>CM053793.1:514150557-514750557 GCA_028749045.1 Cupressus sempervirens | reverse complement strand
TAGTGAATCATCTAGTGTATAGCATCCCCACCGGGTTTCCATTGGCCACGGTTTCTCTAGTTAATAAATAATGGTGTTATGAGTTATTAATGTGCATGGTTATATTTTTTGTTCAACATTGTTGGTTTACTTTCATATGGGAGTTGTAAAGTAATTAACAATATTAACTTTTGGGCAAAAGTTTGAAGAATATTGATTCACCCTCCTTATTATTATCTATTTCTACTAGGTCATTCTATTATTTTTCTATACAAGAACTAGAGAATCTTCAGTTGGATTACACATATGGTGCATTGTACAATAATGATGTACCATAGCTAGAATACAAGCATCTAGAGGTGAAGGGTTTGACCCACATCATCCACATGCCAAGAAAATTTCAAATAAATTGGATCAAGCTTTCACTAAGCTGACTCCATGACATGTCACTCTAGTTGGAGTACACCTATCACATCACAAAGAAGATGATTCATAGGATAATGGGGTATCTAATGTTAGAGAAGTCACAAACTACCAAATCCCTAGGTCTACCAGAATTGGAAAAGCTAACCCTAACTTAATGGGATTGAAGAGGCATGAAATTAAAAAGTGCATGTCACATAGAAATAAATTTTGGCATCCATGTAATTGTACACAAAATAGATAGTTCAAGTCATCAAGATAGTGTGAATGTGAGGCTATAGACGTAGCATACAAGGTTATCAAGAATAACTTATTCTTTAACTTAGTGGAACTTCAAATCATCCAACAAAGCAAGAACATGGAGAGCATTCAGGCCTCCAAGAATAACTCATTTTATGTGTGGTTCACTCTTAGTCTATTTGTTCTTTTATGTATAGAAATTATTTCCTTCAAAAGAAAACTTTCTTTGGAAGAAACACAACCTGGTATTGTATTAGATTAATGAATTCATAAGTGAGATCGGTGAGAACTTTGAAGGCATCATGGATGCGTACTTTGATAACTTCAAGGAGAGGATTAAATTAAGGTTAGGATCCCTAAACAAGTTGTAGTTCATTATGAGTAGGAAATATGATTTCTAGTTGACTGTGATAGAGTTCATATACATGTAGTCAAACCTAGGATTCCATGGGTAAAACCTCTGGAATATGAGGTAAGTATTGATGAAATAATAGACATTATTGAGGCTCTCATCAATGAACTTTTGGACCCCAAAGCTACTTATTTTGGGAATATGAAGAAGCCAAGAAAAGAATATCACTTGAGTTTCAAATCCCTCAAATTTTGAAGAGGGGAAAGAAGAGGCTCGAAATCATTTGGAAGAAACTTACAAAATTAGATTCACCGCTTATGCTCACTAAAGGAAAGGGTGATGATATAGAAGAGGAAGATAAAGAAGAAGATGAAGAGGAAATTGATGAAGAAGAAGAGGTAGGGGATCCTCCCAAGAATAAGGTAAATACCCCATCTAAACTCCACCCAACAAATCAACAAGGTCTACAACTATGTTTTCTGCCTCAAAGCTTAGTAAACAATGAAGAAACTAAGGCTACAATACGAGGATGAGGATGATGTAGATGAAGATGAAGATAGCATCCCAATTATTTTTTTGAAGAGGGAATGTAATGACCCATTTCAAGCCATCAGATTTTTAACCCTAATTGTGCATATATTTTATTTATTTATCTTTCTTGATATCCTTTCCAATGCCTTCTATATCCTCTGTGTGTGTGTGTGTGTGTGTGTGTATCTTCAAGTGACATCTCCTTCTATTAAATATATTATTAATATAATATTATTATAGTAAATATGATTATGAATTATATTCCTTGTAATTAATAATGCTATTAATAAGTAATTAAGATATATTTGTGAATAGTTGATTTATGTGTGTTTATATTAATTATTTATATTCAATAATATAGTATTTTAATATCTAATTTATATAGAAGTATATATATTTATTACATACACCTATAGTTATATGATAATATTTATGGTGCGTACACACACACACACACACACACACACACACACACACACACACACACACACACACACACACACACACACACACATATAATTTATATTTTTCAATTTATCTACATTATTTAATCTTTTTAATAATATATAATACTTATTTATTATTATATATCAAAATGGGGATTTTATAGTCCTCCCCTCTTGAATTTTCTTGTCCTCAAGAAATTGATTTGATCTTCATTAATTCATAGTCTGGATTCATTCTCTTTTCAACATATGTGTTAGATACTTGCAAAGTAAATATGTTAGTATATAATATCATTTACAAGAACATATGTATAAAGACACCGAGTAAACACATTAATGCATGAAGACACGATGTAAACATGATGTAGACACATGAATGTAGGAAGACATGATGAAGACATGAAGCAAACACATTGATGCATGAAGACATAATGTAGACACATAGTATACATGTTAAAACCTTGCTTACAAATTGAAATAAGAAAAAGTAAAGAAATATTTTACCACCTTGATCATGAGTGCCGAGCTCCTTTCCCCTATCTCAAAATCAAAAGTTAGATTGGAAATGCATATTTTCTATAGCTAGTACTATAATAGGGTGTATCATTCCATAGTGGATGGTAGATTTACTGTGGCTCTAAGTTTGGACAGGCTCAAATTGGGGCTCCCTTAGATTTTTAATCCATATTGGGATTTTTGTGCCACAATGTGACCAATTCACTCCTCCCCCTATGCACACTCCCTACCGACTATGAACATTCTTAATTTTTGGTGTGGATGGAAGATTTATTGCAGCTTTGAGTTTGAACATGCTCAGCTTGGGGCTCCTTGAGATCTTTTAATCCATATTGGGATTATTTTTGCCCCAACATGACCGATTTACTCCTTCCCCTGTGCACATTCCCTATCCACTAGGAACATGTTTAATTTTGACATGGAAGGAAGATTTACTACGGCTCTGAGTTTGCACATGCTCAGCTTAGGGCTCCCTCAGACCTTAGTCCATATTGGGATTCTCGTGCCCCAACGTGACCGATTTACTCATACCCCTATGCACACTCCCTATCCATCATCTTACTAATATTAAATTTATAATAATACCTTTTATTTTAATATTATTAAAGGTCTTATTTATTTACATTTATTATTACATGAAATAAATAAAAAACATTTGTAATGTCCCTTTTCCATTTGTAATAAGATAGATTTTGAGTCCACAAATTGAATAGTTATCACATTCTTAATAATGTAGCTTAAGAATTACCATATTCCCTAGATTACATATACTCTAAACATGAATATTCAATATTCAGTGTAATTAGAAAGTATATTACTCTTACTAATAGAAAAATATTGCTCTTATTGATAGTAAAATATTTCTATTTCAAATAAAAATTAATCACATCAAATATGGTAATGATAGAATTTCATTAGTAACACCACTTACCTTCTCTCCTTCTATTCAGCATATTCATACCTTTGTCAACATTGTCATCGATCTTTGTCATTGTTATTATCTTTGGCATGTGACTTGCATAATTAAACTCTTCCCTTAATCCTAGGGTGATGAGAGTGGGTTCACCTTACACTAGAGTATGAGTGTACACTTTATCCCCGTCTGGTTAGGGAACCTCTTAATCAGTCTCCACCCAGCTACTTACTTATTTCTCTGGACTACATTCACTTGCGTCCCCGATTACTCTCATTTTATTCCTCCCTGTTAGTAATTGGGTAACGTGGCTTGGACACAACTCCTTACTCACACTTCTTTAATATTATCTTATGCCCTTCATATATATGGCAGTTCGAGGTTTTCTATCACCCCGTATTATTATTATATTTTCTTCATCGATCAATACCCAACATATATTTCATTATCTCCATTTATCATTACCTTATTTACTCTCCAATGTAAATTACTATATCCTTCCCTCTTTGACGTTCGATACTCCCTTCTTAGAAAAACTCAATGTCTGAAGTTCATTCTTCTTTATTCTGTAATCTAACCTCTGATGATCCTTAAATAGATAATGTCCCCTTCTGGAGAATCATTAATTTACTCCATTCTTTTTTTTTTTTATCATATCCTCTTTATAATATTCCTCCATCGCATATCGCTTTGTTGGCACTGCTTGAAATCTGACATATAGCCTCTCACCGTTGCTTATCTGTGGATCAATATGCTTCATACACACCCTGATTATCTTGTCCAACGTCCATATGAGACACTCATCTCACTTGCCGGCGTAGATGTTTTTTACGTGCTTCTATATCGATGGCGTCAATGCTTAACTTTGTGACTTTTATATTCATTCGCTACTACAGTCATTCACCGTTTATTGCTATTGGATTGGTTGTATCCTATGCTGAGTAGACGGGTTCTTATCTGCTCTTTTTTATTTGATTCTCATCCAGCGATAATAGCAAGAGTTTCTTGCCCAACGTCCTTGTAATACTTATAATATCTTACTGTGGACTTCAAAAGTCCACATATATATTTTTCCCACATTCTGTTTTCTATTCATGATATCTGCAGCCATACCTATTGAAGGAGAAAATAATGTTCAGGCCAAAGTTCCCGCTCTCTTTACATTCGGTGACTCCCTCTTTGATCTAGGCAACAATGACTTCATACCCACCTCTGTGAGAGGCAACAATCCTCCGTACAGCCAAGATTTCATGCGTGGCAAGCCCACAGGCCGCTTCTCTAATGGAAAACTCTCAGCAGATTTCATCTGTATGCATGGGACTCACTTGGTTTCTTCATTTCACTTTTTTTTTTTCCGTGTTTTCACAAGCATCTTGATGTGAAGCTCAAGGGTTGGGGCTAAAAGAGACAATGCCACCATTTTTGGACTCTCGAATCACCACCCAAGATATTCTCACAGGCGTCAGCTTTGCTTCAGCTGGATCTGGCTTAGATAACCTCACTATAGAGCTTAGTTAAAGTCATTTCATATGTAGTTGCAAGAGCGTTTTCACAATCTAGAGTACTCGATTTTTTATTTGTAGATTATGATTGTGTGCATCTTTATACTCAATTTTCCTGCCATTCATTGGAATGTTTCTTTTTCTAATTATATGGACACTACGTGAAGTTATTTCTTATTTTTTTATTCATTCAACTTTGTTCATTTTCCCTTCCATGCATTGCGAATAAAAGAAAATGGCCATGAGTTCAGGATTGAAGGCGTAGCTCAGTCTTTCCACATCAACTGTATTTCTTAAGTCTTCAATATAGGAGTGATGGCTTGCTGGTATTGAGAATGATGTTGGCATGAATTTAAATGTAGATGAATCCACTAATTAGGAAAATTGGGATAATTCAAGGGTGCTATGAATAATATTTTTAGCTTCCAACCTTTTTATGCATTGCTGAATTGTTTTAGGATGGAAAGATATTGACGATTTTATAATTCAGTCTAACCAAATAAGATATTGCTTCAAAAAAAATTTAAATATCAGTTTTCTTCAAATTTATGTGTCATTTCATAGGATGGCAAGATCGATGCTCTGATACCATTTGTAATGACACATTTCAGACCATCATATTTTTAATCTTAATTGTGCATGTGTGTGTGTATATATAAAATTTTATTTTCTTTCTTGATATCCTTTCCAATGCCTTCTATATCCTATATTTGTGTGTGTATCTCCAAGTGACATGTCCTTTCATTAAATATATTAATAAGATAATATTATTATATTAAATATGATTATAAATTGTATAAATCATATTCCTTGTAATTAATAATGTTATTAATAAGTAATTAAGATATATTTGTCAATAGTTGATTTCTGTGTATGTATATTAATTATTTATATTCAATAATATAGTATTTTAATATCTAATAAATATAGAAGTATATATATTTATTACATACACCTATAGTTTTATGATTATATATATATATATATATATATATATATATATATATATATATATATTTCAATTTATCTACATTATTTAATCTTTTTAATAATATATAATACTTATTTATTATTATATATCAAAATGGGGATATCATAGAGAAACCCCTACCTTTCAGATAAAACTAAAAAATATAAAGGAAGGAATGGGTATGGTGGGATTTAAATACTTCAAGTATGAAAATAGGAGCTAAAATAGATTGAGTAAGCATTAGTTAAAAAGATGGCAAGATGGAAATATGACCCCTTTGAACTTAAAAGGAAAGCTCCTGAAGCTCTACTAAAGGTTGTTTCCCATCATTAGGTCAATGTATTAGAAAAAAGAGAATGGTATTAGAAAGAATACTCTAAGGAGTCTCATGCCTAATCTCTTTGACAAAGAAATCATGGTGGCAATGTCCAAATATGAAAACAAATAAACTCCTAGATTAAAAAAGTTTCAAGATCTGTCAAATAAGCTAGAAGATGTTGTGCAATTCACAAAAAAAATGAGGGAAAAATATTTTTTATGTCAAGGAAGAGAGAGATTACCAGAGGTTTAGACAATTCAAGAGTCTAGTGCTGAGAAGATTTCTATAGAGGTAATAACATCACTTCCTACAACTCCACCTAAGGTAACACCTAAACAATAATTCATTGAGTTAAACCTAGTTCAATTGAGAAGTAAATTAGATACTATTACACCTTCACTGAGCTGTCTTTTAGAGGCAACTGAGCAATAGTATCCTGTAGTCTCAACTAACCATCAATAGAAGGACATAGTTGGCAAAGGAAAATAGACCATTCCTTCTTCAATTGTCAAGAGAAAAGATAAAGAGAAGATAGTTGATGACATAGATCTAGATGAAGAGATTGTAATCCCAAACTAAGACTAATCCAATCTATCTACTAAGGAAATGGATATTTTGGGAGAACTATTGAAGAAAAGAGAAAATTAGTGAATGCTAAGGGCTGAAACATGTAGAAGTAGAGTTTTGGAAGATATCAAAGAAATATTTATGGATGCTCTATCCATAGAGGTGAATGAAAAAGCCCTATCTTTGCTCAATTGATTCATATTGTTGATAAGTTTAATGAGGGCACTAATAGGTAGGACAAACTCCTTGAGAAAGTTGAAAGGAAGTTTGAGAATAAAGTGCTAGAAAGTGTAGCACAAAAAATAGAAATTGATAAAATAGAACTATTTATTTTAATTTATACATTAGAAAATGTTGTAAATAAGTGATTCCACTAACTTTAATGAGGAAATAAAAGATAAACTAGCTAAGATTGACATGGACTTGAAGGATAGTGTAATTCAGTTAGCACTAAATCCAAGTTCTAGTTCAAATCATTTTGTAATAACTAGATATTAATAGATCTTCAAGAGGAACTACTAAGAGAAGAAGCTAAAATAAGGGCAATATTAGTTGATATACAAAGTATGATACTTCCCCACATGATATTATTGAAAAGAGAATAGATCATGCAAAGACACTAGTCAAACATACAAATTTGTTGATTGTAGATCACATGTTTGAGTTATCAGTACCACTTCAAATTGATCTACACATTTTGAAGGTGCTTCTAGATAACTAAGATAAGACTTTGTCTATTATTTTCAATGTACACCATGCTTTTCTTTCTCATTTTACCATAACCTTGTACATTTTTTGCATTTGTAATAAAAATGAGGAAATTACATAAAGGGGAAATGCATAGGAAATATTCATATTTATATACATATAAAGGGAGATATGTATAGGAAGGAGAAAATATGTACAACAAGGTAGACATGTAAAATGTAGAAAAACAAAAAAAAAAAAATTTATAAAAAAAAGAATAGAGGTTTTAGTGCTAGCTGAGCTACAAAACAAAGCATACTCAAAGGGGGAGTTTGATTGAATAATTTTTGATTTCAGATCTTGTACATGATAAGTGTTTTTTTCACTAATGCAAAAGAGAGAGATTTTTAATTTCATTGTTAACATCATAATGTTTTTGACACTTGAGTGCCAACACACTTAATCATATTCCACATTGAATGCCGAGTACATCATGCATGCCGAGTGATCTTCATGTGCTGAGTGAAAATCAGATGTCGAGTGAAGATCAGATACCGAGTGAAGATCAGATGCTGAGTGAAGATCGAATACTGAGTGAAGATTAGATACCGAGTGAAGATCAGATGCCGAGTGAAGATCAGATATACCGAGTGAAGATTAGATACCAAGTGAAGATCAGATACTAAGTGTTAACAAGTGTCGAGTGTTAACAAGTGCCAAGTAACATAAGGTGCCGAGTAATACAATTTTGTTAAGATGTCGAGCTATCCAGGAAACAGCATGTGCCAAGCATCAGCAATACTTCAGGAGCCGAGTAACTCAGCATATATCAACATAAGAGTTTGTAATTGCACAAACTATGATGCAAACAGTTTTTATAGCCGACATAAGGAAAATCTCGAAGGATTTAATGATGAGATCGAATCTTTTATTTTTTGTATGCAATTTGCATGCAGCCAATAAGAAAAATGCTAAAGGCATGCAACCAATCAGCAAAAGATAAGTATTGAGTAGAAAATGAAGATTGAATATGGATCATAGATCCATACCTAACCCTAAATCTTCATATGTCTTTATAAGGAAAATGAAAGTTCATTGTAAAATGTGAGAGATGAGAGGTATGAGAAGATATACAAGGGTTCGCAAGGAATTCTAATTTCAGAAGTGAGGATTATCATATCACAAAAGGATCCAGATCAGAGAAAGCAGAACAAGTGCCTACAATCAGCAATCAAGGATTGTAATCAGTCAAGTTTATTGTATCTAATACTCTCTAGCAATTGTATTAGAATGAAAATCCTATGGTGATAGGTTAGCGTAACAGCTATTTTGATAGGTTAGCTTAACAACTATTTTGATAAATCCTTTAACTAGGTGATGAAATCCTTTAATAGGGTAACACTTCATGTTAAGTGTTTGAAAGCCTCTAACCAAGTCATTATTGACATAGTGTAAAGCCTTTAACAAGGCAGACCATCAGAAGTGGTTGAACAATATTGCTGCAGTAATTTTTGTGGGTATCATCCCCACCCTGGTTTTACCTTCTTATTCCTGGACGGTTTCTAGGTTACCAAATTCTAGTGTTAAATGTGATTGATGCATGTGTTTTTTTACATGTTTATTTGATGTATTTACATGCATGTAGTTTACTTTCAGTTAAAAGTTTTATTGGCCAAAATGTGATACTTATGATTCAACCCCCCCCCCCCTCTCATAAGTACTCTTTCCATATTTGAATATTCCAACAATTGGTATCAGAGCTTAATTTAGGTTCTCTTGAAAAAATAGCCTAAAAGCTCGGAGGAAAAGATCTAAAGATGGAAGCTTTCAAACTTGGAAAGATCATTGAAAATCAGGTGATAGATGTGCAACTTGCTTTGCATAGCTTGGAGGAATTCAGAAACAAGTTGAAAAACTCATTAAAAAAGAGGAAGGATCTAGCCATAGCTAAAAATGATATACACTACAAGGAGATTGATACCACCAACATATTTTCTAGTGGAGACACCAAAGAGTTTGATGCAGCAATAGCAGAACTGATGGAGAAAAACAAAATTCAAGTAGAGGAGATAAGATCTCTCAAGATGGAACATGAATCATAGGCCATAATGATATGTGAAATTACTGAACACAAGAAAAGAGAAGTTGAAGATAAAGTGATGTTGGAAAATGATAAAATAAATCTTGCAAACAGAGTTGAAGAAAAATGTACTGAACTGACAAGGATCTCAAACATGCAGATGGATACACTTGCCCAAATGATGAACCTTCATCATGAACTCAATGTAAAGGGTTTGACCCGAGTTTTAAGTTTTCCCACCGTATTCAAAATTGAATGGATTAGACTTGTATTGAGTAGAATCTATGGTGGAAACTTGTGGTTAGAAGATATGCCCATCAAATTGATAAAGGAAATTATACATAGAGTAATAGGGTACCCAACCCTAGATCGATACAAGACCCTAAGAAGTGAATCAAAGGAGGTCATTGAAAGGAATACTGGTGCACAACAGAACAAAAGAGGAATGACAATTCATGCCATAAAGGATCCACTAGTAGAATTTGTTGTTAGAGTCATTGCTCACAAATTCTATCAATCTAGTAGACTCAATAGTGTACCATGCATTGCAGTAGATGTAGGTTACAAATTGGTGAAAAAGGATCATACTTATGATCTTGCAGAACTACAATTGCAACAGATCAATGAAAACCTAGCTGCCATAAGAAAAACAAAGGGCACACAATGCAAATTTGGAGCAATCCTAGTTTGCATATTCTTTTATGTCCATAATGAATTTCCTTCTTTTGGTAAAGTAGCATGGAGGAAGGATAGAACCATCATTGCACAAATTAGTGAATATATAGAGCAAATGGGAGAAAATTTTGATACTTTGATGACAAGCTATTTTGAGGATTTCAAGAAATCCATGAAGCAAAGGTCAAGGATACTAGCCTCATTAGTGGAAAAGCATACTAATGACATATGTTTCTTAGTTGACATTGATTTTACTTACATTCAAGTAGTAATACCAAGGGTAAGATGGCTAAGGCCATTTGGATACGAAATCAATATTGATGAGGCATCAACAACAATAACTGCATTATTGGTAGAGGAAGCAGATAAAAATGCACCACATTTTGGCACTTATGATGTGGTAAGATCAAAAATAAACATGGAACTAAACATTGCTTCTACATTGAAGAAGAAAGATAAATTAATCGAGAAGATCAAGAAGAAGTTTGGTAAAGAAATTGAGGCTGAGGCAGAAGAAGAAGAAGATAACAGTGAGGATGAAGATGAGCAGGAACAAGGGCCAATTGAACTAACTCAAGGTCTTGGAGAAGACAAGGAGTAAGGTGTAGAGGAAGAAGAAGCCAAGGAAGCACCAACTGAAGCCGAGCCAAAGAAGAGAAAGGCAACAGAATGACCTTCAGCCAAGCCCAGATCAAAGAAAGTTGCCACTCCATCATTTCAAAAGCCAACAACACGAGCATCAACAAGAGCCTCTACTAAAAAGGCTAAAGAGGAAGTTACCAAGAGGAAAGAAGTCAAGGAATCATAGGAAGAGCCGAGGAATAGAAGAAGGTATGTGGCTCAACCTGACACTGATGAAGAAGAGCAAACAAAAGAGGTAAGCAATTCATCAGTTGATACCCTATGTAAAAAGATTGCAAGTGGTGACTTGAATAATTTAAATAAAGTTGATTTTAGTAAATTTACAAAAGAAGAACAAAATGAGATAGAAGAAATAGTGTATGGAATGATGGCATAGTTCAAGTACACTCCACTTGAACTAGATGGTCAATTGCCAAAGGAGTTGTCAAAAATTATAGAAGACAGATGGCATTTTTGCTTAAAAATGGAGAAGGAGATGAGGGAATCAACCCTAGCCAATGTATTGTTGGATTTGACCAGAGAAAAAGTCAAAAAAGTAGTCAAAAGGCATAATAACAGGTTTACACCCAAACACAGGGCATTCTTTATACTTCAAAACAGAATAGAAGAAATTGTTCAAAGAACAATGAAATCGTGGAAAAACTTGTACAAAAGGATTGAGGATTTTCTTGAGGAAGAATACAAGGAAGAAGCAGCTATACCAATAGAAGAAAGAAGAAAAATAAAAGAAGAAGAAGAAGAAGAAGAGAAGAGAGAAGAAGAAAAGAAAAGAGAAGAAGAGAAGAAAGATGAAGAGGAGAAAGAGACACAAAAACATGATACAATGGCAATAGCTAAGCTAGAAGAGCAACCAGATCAGAGTGTGCAAGACACACAATTGCCACCCCCTAGCCCTCCACAAGCATCCATCCCACCTGCAGATACTATAACAATTACTGATGTTCTTGATACTTCTGGTCAGAATATCAATCCATTAACTGCAGAAGATCTGAAAAGAATTCTTGACCAATCAACACAACAAGCAATATTATGTATAGATCCAGTATTGGTCAGTATAGATGAGTTACAAAAACTAGTAGAAAGTACAGTTAAAGATAAGGTGAATACACAAGAACCACCTTCTATCACAACTACTAGTAGTCAATTTGAAATATCAACAAGTATAATTGATGCTGCAAGACAAAAGTAAAGTGCAGCTATAGAAAAAGGTATAGAACAAATAGGACAGACTATTACATCTGATCCTATAGCACAAACACAAGGTGCACTTCCACAGATAATAATAATTGATCATGGTAAACAAAAGGAGGAGGAAATAGTAAAAACCCCTAAAGAATAGGAGGCAATTCAAACATTAATAAATTTGCCTACCTCAGGAACTCCTTCACACCAGCCATTGCAGATTTTAGTACCATCATCCAGCACTACCAGAGTTGCAAGGGTACTTCACTATGGAGACCCTGAATTAGATGAAGAGATAGTCATACAAATCTATGACTCAAAATCAATAACCATTGATCAAATCAATGAGGTGCAGGATGCACTAAATAGAAGGAAAATACAGGAAATACTTAGGAAAGAGTATAAAAATAAGCAAACACTTTATGAGATCAAGGACATCTTTATGGATGCCTTCAGTTTTCAATCACCAGATGAGTCAAAGCATATCACAGAGCAACTAACAGATATTATTGACCAGGTGACAAATGAAGACCTAGAAACCAATGCAAAACTTATGGAATGGTCACAAAGAAAATCTCAAGAGAAAGTGAATGAGAAAATATCAAGACAAATCGCACTTTCACAAGTAGAATTGGAAAAGCTTATTGATAAGGTGAAGAAGGTACTTGAGAATATATTCTCACTGTATAAAAAGTTGTGTGATTTTTCATACTTCACACAAGAAACAAGCCAAAAGATACTAAGCTTGGAAAGAAATTTAAACATTTCAAGCATGCAGTTACCAAGTGATCTAGCTCAAAGTGAGAAGAATTTTTCTCAATCACTTCACACTCACAAATAACTAGTTGTCTTAACAGCAGATGAGGCTAATATTAAGGCCAAAGTAATACAGCTCCAGTCCTCCATTACCCCACATGTAGAGATACTCCATAAGGAGCAAGTATATGCTGAAAATGTACTCAAGAAAGATCCAAATATTTCTACATTAGATGGACTTATTCATCTTTCTGCCGAGACTGTTATCTAGCATAAGTCACTAAAAATTGCTTTGAACAATTGGGATGCAGCTCTCAGAATGATTATGGAGGTAAATAGCACATTTTTGGCTAAATATGGTCTTAACCCTTAAACATCCGTTGACATAAATGTCAAAAAGGGGGAGATATAGATCAAAAGGAGGGAGAAATAGATTAATAAGGAGAGATACAGATATGAGATAAATTAATGGAAGAGAATAGATACGATAAATTAACGGAAGAGAATAGATACAAACAAATACAAAGGAGGAGCATTGATATACAGATAAGGCACAATCAACTCAGGGGGAGTTACAAAATTTATGAGGTATATATTGTAAGATTGTAAGTCACAAATTTTGATCAAAGTTCTCAATATGTACATACCAATCAGATTAAGTAAATGTACTTATAAGGTCAGTTAAGTGTTTTTGTCACTCATGTCAAAGGGGGAGATTGTTAACATCATAATGTTTTTGACACCTGAGTGCCAACACACTTAATCATATTCCACATTAGATGCTGAGTACATCATGCATGCCGAGTGATCTTCATGTGCCGAGTGAAGATCAGATGCTGAGTGAAGATCAGATACCGAGTTAAGATCAGATGCTGAGTGAAGATCAGATACCGAGTGAAGATCAGATGCCGAGTGAAGATCAGATGCCGAGCGAAGATCAGCTACCGAGTGAAGATCAGATACTAAGTGAAGATTAGATACTGAGTGAAGATCAGATACTGAGTGTTAACAAGTGCCAAGTAACATAAGGTGCTAATTAATACAATTTTGTTAAGATGTCGAGCTATCTAGGAAACAGCATGTGCCGAGCGTCAACAATACTTCAGGAGCCGAGTAACTCAGCATATCAACATAAGAGTTTGTAATTGTACAAACTATGATACAAATAGTTTTTACAACCGACATAAGGAAAATCTCAAAGGATTTAATGATGAGATCAAATCTTTTATTTTTCCTATGCAATTTGCATGCAGCCAATAAGAAAAATGCTAAAGGCATGCAACCAATCAGCAAAAGATAAGTACTGAGCGAAACATGAAGATTGAATATGGATCATAGATCCATACCTAACCCTAAATCTTCATATGTCTTTATAAGGAAGATGAAACTTCATTGTAAAATGTGAGAGATGAGAGGTATGAGAAGATATAAAAGGGTTCGCAAGGAATTCCATTTTCAGAAGTGAGGATTATCAGAGCACAAAAGGATCCTAATCAGAGAAAGCAGAACAAGTGCCTGCAATCAACAATCAAGGATTGTAATCAGTCAGGTTTATTGTATCTAATACGCTCTAGCAATTATATTAGAATGAAAATCCTATGGTGATAGGTTAGCTTAATAGCTATTTTGATAAATCCTTTAACTAGGTGATGAAATCCTTTAATAGGGTAACACTTCATGTTAAGTGTTTGAAAGCCTCTAACTAGGTCACTATTGACATAGTGTAAATCCTTTAACAGGGCAAGCCTTTAATAGGGTAGACCATCAGAAGTGGTTGAACAATATTGCTGTAGTAATTTTTGTGGGTATCATCCCCACCCCAATTTTACCTTCTTATTCTTGGAGGGTTTCTAGGTTACCAAATTCTAGTGTTAAATGTTATTGATGCATGTGTTTTGTTACATGTTTATTTGATGTATTTACATGCATGTAGTTTATTTTCAGATAAAAGTTTTATTGGCCAAAGCATGATACTTATGATTCACCCCCGCCCCCCCTCTCATAAGTACTCTTTCCATATTTGAATATTCCAACACTCATGGCAAAATATATTGTCAATTAGTGTCAAAAAACTTAGTCATAATGGAAAGGTAGTAGTAACCAATTTACTAGCCTATAGTGTTAGAAAAGATCATAAAGGAACCAAGAAAATAATGTTAACCTTGCATGAAGTAAGAGGGGTCAGCTGATTTGCAGTACCAAACAAGTTGATAGTTCCCACCTAGCTATATTGTTATCCAATTTGACAATGTCTACCAAGCCCCCGTGAGGACCAAGTAAGAAGTGTCTACCAAGTGATAAGTATGAATAGAGCATCTAGTATCAATAGAGTGCTAGAGTTATCCAAGTGATAATGTTTCTTGAGTGACTTTAACATCACCCAAGTAAGCCATTAGACCTAAGTTACAATACTGAGTTGACTTGGTAATTATTGCTTGAAATGATTATGTTCTAGCCAACCTATGAAGGAATTATTTGGATGGATATAATATGAGGGATTTGTTGAAAACAATTATCAAATTGTATGTTTTGATGTTACACAAAATGTCAAGCTTTATCGAGTAGTCAACAATAGATGAACTCACTAGGGCATTGAATATAATTTTGTGTGGATGCTAACCATTCTAGTTATAACCAACTTTAGAGATAGTATTGAATGAGCTCACTTGGGCATCGAAGGAAGATCGCGTGTTGACTGAGTTTACTCAGTTATAAAAGGAAAGTTAGCATTAATCATATGTTGGCTAAGCTCACTCAGTTACCAAAGAATATTCATCACAAAGTCAGTATTGACCAAGTTAGGTTGCTTAATGAAGGGTTTTCCTATGTTGACCAAATACTCAATTTTGTATTAGTCAATGGTCAACATATTGAGTTTGATAGACTTGTTAGTTAATACAAGATGACTTAATGGATGCTAAGTGTTTGATTAAAAGTGTATTCAATCCAAATTGACAAGGTAAATCATATTAATATAAGACCAAGCTAAGTATTGTAATATGGAATTGAAGAAGATGATTTAAGGAAGTGATTTGGAAGGATATCTACAAGAGGGCATTGACCAAGATGCAAAGAACAATCTAATCAAGGAGGATCAAGTAATTAAGCCAAAATTGAGATCTGAATCAGAAAAATATAGTTGCATCAACAATCAAGTCAAGTTATTGTTACTCTCTAATAATTGTAGTAGTGAATCAAATCTTCTAACATAGTTAGCTTAACAACTATTTGGAAAATCCTCTAATGACTTGGTTTTTCTAGATTGAAGTATTTGAAGACCTCTAACAAGCCCACTCCTATCAGGGGGAATTTAATCCTCTAATAGGGTCACACTTAATGATGTGTTTTGTAACCTTTAAAAAGTTTGGCTCCTAATAGAGCTCACCTTAGAATAGTGAAAAACAATAACTAGTTGCAATTGGTGGTTTTCCCAAATTGGGTTTCCACATTAAATCTTGGTGTCTCATATGTTCATGTTATTTCCTTTATGTTTCTGGAATTAACTTAATTAAGATTAATCATATCTAATAATTTAAGATCCATATATTTAGTGCTAACCAAGTGGTAGTAATATATTCAATGTTAACTGAGTGATATTAATGTACTCATTGTTAATTGAGTGATAAAAATATAATTAGCGTTAACTAAATTTCAACATGGATTTATTTTAAAGTTTAGTTGACATCTTAAGGGATCTTGTATTTTTTTTTTTTTTGTAATTGTTTAAACCCTTCTCTCTCAGTTACTCCTTTGCATTTCCAACAATTGGTATTAGATATTATAGTGCTTGTAGATAAGGTTTCAAGGACCTGTGCTAAAGATCAAAATGTCTTATAGAAGGGAAATTTCTAAGTTGAACAGAGATAACTTCCAAGCATGGCAAGAACCCATGAAGTTTTATTTGGCAACCATTGGAGAAACATGCTTAAAATACCTTGAGAATAAGTATGTGGCACCTAATGGACCCTTTTCGGTAGATCAAATTGTGGAAAAGAAGAATCACAATATAATGATGATTGACATTTCATCTACTCTCAATTATGTTGAATTTGATGAAGTCAAAGATTATCCTATTTCTCATGAAATGTGGATCAAGCTAAAAGATATCTATGGATGAGATGAAAATGTGAGGAGAGCTAAGGCTAATTTTCTAAGAGGACAATTTGATCAAATGAAGACGAGATAAGGTGAAAACATTACATAATATAGTGAAAGAATCAAAGCAAGTGTAAGTGCAATCAAAGCCTCGAGAGTGAAAATAGATGATGTGATAGTGGTTAACAAGGTACTCAGAACTCTTATTCCTATTTATGTAATTAGAGTTGTAGAAATTCAAGAAATAAAATGTCATCCCAAAAATGATATAACTTTGGATGCATTAGTCAGAAGGTTTATAGCCTCTGAGTTAGACAACTTTGATAACTATGTTCCTGACCTTGTGAAAATTAAGTTTGCATTTCAAGATAAACTATCAATCAAAAAGAAAGGATAAAGATGATTTTGATGACGGACTTGAAACCATTGAAGTTCTACTTGCAAGAAAAATCCCGAAAGGCATAGGAAAGTATAAAGGTAAAATACCCCTAATCTATTTTTATTGTGAGGAAGTTGATTACATTGCCACAAGATGTCCAAAAAAAGAAGGAAAAGAAGAAAAGTATTAAAAAATTACAAAGGCATGAAATATTTCAAAAGCTACAAAGATAAAAAAGATAAAGGTAAGAAAACTTGTTTCATGGTAAAGATTTTGATAGTAGTGATGAAGATGAAATGGTTTACATTTCTATTAAAGCTAAATCAGATGATGAAAATAATAAATCACTCTCATTTCTCATATTAGAAAGAATGACACATGCATCATAGATAGTGGTTGTTCTCCCAACACGACTAGTGATAAAATGAAATTTGAGCACTTAATAGACTATGATGGTGGCAGTGTTAGATTTGGAAATGATGAACCCTATTATGTAAAATGTTAATGTTGCATTGCATTGAGTAATGAACTATTGGATACAATTGATTAATTGTGAATTGTCTTTGATGTTACACAAATGTCATATCATTACTGGTTAGTGTATGTCAAGCTCACTCAAGCATTGAAGATAGTTTTTTGTGGCTACCAGGAAAACCAAAGTTTGCCTAGTTCAGAAGGTAGTGTCTACTGAGTTCACTTAGGCACCAAAGGAAAGTTTGTGGATGATGAGTGTTAACTAAGCTCACTCAATTAATGAAGGAAATATTTGATGGAACTAGTGTTAATTGAGCTCACTCAATTACCAAAGGATCTTTTCTAGTATGCAGTGTTGACTGAGTTCACTTGGTTAACACATGAAAGTCATTTCTAAGTTAGTATCTACCAAGAAGAGTTGGCTATTAAAGGATTTTCTTGTTTTTGAATATTAAGTTTTATTGATTTATCTATTGGTTCTAGATGACTAAAAAGATGAATACTAATTATTCTAAGTTTTATTCTAGTTGGCTGAACAACATGAAATATATAAGTATAAGGACAAGTTGTGGGTTAGAATGTGAGAAGTGGTATGTGAATACACTGAAGATTTGATGATGGTAAGAGGAAGTGAATCAAAAGGATAAGAAGAATATCCTTGTGGAGTAGGAAAGATATATTCAATTAGGAAGGATCAAGTACAAGCCAGAATAGAGATCTATAATCAGCAATTCAATTACATCAGAAATCAAGTAATCTAATTGTTAATCTCTAAACATTGTAGTAATGATCTAAATCTCTTAACAGAATTAGCTTAATAGCTAATTATAAATCCTCTAACAAGGTGGTAGTTCTATTGAATTGTCTAAAGACCTCTAACAAGGCCACTCCTAATAGGGTGATTCAATCCTCTAACAAGATCACACCTAACACTGTGTTTTGTAACCTTTAATAGGGTTGGCTCCAAATAGGGCTCACTTCAAAACAGTGAAAATAGTAACTAGTTACAATTAGTGGTTTACCCCAAATCGGGTTTCCACATTAAATCTTGGTGTCAAATGTGTTCATGCTATTTATTTTAAATTTTTGCAACTAAGTTAAAGTAATGATAATTATAGATAACCTCTTAATATTTGCATGTTAAGTAATTATCGAGCATTCTCTATGTTTACCAAGTTACAACATTTCTCTATTTTCCAAGCATCAGTAGAATTAAGTTTTAAACTAATATCTAAAGGATCTATGATTTATTTTTGTAGTAACGGATTCACCTCTTCCCTCTTAGTTACTCCTCTTACATTTCCAACATGAACTCATATGTGACAATACATACTAGATGGGAAAGAAATCCTAGTTGGGACTAGAAATCAATCAATATTTAATCTATTCTATCTAGATCTAATTGAAAGTTCATGTTTCGTTGCTCAAGTAAAGGAAAGTTGGTTATGACATAAAAGATTGTGTCATGTGAATTTTGATAACCTAATCAACATAATAAATAAGAAAAGAGTAAGAGGCATCACATGATAACCTAATCAAGATAAGAAATAATGAAAGAGTAAGAGGCATTCCAAATCTAAAGAGACTTGCTTTGGGCATGTGCAAAAACTATTAAATTGGGACGATAAGAAAGACAAGTTTCCAAAGCAAGAATTATCATTTTGATGAAGTTTTGGAGATGGTTCATATAGATATTTGTAGACCTAATGTCATAGCAAGCTACTTTGGAGATAAGTACTTCATTTTATTTGTTGATAATCATTCTAGGATGATGACAGTAATGTACTTGAAAGATTAATTTGATGCCTCTAAAAAATTCATGTGGTATCTGGCTAGAGAGGAGACGGAAATGAGAAAGAAACTAAAATTTTTAAGGTCAGATAGAGGAGGAGAAATAATATTAAATAAATTCAAAGAATTCTACAATGAAAGAGGATTCAAAAGACAAGTATTTACACTTGGTACATCTAAGCAAAATGACATAGTAGAAAGAAGAAATAGATCCATTATGGATTGTGCAATAACACTAATGATAGAGAAAAATACATTATAATAAAATATTGGAAGGAAGCAACCAGTATAATAATTCATACCTTGAACCAAGTTCAGTTGAAGAAAGATTCAAATCAAATAGCTTATGAATTATGGGGATGGGTATAAACCTAATGTCTATTATTTCAAAGTATTTGTAAATGAATTTTATATTTTAAAAGCAAAAAGAAAAGGAAAATTTGATGTGATAAGTGATGAAGGCATATTCCTAGGATACTCCAACAAAATAAAAGCATATAAATTTCTGAATCTTACTACTCACAAGGTTATAGAAAGTGCACATGTAAAAATTGACGAGTTTGTAGAAAAGAGTAAAGAAAAAAGAAACAAAGAACCTCAAAATTAAAAAAACTTTGTTTACTATGAACTTGATACTTTACCTATAATTCAACAAAATAAAATTGGAAATTAGTAGTCTTCACCACCTAAGTCCCCTAAATCTCTAGTTCAACTTGAGTTGCATCTAATGCAACCCAAGTCATAATATGAGGGACCCAAGTCTCAATCAAAAGAAATTGAGTTTAGACATTGGAACCTGAGTCACAGTCAGAAGAACCTGGGTCATGGACAATGGGATGCAAGCATGATTCAGAAGATCATTTTGAGCATGGTGAATCAAGTCAATCAAGTACAAAATCTAGAAAGAAGGAACATATACTTGATAGATATGTCAAAAGGCATCATGCACCTAAGAAAATCATTGGAGATTAGTGAACAGACATAATGATGAGGAACAAACTAAAAGGTACATGTTTTCTTACTAAGTTTGAACCAAGAAATATTAAGGATACATTAGACAATGAAAGTTGGATTTAGAAATGAACGAAGAGATTAAAAAACTTGAAAGGAACAAAACATGGACTCTTATTCATAGGCACATGGAGAAAAATGCAATTCGCATAAAATGGGTATTCAAAAATAAGTTGAATGAAAATGGAGAAGTATCAAGGAACAAGGAAAGGCTAATATGAAAAGGTTAGCCTCAAGAAGAAGGTATTTATAACGGATAAACATTTTCTCCTATTCCAAGACTAGAAGGTGTTAGAACTTTGCTTGCTTATGATGCACATAAATGATTCTAAGTATATTAGATGGATGTAAAGTTATTTTTCTTGAATGGAATCATAGAAGAAGAAGTCTACATTAAGAAACTTAAAGGTTTCATAGATCGTAACAAAAGGAATATGGTTTGTAGATTACACAAAGCTTTATATGGTCACAAAAAGTCCCCTAGATCCTAGTATGAAAGATTGCATAGTTATTTGGTAAAAAATATTTTCAAAGAACAAATGATAATAATAGTCTATACATCAAGGAAGGACACAGAAAGAAGATACTGCTAGCAAACTTTTTTATAGATGATATATTATTCACTAGATATGATGACTTATGGAAATCATTTTTTGAGAAAATGAGTAAAGAATTTCAAATGTCAATGTTTTGAGAGAATGAATTCTTTGTTGGTCTAAAAATTTAGTAGAAGAGGGATGGCATTTAAATTACTAAATCAAAGTAAATTGAGGAGATATTGAAGAAATTTGGAATGGAGGATTCTATATGAGTTGGAACGCCTATGTCCCCTGGACATAAGCTTTCAAAAAATGTTAAATGCAAAGAGGTAGTTCTGACTAGATATAGATCAATGATTGGAAAACTTTAGTATGTAGTGCACACAAGACTTGATATTACACTATCAGTTAAGATTGTGGCAAGATTTTATGCCAATGAAAAGTAAAATCATATGATGGAAAAAAAAAGAATTATGAGGTATCTAAAACTTACTGAAGATTATGACTTATGGTATAAGAAGGGAGGTAACATTGAATTAAAATCCTTCAATGTTGTTGATTGAGCAAGAAGTATTAGTGACAAAAAAAGCACTAGTGGTCGACAATTCATTCTTGGAAATATTTTAGTGTGTCATGGAAAAGCAAGAAGTAGAATTGTATCTCTTAGTCTACAATAGAAGAAAAATATTTTGCAACAACAATCAATTGTTCCAACATCATTTGGTTCAAACAATTGTTGTTCAGAATGAGGGAAGAAATCAAGGATCTAGTAGTTATCTTATATTATAACACTAGTACAATTAAAAATTTTCAATAATATAATGATGCATACCAAGACAAATAACATTGCAATAAAATATCATTTTCTAAGAGAATTAGTGCGAGGAAAAGAGGTAAGATTAGAATATTTGAATATGAAAGAAAAAATTGCAGACACATTCACCAATATATTACCTAAGGATGCATTTTTCTATCTAAGAGGTAAGTTAGGGGTCACTCCCTATATGAAGCTCATTAAACAAAGGTTAGTTTTGCATCAATAGTTAAGAATTTGAAGATTAGTCAAGTTGATTCAGTATTGTTAGAGAAGATTGCATACGAATTAGTACATCAGGTACATGGCATATCTATTGAAAGTTGTCTTTGACATGAGATATCAAAGAGGGAGAGCTTTTTCTCATATCAAAGAAATTTTAAGAATCATATTTGGGAGAGTTTTATGTCATATCAAAAATTGCAATAAGAAAAGTTAGAGAAAATCATTCTAGAGGGAGAGATTGATGTCAATGGGAGTTCTCACTAATAGAGGGAGTTCTTATGGATGATAATTACTCCTATTTTTCTCTAAAAAAATCATTGTACTATGACATGTTATGTTTCCATTAATGGAAAAGAGGGAGATTGTTGAAAACAATTATTCAATTGTATGTTGTCTTTGATGTTACAAAAAAATTTCAACCTCTGCCAAGTATTTAGTGATAGGAAAGATCACTCAAGTATTGAAGAAAGTTTTTTTGTGTATGTCGAGCACTCCATTTATAACCAAGTTCATAGGTAGTATTGACTGAGGTCACTCGAGCATCGAAGCAAGATCTTGTGTTGACCATGGTTACTAAAGATAAGTTAGAATGAATCATACTATTGATCTCAAACTAGTTATGACAATTAAGTGTCAACACATTTAAGTCATTTACTTAGTTCATGCCAAACTAGTAATGCACAGTGAGTACAACATGTAAATATTAGACCATGTCGAGTTGTAGTGAGTGCCAAATCACTCAAGTGCCAAGCCAATAAACCATGCCAAATGATTCAAGTGTTGAGTAAATAGTAGATGCTGAGCAGTTTAGGTGTTGAGTTAGAATAGTGTATGTCGAGCATTAGAGACTACATATGCTAAGTAGCACAAATTGGAGATATTTGTTTGTTATGGCACAAAAAACTATGTAAACCATTTTTTAGTTGACCTAAGGATAGATTTTGATCTTTTACAAATAAGGACAAATCTATATGCACATTCCCTATGTAATTACATGCAACCACTTAAAGAATGGGAAGGTTTAAGTTCCAAAATGGATGAATCTCGACCATAGATTCATACCTAACCCTAAGCCACCTCAATCTTGATAAGGAGCATGAAGCCCTATATTTTTAACAATGATTTAGAGCATTGCAAAGGGGTGAATGAATGAATTGGATGAGCAAACAAGATAGTTTGAAGAGTATTCAATGTGACTTAGCAATAAGAGTGAATTGTAGAATTAGTTTAAGTTAAGAATAGAGGGTGGAGGATACAAAGTTGATACATCATATCACGAATGATTAATCAGAGATTGGATAGAGGTGATCTATTATTAGGCAAGCAAGTGCCAACCACAAGATCTATGCTGAGAAATTTTGACAGGAGATTTTTGTTAGATATCTTAATAGAGTAGTCCTAATAGGTTGTATGAAATCCTTTAATAGGGATTTTACTTAATTGTACATTGAAGTCCTCTAACAAGACACACTTCTAACAAGGTGTTTAAATCATCTATCAAGGTGAGACTTAATAGTCTTTGTAAGCCTTTAATAGGGTAGGCCTTTCATAGGGTAGATCATGATTCATGGACAAACCATTGTAACCTTAATTGGATACACTTTATTATTATAGTAGTGAAGGTTTGTGGGTGTCATCCCCACCCTACTTTTACCCTCTCATTTGGAGGGTTTCTAGGTAATCAAAGTTGGTGTTAAGTGTGTATGTTTGATTACATGTCTACATGATTGATGCATATGCTTTATATGTTATTTCAAATTATTATGAATGTGATGTATTAAAGGTGAAAGTTTATGGGTCCAAGTTTAAACTCTTGATTTATGTCCCCTAGAAGTTTACTTCTTTCCCAATTCCAACAATTGGTATCATAGCTAAGCACTCACAAGGAGAAGGTTTGCAACTTAGAGGAGAGATCTTGAAATGGAAGTCTAAAGTTGGGAAAGACTATTGAGAATCAAGAGATTGAAATACATCTTACACTACATCAACTAAATGAAGCTAGAGATGGTTTGAAGAGTTTTGTAAAGAGAAGGAAAGAGATTGCTATAGCAAAAAATGACACACAATACAAAGATATAGACACCACCAAGATATTTGGAGATGGCAACTCTAGTGAATTTGATACAACACTTGTAGATCTAATGGAAAAGAGTAGAGCACAAGTTGAAGAAATCAAAATCTCAAGCTAGAAAAAGAATCTTAAGACATGATGCTATGTGAGGTAACATAATAGAAGAACAAAGCCATGGAAGATAAGGCCATGATTGAAGAGAACAAAAGAATCATGAACAATAGATTAGGAGAGAAGTCAACAGAGCTAACTAAGACCTCAAACATGTAACTAGATACCTTATGCAGAATGATGAATGCTCATCATGAATTGAATGTCAAAGACATTGAAATAAGTACATTGAAATTTCAGACTGAACAAATGCAGGATGACTTGAAAAGAGAAGAAAAAAAAATTGCTAAAAGTTTCAACAAGAAAAATGAAGCCATTATGTGCATTGAACAATTATTGAAATCCCCAAGATCCAATAGTGATGTATCGAGATTGGGCTACAGAAGCACTGAAGAAGGAGAATCATCTAAAGTTGCTAAAGAAAGGAATAACAGAGGTAAGAATTCCAAACCTACTTGTCATAGTTGTGGAAAGAAAGGACATACTACTAATGCGTGTAGGAGAAACAATACAAATTAGAATATCAAGCCTAAGAACATGACTCATTGTCATAAGTGTGACAAACAAGGTCATCAGGCACATGAGTGCAAAAAAAGAACCATGCATGCACTAAGATTTGAAGGATACTACTACAATTGTTAGAAGTATGGACATAGAATTTTTGAGTGCAAATCTAAATCCACGTGGACATCAGATAAGTCAGCAAAGGTAAGAAACAATGGAAACATTTATAGTTGGGATTACAACACAAGATATAACTGACATTATTGTCAAGAATATGGACATATCCTTGAGAACTACATTAGGACTCACTTCAATGGTAACTAAAAAAGATGGTTTAGTCAAACCACATGTTTTAGTTATTTAAAGATTGGCCACATTAGTAAGCATTGCCCAACTAGGACAAAGGCACCAAGTTGTGAATTTGATAAAAGAAAAGGCAAGGTAGATGTTGAATACATTAGGAATTATATGAACAAGACCTGAAAGAAGAAATATGGTTGGAGTACATCAAATGGAGAAGGGGTCACTTCACCCAATGGGTTAGGTGATCACACCACATCAAACTAGGAAAATTAGAGGTGTGTGGGATTGACACTCGAATGTAATATCACACATTAGTTCCAAAGGAAATAGTACTAAAAGGAATACATTAGCATGAATAAAGATGCAAGATGTTGAAAGTTCAAGTTAAATATTTAAGACTTTCATGTTGTTGCCGAGCATGAAATGTTCTCTATGTATGTCAAGTGGAATGCTAGTTAATGTTGAGCTACCAAACTATCTAATTGATGCTGAAGTCATAGTAGCTACCTAGTGATGGTAATATCAGTGGATTCTAAATGATTTTGAAATCAAGTTAATGCTGAGTTTACATCTATACAAACACCAAGCTTTAAATGCAAGGGTTTTGAAGGGTATATGGCCATTTTCACTCATTTTTCATCATTTTTAATTTGAGCAAGAGAAAAAAAAGTAGATGACAACTCAAAATCCTATTCACAACATTAGCAATGATTTCAATGAAAATTTCATACTAGCTCTACAAGATTTTCAAGGTATTTATCACAAGCCAACCTATGCAGTTTTTGTTTGCACAAATCCTAGTTTTATAGAATGGCATCTAGCTAAAGAAATGTAGAAGGGAAAGAGGGGTTCAACATTCAACTAGTTAGTAACGAAGTAAAACAACCAATATTCAAGGTAATTTTAGACATAGCATACAAACAAGATCCCTCTAGCACACTATCCATGATCCCGTCAAAATTTATTATGGTACAAGATGTTAGGAAATGTTACAATTAAAAAATAGGAGGAATAGGAGACATGGAAATTAGAGAAGCCTATGATAGAATATATGAAAATGGTGCTCTAAAAGAAGAATTCAAAATTGTTGAAAGGAAGAATTTGATGTGTATCCTAGATTTTCCCACTATATTCAAAATTGAATGGATTAAGATTGTGTTGAGTAGAATACACGATCAAACCTTGTGGCTAGAAGGTGGACCGATTAAGATATCAAAGAAAATAATTCATATGGTCACTAGATTTCCAACCCTATATCAGCCCAAAACTTTTTAGAGTGACTCCAAAGAGGTAATAGAGAAGAATATAGGAGAAAAATGGAATAAAAGAGGAATGACAATATACACTATAATTGATCCTCTGATAAAAAAATTTGTTACGATAATCTCACACAAATTCTATCAATCTAGTAGATTGAATAGTGTATCATGTATTGTAGTAGATGTTGGGTACAAGATTGTGAAGAAAGATCATACATATGATTTGGCAGAACTCCAGCTACAACAACTACTAGATAACCTTGGAGCTATAAGGAAAACCAAAAGTTCAGAATGCAAGTTTGGTGAAATACTTGTTTGCATATTCTTCTATGTACAAGATACATTCCCCTCTTTTGGTATAGTTGGATGGAAGACCAATAAGTCAGTTGCTATTGAGATAAATGAGTATATTGAATAGATGGGAGAAAATTTTGAGACATTAATGACAAGCTACTTTTAAGACTTTAAGAAGTCAATGAAACAAAGGATGAGGATACCTATTTCACTAGTTGAGTAATACTACAAGGATACATTCTTTGTTGTTGGTGTTGATTATACCTCTATACAAGCTACTACACCAAGGGTGAGATGGTTAAGGCAACTTGGATATGAGATCAATGTTGATGAAGCATCAACAACAATAACTACAATTCTAGTAGAGGAAGTGGACAAGACTACATCTTTGGAAATTATGATGTGATGAAATCAAAGATTGAAATGGAGTTAAAAACTGCCTCCACACTTAAAAAGAAAGATAAACTGGTAAAGAAGCTAAAGGCCAAATTTGGTGAAGTTGTAAGCGAGGAAGAAGAGGATGAAGATAAAGACAATGAAGAAGAAGATCAAGAACAATGACAAGGACATCTTGCATTAACCAAAAGCATGGGAGAGGACAAGGAAGAAAAAGAAATAGAAGATGCCAAGGAAGAAGAAGCCAAAGAAGCACCAACACATGTTGAGCAAAAGAAGAGAAAGGATAAGGCACAACCTATGACTAAGGAAAATGAAATTGCAAAGCCAAGCCTAGCCAACTGAACAACACGTACCACTAGAGCCAACATACATGCAATCACACAAAAGGACAAGGGAAGATTAAGGCTACAAAACAAGGAAGCCAAGTGCAAAAGAAATAGAGAACAAAGTATGTTGTATTGCTTGACTGAAATGAAGAAAAGATTGAATCAAATGATTTGAGTCAAATCAAAGTGGTAAGTCACAAACCACTTTCTGATATTGAAAATGTATATGAAAATGTCAGAAATAATGTAGATTTTTTCTAGATTTAAACATATTGATTTAGGAAAACTTGAGAAAGCAGAACAAAAGTTAGTAGAAGATGCCCTATATGCAATGATTTATAAATTTAAGACCATGCCATTAGAATTTGCTAACTTAGTACCTAAGAAATTATATGATTTACTTGAGCAAATATGGCATTATTGTTCGAATTTGGAAAAAAAATAAGGGAAACTACATTGGCCTAAGTAATGCCAGAACTAACAAAATGGCATATTGCTAAGGCTACTAAGAAACATGGAGATAGGTTTACACTCAAGTGTAGAGCCTTCAACATACTTCAAAACAACATTAAAGATTTGGTCAAAAGGTCTACCGAAATATGGAAATTAATATATGGGTTGACCACTGTAAAGCAAGGAGACGCTAACCCTTTTGAGGGTAAAAGTGATGATAAAGATGAAGATGACAAAGAAGATGATGAAAATAAAGATAATATAGTTGGGGAAGAAACACAAAAGCAAGATGATGGCATAGCTATAGCTAAAAAACAACAAGATGAATAGAGTGTTTAGGACACACAAGTGTCAAGTGTCAGACCCCACATGACACGGTCAAGTCAATAAAAACTATTATATTCAAGGATGTTCCTAAAGTATCAACTTAGAACATTAGTCCACTAACTACAAATGAATTGAAGAAAATATTGGACAAATGTACACTACATGCCAAGTTATGTGGTAATCTAGTCTTGGTGATAGTAGGTGAGCTCCAAAAGGAAGTAACTGACATCACAAGGGACAAGGTGAATCCACAAGAACCACCTTCTACCATTCCTTTAGTTAATCAAGTGTAACCTTTGATTCAAACTATAGTAGATACACCCTATAGGGTTGATACACTTGTGAAATTTGTTACTCCTAAGATGAAGACAAGAAGAAAAGGATATAGATGGACAACAAGAAGGAGGATAGATAGTTTCATTTGTACCTAAAGCACAATGATAAAGTTCTATTCATCTCATTATATTAGATAAGAAAACACCTAAGATAAAGGAGAAAGAAGCCATTCAGGCATTGATAACATTACCAACATTTGACACTTCTCCTGCAAAAATTCTTTAGAAGTTGAGCACATAAGCTATACCATTGCATATCTTAGTTTTAAGCTCAAGCTATTCAAAAGTTGATAAGGAAACTCACTATGGTGATATCACTTTAGATAAAGACATATTTATTCCAAAATTTTACTATGATACAATAAAAATAGATCTAATAAGCATTTTACAAAAATCTTTAGAGAAGAAGCAACAAGAAATGCTTAGGAAAGAATATAGGAAAAAGAAAGCACTGCAAGAAATTAAAGACATATTTTTAAATGCATTCAACTTGTCTAATCCTGAAGAAAAAAACCACTATTAGAAAAATTGTCAAACATAGTGGAAAAGATAAACAATAAAGACTTGGATACTAGTGTAAAACTTTTGGAGTGGTCAAAAAAGAAATTCCAAAGTAAGGCCAATGAGAGGACATCTAGTGACATAGCACTGACTCAAGTTCCATTAGCAAAAAAGGTTGAGGATGTGATGAAGGTACTTGAGAACATATTCTCATTGTATGGCAAATTGTGTGACCCTACACTCTTCACCCAAGAGATGAGACATAATATTCTGAGCCTAGAGAGAAATCTCAATATATCAGGTACAAGTGTACCTCAAAACCTAGCTTAGAGTGAGAAACATTTTAATACATTTCTTCAAACATAAAGTCAGTTAGCTATGTTAATAGTAAAAGAGGCTAACATAAGAGCCAAATTCACAAATATATAGGAATCTCTGACTTCTCACATGGAAATACTACAGAAGGAATTAGGATATTTAGAAACTCTATTGAAAAAAGACCCCTATCTTTCTACTCTAGATGGCCTAGTACACCTTGTTGTTGAGCTTGCCATCCAACTCAAGTCACTAGATGTTGCATGTGACAATTGGGATGCAGCTCTAAAAATCATAATGTAGGTCCACAAATAATTTTTGGACAAACACACCATCTTTGTATAGCCCATTAGACATAAGTTTTAAAAAGGGGGAGAATATGCTATGGGGAGATAGATAAAAAGGGGGAGACAACAAAAAGGATGAGAATATCGTATGAGGAAGAATAAAGAAAGGGTGAGTTATACATTTTTGATAAATCCAATGCACAAATAGAAATAGAACAAAATAGAGCATGAAAAAATATAAGTGCATTGAAGTCAAAGAGTATCAGTCAATAGATACAAATCTATTCAGAATGGAGAACAAATTTTAGATACAAAACAAACATATTAACTTAGGGGGAGTTATAAATTTAACTTTTGATGTTCTATGTATAAGCTGAGTCATAGATATGTTATAGTCGAGAAGATTAGATTGATTATGTATATTCAAGTGTTTTTGAAACTCATGTCAAAGGGGGAAATTGTTTATCTCAGATTAGCTTGGACAATTAAGTCTCAACACACTTAAGTCATTTACTTAGTTCATGTTGAACTAGTAATGCATGCCAAATATAACATGTAAATATTAGACCATGCTGAGTTGCAATGAGTTTCGAGTCACTCATGTGCCAAGCCACTCAAGTTCTAAGCAGATAGACCATGTTGAGTGATTCAAGTGTCGAGTAAATAGTAGATGCCAAGAACTTCAGGTGCCTTGTTAGAATAGTGTATGCCAAGCATTAGAGACTTCATATACCGAGTAACATAGATTGGACATACTTTTTTATTATGGCACAAACAACTATGTAAACCATTTTTTAGCTGACCTAAGGATAGATTTTGATCTGTTAGAGATAAGGATGAATCTATATGCAGATTCCCTATGTAATTACATGTAACCAATCAAATAATGGGAAAGTTTGAGTGGAAAAATGGATGAATCTTAGCCATAGATTCATACCTAACCCTAATCTACCTTAGCCATTTTAAGGAGGATGAAGCTCTACATTTTTAATGATTATTGAGAGCATTGCAAAGGGGTGAATGATCAAAGTGAAGGAGCGAACAAGATATTGTATAAAGCATTCAAGATGATTAGTAGTAAGAGTGAATTGTAGAATTAGTTAAGTGAAGAATAGAGGATAGAGGATAAAACATTGATACACTAGATGGTGAAGGATTAATCAAATATTTCATAGAGGTGATCTGTTATCAAGTAGATCTATGCTAAGACATTTTGACAGGTGATTTTAGTTAAATCTCTTAACAGAGTAGTCTTTACAGGTTGTATGAAATCCTTTAATAGGGTGGCTACTTAATTCTAAGTTGAAGTCCTCTAGCACACTTCTAATAGGGTTTTGAAATCCTCCAACAAGGTGGGACTTAATAGTCTTTATAAGCCTTTAACAAGGTAGGCCTTTCATTGGGCAGATCATGATTCATGGTCAAACCATTGTAACTTTAATTAGATACACTTTACCATTGAAGTAGTTAAGATTTATGGGTGTCATCCCCACCCCATTTTTACCTTCTCATTTGGAGGGTTTCTAGATAATCATATCTAGTGTGGAGTGTGTGTGTTTGATTACATCTTTTCATGATTGATGCATATGATTTATATGTTATTTTAGTTTATTACGCATGTGATGTATGAAAGGTGAAATTTTATGGATCCAAGTTTAAACTCTTGATTCACCCCCACTCTCAAAAGTTTACTCCTTTCCTACTTGTAATTCCAACACATGCATTGACCAAATTTACTCAGTACCAAAGGATAGTCAGTATCAACCAAGTTGGGTCAGTTAACAAAGGCTTTTGTTGTGTTGACCAACTATTCAATCTGTATTAGCTGATTGTTACCATATTAAGTTTGATAGAATATTAGTTAATACAAGTTAACTTAAGGGATGATAACTTTTTGATTAAAATTATATTAAATCTAACTTGATAAAGTAAATCATATAAATAAAAGTATAAGTTGAGGATTGAAGTATGCAATTAAAGAAGATGATTTAAGGAAGAAAATTGGAAGGATATCTACAAGAGGACATTGACCAAGCTGTAAAGACAATTCTGATCAAGAAGGACCAAGTAATCAAGCTAGAAATGAGATATGAATCAACAAAATATAGTTTCATAAACAATTAGGTCAAGTCATTGTTACTCTCTAATAATTTTAGCAGTGAATGAAATGTCCTAACAGAGTTATCTTAACAACTATTTGGCAAATCCTTTAACAAGGTGGCATTTCTCGATTGAAGTGTTTGAAGACCTCTAAGAAGGCCACTCCTAATATGATGAACTATATCCACTAATGGGATCACATTTAATAGTATGTTTTTTAAATTTTAATAGGGTCAACTCCTAATAGGGCTTACTTTAGAAGAGTGAAAAATAATAACTAGTTGCAATTGGTGTTTTTCCCAAATAGGACTTCCACGTTAAATCTTGGTATCTCATCTGTTCATGTTGTTTCTTATAGGTTTCTACAACTAAATGAATTAAGGTTAATCACATCTAATAACTTAAGATCCATATATTCTATGTTAACTAAGTGACAATAATATATTTAGTGTTAATTGAGTTTTAGAAAGGATTTATATTAAAGTTTTGTTGATATCTTAAGGGATCTTGGATTTATTTTTGTGGTAGTTGATTCACTCCTCCCCTCTCAATTACTCCTTTAATTTTTATCCTAGGTGATAGTGTTGGTTTAAACAATAATTTTGACAGCTGAGTGTCAAATATACTTAACCATTTTTCTCTATACATGACAAGCAAATAGTAGAGTCGAGTCACAGTTATGTGCTGAGCAATCCAGTTTCATCAAGTACCGAGTGATATCAAGTGTCGAGTGATATCAAGTGCTGAGTAATATCAAGTGCTGAGTGATATCAAGTGTCGAGTGATATCAAGTGCCGAGTAATATCAGGTGTCGAGTGATACAGTTTTGTTTAGGTGTCAAGCTATCTAGGAAACAACATGTGCCAATCATTAGTAATGCTTCATGAGCCAAGTAACTTAGAATATCAACATAAGAGTCTGTAATTACAAAAACTATGATGTGAACCATTTTTGTAGCCGACACAAGGTAAATCTTGGAAGATCTAGAGATAAGAATGAATCTTATTACATTTCCTATGCAATATGCATGCAGCCAATTGGAAAATTGGAAAGGCATGCAACAAATCAGAAAAAGGCAAGTATTGAGCAGGAAATTGAGATTCAATGTCAATTGTAGATCCATACCAAACTCTAAGTCTTTGAAGTCTTTTTAAGGAAGACAAAAATATCACTGTGCAAAAAGGATGAATGAGAGAAGGAGAACAGTCTTAAAAAGGGAAAAACATAGTGGAATTCAGTGAAAGGAGACATAGAGAGTAAGAGCAAGAATTCAATATTCAGTTGATCAAATCAAAGCAAAGGAGACGAACAAAAATCAGATCTCAGAGGATCAAAATTAGAGAGAGAGCCAGAACAAGTGCCTACATTCAACAATCAAGGATTGCAAACTATCAGGTTTATAATACCTAATGCTCTCTTACCATTGTATTAGAAAGGAAACCCTATGTAGATAGGTTGGCTTAACAACTATTTGTAGATCCTTATCAAAAGGTGATTAAATCCTTTAACAAGGTAACACTTCATGTAAAGTGTTTGTAAATGCTTTAACTAGGTCACTATTGACATAGTGTAAAGCCTCTAACAAGGCAGGCCTTTAACAGGGCAGACCATTAGAAGTGGTTGAACAATATTGCTGTAGTAATTTTGTGGGTATCATCCCCACCCTAGTTTTACCTTCTTATTTCTGGAGGGTTTATGGGTTACCAAATTCTAGTGTTATGTGTTGTTGATGCATGTATTAGTTTCATGTTTATTCGATATGTTAACATGCATGCAATTTACTTTCAGTTAAAAGTTTTTATTGGTTAAAGTGTGATACTTATCATTCACCCCACCCCCCCTCTCATAAGTATTCTTTCCATATTTGAATATTTCAACAATTGGTATCAGAGAATTTGGTTCTCACAAGAAGATGTCTAACAACTTGATGAAAAAGATCTAAAGATGGAAGTCTTCAAACTTGGGAAGATTATTGACAATCAAGTGATTGATGTGCAATTGGCTCTACACAAAGTAGAGGAAGCAAGGGATGAACCAAGAAAATCCTTGAAAAAAAGAAAGAATTTAGTCATAGCTGAAAATGAGATAAACTACAAGGAGATTGATACCACAAATATATTTGCCAATGGAGACACTAAAGAATTTGATGCAGCAATAGTAGAACTGATGGAGAAAAACAAAGATCAAGCAAACGAGATAAGATCTCTCAAGATGGAACATGAATCACAGGCCATAATGTTATGTGAAATCACTGAACAAAAGAAAAGAGCAGTTGAAGACAATGTCATGATGGAAGATGACAAAAGAAATCTTGCAAACAAACTGGAAAAAAAGAGTATTGAATTAATAAGGATCTCAAACATACAGATGGATACACTTGCCCAAATGATGAACCTTCATCCTGAACTAAATGTGAAAGACATTGAGATTTCTACACTAAAGATGCAGAATGAACAATTGCAAAATGACTTGAGAAGAGAAAAGGAAATTTCAGAGAGCTTCAACAAACCCAATGAAGCCATCAAGTATTTTGAGCAATTGCTAAAATCCCCAAGATCAATCCATGATGCATCAGAACTTTGATTCAATAGCATTGAAGTTGGAGAATCATCAAAGAGTGCTGAACAAAGAAGTGAAAAAGGTAAGGATTCAAAACCCACTTGTCATTACTGTAATAATAAGGGGCATACTACTAATGTTTGTAGGAGTAGGAGAATCAATCAGCCAAACACACATAAAAGAAAGAGTTACTATCACAAGTGCAAAATGCAAGGACATATGACACAAGATTGCAAATCGAATGTCACAAGGATACAAATATTTGGTGGACATTGTCATAATTGCAAGAAGTATGGACATAGGGCATTTGAATGTAGATCAAAGCCTATGTGGACATCAAATCAGCCAGTAAAAACAAAAGGAAATGAAAGTCATTGAGATTATAACACCAGGTACAGTTGTGACTATTGTCAGGAATATGGACATATACCCCAGAATTGCATAAGAACACATTTCAGGGGAAACTATAAAAGATGGTTGAGTCAATCCACATGTTTCAGTTGCTTGAAAATTGGTCATATCAGCACGAATTGCCCAACAAGCTCAAAGGCACCAAGTTTTGAGTTCAACAATGGAAAGGCAAAGATAGATGTTGAACACATCAAGAGTGAGATGAATAAGACATGGAAGAAGAAAGATGAGTGCAGCACATCAAGTGCAGAGATCACTTCACCTAATGGGTCAAGTGATCACAATTCATGTAATTAAGCAAAAATGGGTGTGTGGGACTGATATACTAAGTTATATCATACATCAGTTCCAAGACATAGAAGAACTATAAAGAAGAAATCAGCATAAGCAAAGATGCTAAGTCAAAATTGAGAGTCTTGCAAAATCTATCGAAGTTGCCTTCAGGTGTCGAGTTGCTAATAGCAATCGAGTTGATAGTTGATGCTGAGCTATGAAATATTAATGGATTCGAGCAAAGTAAAACACAATGGGTGCCGAGTCATGTTGAAATCCTTCAGGTGTTGAGTAGACAGTTGTCAACATACTAAGCATTAATTTCTCTGTTTTGAAGGGTACATAGGTCAATTTTTTATCATTTCTCACCATTCAAATGCGAAGCAAAGATGAAAAGAGTGCAAAAGATCAAGGGCAGCTTAAAAGTCATTTGCAAGGATTTCCATAGTGATCCAACATGAGTTTCATTGATTTGAGGTATTTTACTTGTGTGCTGAGCTATGCAATTTTTATAAACCTGTTTAAACTATAAACCCTAGTTTGGAAAATAATGGCATCTAGGTCTAGAACCACTAAGAGAAAAGAGAGTCATGAAATACAGTTATTTAGTAATGAAGTAAAGCAACCAGAGTTCAAGTCCATTCTAGAAGTTGCATACAAGAATGATCCCACAAGTGCATTATCCGTTATTTTTGATAAAGTTTTCATGGTCCAAGATGTTTGTAGATGTTATAACTACAAAATTGGAGCCATAGGAGATCTAGAAATTTATAATGCATATGAAAAGCTATGTGAGATAAAAATACTAAAAGATGAGTTCTCAATAATCGAGAGAAAGGGATTGATAAAAACCCTAGAGTTTCCAATTGTTTTCAAAGCTGAATGGGTATGCATAGTTTTGAGCAGAATACATGATGGAACCTTTTGGTTAGAAATAGGGCCAGTGAAATTTACCAAGAAAACTGTTCATAGGGTTATTGGATTCCAACCCTAGATCGGCCAAAGACCATGTGTAGTGACAAAAAGGAAGTAATAAAGAGAAACACTGGTGCTAAATGGAACAATAGGGGAATGACTATTGATACAATCATAGAACCCCTACTAGATTTTGCTGTGAGAATCATTTCACACAAATTATATGAGTCAAGCAGGTTAAACAGTGTGCCTTGTATAGCAGTTGATGTTGCATACAAATTGGTTAAAAAGGATCATACCTATGATCTAGTAGAGCTCATGTTTCAACAGATTAATGAGAATCTGGGAGCTATAAGGAAGAGCAAGGGAGCTCACTACAAATTTGGATTAGTTTTGGTGTGCATGTTTTTCTATCTGATGAAAGAATTCCCTTCTGTAGGTAAGGTGAAATGGAATCCAAATAAAACAATTGTTGAATAGATCAATGGATATATTGAACAGATGGGTGATAATTTTGATACCCAAATGACTACCTACTTTGAGGACTTCAAACAGTCCATGAAACAAAGAATGAGGATTCCAGTCTCATTGACTAAGAAATATGAAAAAGACATTTATTTTCTTGTAGATATTGGTTATACTTATATACAAGCAGTCATACCTAGAGTGAGATGGCTTAAGCCACTAGGTTATGAACTCGATATTGATCAAGCCTCTGCAGCAATCATAGCTCTCCTTGTAGAGGAAGTTGACAAGAATGTAAAAGCCTTTGGAACTTATTATGTAAAATCAAGGGTGGTAACAGATTTGAAAATTGCCTCAGCAGTAAAGAAGAAAGAAAAATTGGTAAGGAAAATCAAGAGGAAAATTGGTGTTGAAGGAGAAGGAATAGCAGAAGAGGAAGAAGAAGGCATTGAAGATGAGGGAGATGAACCTCAAGGTCTGACTCAAGGATTAGGAGAAGATAAAGAGGAAAGTGCTGAGGAAGAAGAAGCCGAGGAAGCACAAGTTAAAACCAAGGTCACAAATAGAAAGGCCACAACTCCTCCTACTCCTCAACTCAAGGCAAAGAAAGTGGCTGCTCCTGTACTAAAGAAACCTACTACAAGGGCTACAGCACAAAAATCCCAAGAGGAGGCAAAATAGAAAAAGAAAGCTTCAAAGAAGACTGCTACTAGGCCAAAGAAGAAAATAAAATTTGTTGCCCAGCCTCAAATAGATGAAGAGAAGACTAAGTCAGAGGACAACAACCAATTTCAAGTGGTAAGTCACAAACCTCTGACTGCCATTGATAAATTATGCTCAAAGATTAAGAATGATGATTTGAGAGGTTTAAAGAACTTAAATTTTTCTAAGCTCACCAAGGAGGAACAAAATAAATTAGAGGAATTAGTGTATGCTATGATGGCTAATTATAAGCACGCACCTCTAGAGTTAGATGAATCAATGCCTAATGAATTGTACAAAATTGTAGAGGATAAATGGCATTTTTGTTTGCAAATGGAAAGGGAGATAAGGGAATCAAAATTAGCTAGATTTTTGCCTGATTTGACTAAGGATCAAATAAAAAATGCAGTTAAGAGGCATAATAATAGATTCACTCCCAAACATAGAGCTTTTAGCATTTTGTAGAACAAAATTGAGGATGTAGTTAGAAAGTCCACAAGATTGTGGAAGATAGCTTACAAGAAAGCAGAAGATATCTACAATGAAGAATATAAGGTAGAGGCAAGTGCCAGGAAAAAGAAGAAGGTTGAAGAAGAAAAAGAAAAGGAACAAGTGGAGAAGAATGTTGAAGAACAAAAGGAAGATGAAGAGGCACATACAAAGGAGAAAGAGGAAGAGAAAGATAGAGCTAAGTAACAAGATCAAAGTGTGCAAGACACACAACTATTACATCCTAGTCCTCCTCATACCATCATCACACCTATTGAGATTGTTAAAATCAAGGATGTTACAGACACGTCTAGTCCAAACATCAATCCATTAACTATAGAGGATTTAGCAAAAATCCTTGACCAATCAACACTAGTAGAAAAATTGTGTTCAAGTCCTATATTGGTCAGTGTTGATGAATTAGAGAATCCAGTAGCTAAAACAAAGGTAGTCAAGGTGAAAACACAAGAACCACCTTCGACCATACAATCTACTAGTATTCTATTCCTTCCTCCACCACCTCTACCAAGTGTAGTCATTGATACACTTCAAATGCCAAGTACAACAACATGGGAAGTCAAAGAAACATATGAACGACTAGTAAGTTCAACCCCACCTATTGATCACCAGAAGGATAAACAAGTTGAAGAAAAAGATGAGACAAGTAAGAAGGAGGACTCTGCAATACAAACATTGGTTGCATTACCCAAATTTGGTACTCCAACATAGACTCTTTAGCAGCCGAGCACTGATAGGTTACCAATACAAATCAGGACACCAGGCTTGAGCTCATCAAGGGTAGTCAAGAAACTTCACTATGGAGTTCCTAACCTTGATGAAGAAATAAATATTACACATTATGAATCCAACACTCTCATTGAAGAGGAGATCAATGAAATTCATAGTGCATTGGATAAAAGAAGGAGACAATAAGCACTAAGAAGAGAACACAAGCACAAGCATACCATGAATGAAACGAAGACATATTTGTAGAAGCTTTCAGCTTAAAGTCTCTAGATGAGTCAAGGCCTATCATAAAGAAACTATCTTATATAGTTGACCAGGTGACTAGTGAAGACCAGGATACAGATGCCAAATTATTGGAATGGTCAGAAAGAAAGTTTTAAGGCAACGTAAATAAGAAAATATCTAATGATATAGCACTATCACAAGTGGAGCTGGCTTAGAAAATTGAAACAGTCAAAACTGTACTTGGAAACATATTTTCCCTGTACAACATGTTGTGTGATTTTTCTACATTCACACAGGACACTAGCAAGAGAATACTGAGCTTGGAGAAAAATGTGAAGATTTCTAGCATGCAACTCCCCACAAATCCAGCTCAGAGTGAGAAGCATTTTGCCCAATCGCTTCACACACAAAGAGAGTTAGCTATCTTAATAGCAGAGGAAGCAACCACCAAAGCCAAATTGATGCAAATTCAATCCTCAATCACTCCTCATTTGGAAGTACTTCATAAGGAGTAGATGAATGCAGAAATAGTCCTCAAGAAAGACCCCAATTTTTCTACATCTAATGGACTTTTACACCTACCAACAGAGATTTCCATCCAATATAAGTCATTGGACATTGCACTAGCAAATTGGGATGCAGCTCTGAAAGTACTCCTTGAAGTAAACAGTACATTTTTTGCCAAGTATGGCATTTCCTATTGAACCCTTGACATAAGTGTCAAAAAGGGGGAGATTAAGTATGGGGGAGTTAAGTAAAGATTAAATATGGAGGAGATACAGAATAAAATAGGAGATACAGAATGAAATGATAAGTATGATGAAAGGGGGAGAATTTTGAAAATTTTTGATAAAACATATTGGTCAAAATGTAGAAATAGGATAGAAGTCACTGAGTGTACAAAGCATAATCAACTGACAGGGAGTCATAAGGTATATTGCTATTTGTTCTTAAAAAATTTAAGCAAATAAGAGGATGTATGAAATAATGTCAAGCTCACAGGATCTTAGTTAAGTTTTTTTGCCACTCATGTCAAAGGGGGAGATTTTTAGTTTAAAGAATAATTTTGATAGCTGAGTGTCAAATACACTTCACTATTTTTCACTATACATGAAAAGAAAAGAGTAGGAGCCGAGTCATAGTTATGTGTCAAGCAATCTAGTTTAATCAAGTGCCTAATGATATCAAGTGTCGAGTGATATCAAGTGTTGAGTAATATCAAGTGTCGAGTGATATAAAGTGTCGAGTGATATCAAGTGCCGAGTAATATCAAGTGTCAAGTGATACAGTTTTGTTTAGGTGCTGAGCTATCTAGGAAACAACATGTTCTGAGCATCAATAATGCTTCATGAGCTGAGTAACTCAGAATATCAGCATAAGAGTTTGTAATTGCACAAACTATGATGTAAACCATTTTGGTAGCCAACACAACGTAAACCTCGAAAGATCTAGAGATAACAATGAATCTTTTTACATTTCGTATGCAATCTGCACGCAACCAATTGGAAAATTGGAAAGGCATGCAACCAATCAGAAAAAGGCAAGTATTGAGTAGGAAATTGAGATTCAATGTAGATCATAGATCCATACCAAACCCTAACTCTTCGAAGTCTTTTTAAGGAAGAAAAAAGTCTCACTATACAAAAAGGATGAATGAGAGAAGGAGAATAGTCTTAAAAAGGGAAAAACATAGTGGAATTTAGTGAAAGGAGACATAGAGGGTAAGAGTAGGAATTTGATATTTAGTTGATCACAAAAAAGCAAAGGAGATGAATAAAAATTAGATCTCAGAGGATCGAAATCAGAGAGAGAGCCAGAACAAGTGCCTACATTCAACAATCAAGGATTGCAAACTATCAGGTTTATAATACCTAATACTCTCTTACCATTGTACTAGAAAGGAAACCCTATGTAGATAGGTTGGCTTAATAGCTATTTGTAGATCCTTATCAAAAGGTGATTAAATGCTTTAATAGGGTAACACTTCATGTAAAGTGTTTGTAAATCCTTTAACCAGGTCACTATTGACACAGTGTGAAACCTCTAACAAGGTAGGCCTTTAACAAGGCAGACCATCAGAAGTGGTTGAACAATATTGCTGCAGTAATTTTGTGGGCATCATCCCCACCCCAGTTTTACCTTTTTAGTTCTAGAGGGTTTCCAGGCTACCAAATTCAAGTGTCATGTTTTGTTGATGCATGTATTAGTTTCATGTTTATTTGATATGTTAACATGCATGCAATTTACTTTTAGTTAAAAGTTTTTATTGGTTAAAGTGTGATACTTCTAATTCACCCACCCCCTCTCATAAGTATTCTTTCCATATTTGAATATTCCAATAGATAGTATTGGGAAAGTGTCTTCAACATCACCTAAGTAAGCCATTGGACTTGAGTTACAATACTGAGCTAACTTGGTAATTGTTTTTGGAAATGATTATGATGAAGTCAGCTCACGAAGTAATTATTTGGATGGATATAAGTATGAGTCATTTTTCTATCCAAACAAGATATATTTATTATAATTGTTAGAAATATAAAGGAGTATCTTAGAAGGGAGGGTTGAATTAGTTACTACTAAAAATTAATTCTAGATCCCTTAGATGTCAATACAACTCTAATTATTTAAATGATGATACTTGACATACACATACTTAATGTTGTAAGTCAGTAGATACTGAATGTACTTGATAATGAATTATCTTTGCAAATATTAATATTTTATCAATGATTATCATTACTTTAATTTAATAGCAAGCATAAAGGAAATAGCATGAACACATTTGACACCAAGATTTAATGTGGAAACCCAATTTTGGAAAAACCACCAATTGTAACTAGTTACTATTTTCATTCTTCTAAAGTGAGCCCTATTAGGAGCCAATCCTATTAAATGTTACAAAACACACTATTAGGTGTTACCCTATTAAATGATTTAACCATCTTGTTAGGAGTGACCTTGTTAGAAGTCTTTAGACAATTCAATAGAACTGTCACCTGGTTAGAGGATTTGCAAAAAGTTGTTAAGACAACTCTGTTAAGAGATTTAGATCACTACTACAATGGTTAGAGTGTAACAATGAGATGACTTAATTTGGATGCAACTGACTTGCTGATTATAGATCTCTATTCTAGCTCGGTATGCATTAGCTGATAATGATATGACATTTGTGTAACATCAAAGACAACACACAATTAATCAATTGTATCCAACAATCTCCCTCTTTGGCATTGATGGCAACACAAAAAGTTATAATACAATGAAATTTTGTAACAAGAATAAAATAGAGAACATATCATTAGTTTCATTTAGTGAACTCCTTTATCAGTGTAAACTATTTAGTTTCTCCCTTTGTCAGAAAACTTCTATCTACAACAATCTTCTACTAAGTACATTCTCCTTCTTTGATATCTCTCCACAAAACTTCTCCCTCTTTGAAAACACATGCCAAAGACAAAAATTTTGATAGTAGCAATGTACCTTAATTATTAATTCATCTTTAATACGCCCTTGTCAATACAGCATCAACTAAATTATCTTCAACTTCCTCTAGTTGATGCATCAATAAACTTTATTTAGTGAGCTTCAAATACAGGAATGAACCCTAGCTTACCTCTTAGATACAAAAATGCATCCTGAGGTAATGGCTTGGTGAATATGTCTATAATCTATTCGTTTTTAGTTACATATTCCAATTTGATGTCTTTTTCCTACACCAATTCTCTTAAGAAGTGATATTTTATAGAAATGTTCTTTGTTTTGGTATGCATTACTAGGTTCTTTGATATATTGATTGCATTGGTGTTATCACAATATATGACTAAAGGATCCTTGATCTCTATTTTCATTCCTTCCAATAGTTATTTGAACCAAACAATCTTAGAAAAATTAACTATTGCTGCCACATATTCTACCTTTGTTGTGGATTGAGAGATACAATTTTGTTTCGTACTTGTCCAAGACACTAGTCTTTTACCAAGAAAGAATGCTCCACCACTAGTTCTTTTTCTGTCATCAAGATTTCCTACCTAATCAACATTAGTAAACACCTTCAAGTCTAGATTGCCTTTGAGTTTGTACCATAAGCTATAGTCTTCAATACCTTTCAGCTATCTCATGATTCTCTTGATTGCCATCATGTGATTTTCTCTAGGATTTGCTGAAAATCTTGCCACCATACTAACTACTAATGCAATGTCAAGCCTTGTAAGTACTACATACTATAATTTTCCAATTATTGATTTGTATATGGTCTGATCTACTTCTTTAGTATCATCATTCTTCAAAAGCTTATGTCCAATAAACATAGGTGTCCCAACTAGTCTTGAATCTTCCATTCAAAATTTCTTAGTATCTCTTTGATGTATTTTAATTGCATGATATAGATACCATCCTTCTTATATTTAATCTATAATCCAACAAAGAATTTTACTTCCCCAAACATAGACATCTCAAATTCCTTGCTCATTTCTTCTAAAAATACTTTGCACAAGTCATCCTTTCTTACGAAATATGTCATCAACAAATATTTCAGCCAACACAATCTTCTTGTCTAGTCCTTCTTTGATATGCATACTACTATTATCATTTGTTTTTTGAAAGCCAATCTGTATCAAATAGTTATGTAATCTTTCATACCAAGCATTAGGAGCTTTCTTGAGACCATATGATGAATGCTTTGTGTAATTTGCAGACCATGCCTATTTTGTTAGGATCTAAAAAACCTTCTCTTTTCTCAATATAGACTTCATCATCAAGAATTCCATTCAAGAAAGTAGATTTAACATCCATTTGATACATCTTACATCCTCTGTGAGTTACATATGCAAGTAAGGTTTTAACACCTTCTAATCTTCCAGCAAGGGCAAAAGTTTTTCCATAATCAATACCTTCTTCTTGAGAATAGCCTTTACGTACAAACCTTGCTTTGTTTCTAGATACTTTTCCATCTTCATTCAGCTTGTTTTTGAACACCCACTTTGTGCCAATTACATTTTTATCTTTAGGTCTAGGAATAAGAGTCCAAGTTTTATTCTTCTCTATCTTTTTTATCTCTTCTTTCATTGCTTTAACCTAAGTTTCACTATCTAATGCATCATTAATATTTCTTGGTTTAAATTTAGTAAGTAAAAATGTACCTTTCAATTTGCTTCTTGTCATTGTTACATCAAATTTATCTCCAAGGATCTAATCAAGTGCATGATACCTTCTAATGTATTTTGTTAAAATAGATTCTTCAAATTCGGTATGAATTCCACTATTTTCATCATGAACTTTAGTATCAAGCTCGGGTCCCTCTACCTATGACTTGGGTCCTTTAGACTCAAGTTGTACTAGCTTGATAGCTTCTGACTATGACTCAGGTCCTTCAGAGTGTAACTTAGGTTGTACTATTTGCATCTCAATAACTATTGGAGTTTTTAGGAACTTAGGATATGAAGCCTCCTTTCTTTTAGATAGATTTGGTAGGATATCAGGTTCATAGTAAAAAAATATTCTATAATCCTTTAGGCCTTTCTTTCTTTCTTCTTCACACTTTTTTGCAAACCCATCAATTCTGACATGTGCAATCTCTATGATTTTATGAGTAGAAAAATTCAAACATTTGTATGATTTTCTTTTGTACAAGTATCCTAGAAATATGCCTTCATCACTTTTGATATCAAATTTTCCTTTTCTAGACTATTTCAGGATATAACATTTGCTACCAAATATTTTCAAATAACTCACATTATGTTTGTAACCATACCATAGTTCATAGGGAGTTTTGTTTGAGTATATCTTCAACTTAACTCTATTCAAGGTATGAACTACAATGTTGATAGGTTCCTTCTACTATTTGATTGTAACATTATTTTTTATCATCATTTTTCTTGCACAATCCATGATGGATCTATTTCTTCTTTTAGCTATACCATTCTGCTAAGGTGTACCGAGGGCTAATACTTGTCTTTTGATTCCTCTTTCAATGGAGAAATTATTGAATTCAATGGAGATCAATTCACCACCTTTGTCTAATCTTAACCATTTCAATATCTTTCTAGATTCTTTTCCTACTCTTTCCAGATACCATTTGAATTTTTCAAAAGGTTCTAATTTTTCTTATAGATATATCATAGTCATCATTCTAGAATAATCATCACCAGAAAGGATGAAAAACTTTTCTCCACTATAACTCTCTATTCAAATGGGTCCACATAAGTCAGTATGTATAATTTCTAAGATTTCTTTTGAATGGTAGTTTTTTCTCTTAAAACTAGTCTTTTTGATCTTACCAATATGGAAATTCTTACATAAACCCACATCAGGTTTCTTCAATCTAGGAATACCTCTTACTCCTCTATGTTTTCTTATCTTAACTAGGTTATCTAAGTTTACATGATTGTGCCATAACCAACTTTCTTCTGCTTGAGCAATAAAATATGAATATTTACCAAGATCAAGATAAAATAGATTACCTTTTGTTTTCTTGCCAGATCCAACTAGATTTTCCTTATCTTCTAGTAGTTTTGCCTTGCCATTCACAAATTCTACCTTGAATCAAATGTTGTTCAATTGTGCCACACTTAGTAGATTATGCTTTAGTCATGCAATCCAATAAGCATTGTAACATATAAATTTATTGGTTAATGAGGTATGACCTTTTCCTATTATGTAAAAAGGTTCATTGTTACACAATATTGCACTTCTTCCATCATAATGTTCAAACTTTTTATTATCTCCAGTCATATGGTGTGAGCATCCACTATCAATAATCCATGTATCATTTTTTCTAACATGAGAATATGTGCCATCTTATCTCCCTCATCATTAGACTCATCTTTTATAACAATATACATACATTTCATCTTCACTATTATCAGAATATTTCACCATAACACAAGTTTTCTTACCCTTGTCCTTGAAGTTCTTGTGGCTTTTGAATTCCTTCTTGCCTTTGTGCTTGTGGATTTTCTTCTCATCCTTTCTTTCTTTGTTTGGACACCTAGCAGTAATATGACTAATTTCTTTACAAGAAAAGTAGATTAGAGGAATTTTTCCTTTGTACTATCCTCTGTCTTTGGAATATTTCTTTGCAAGTAGGGCTTCAACAATTTCAAGATCACTGTTAGAACTTTCTTCAGTTTCTTCCTCACTTCCTAATTGTTTGGCTTATGATTTCTTTCACTTTTCCTTAAGTGAGAGTTTGGCTTCAAATGTAGACTCAATATTCTTGGAAACATGAACATAGTTATCATAGTTGTCTAGTTCAAAAGCTTTTAGTCTTGCAACTAGAGCATCTAAGGTTAAATTTGTTATTTGGATCACATCTCATTTCTTGAATAGCATACACTCTACTTGTATATATAGGAAGAAGAGATCAGAGTACCTTGCTTACAATAGTTGTCTCCTAAATGTCTCCTTCTGCTACTTTGATTGCACTTACATTGGCCTTGATTCTTTCCACATATTTTTCAATGTTCTAATATTCTCTCATTCTCATTTGGTCAAATTGTCCAGTAAGACTTTCTACTTTGGCTCTTCTTAGATTTTTATCTCCCTCATATATATCTTTTAGTTTGGTCCACATTTCATGAGTAGTTTTATAGTCTTTTACCTCATCAAATTCAACATAACTGAGAGTAGATGCAATATCAATCATCATGATGTTATGATTCTTCTTTTCAACAATATCTTTAACTGATAATGTTCTAGTGGGAGTTTTGTATTTAGTATCAAGATATTTTCAATATGAATTATTGATAGTAGCTAGATGTAACCTCATAAGTCCTTGCCATGTAGCAAAATTGACTCTGTTTAGCTTTGGAATCTCTCTTTTGTAAGACATCTTGATCTTCAACTCAGGTCCTTGAAACCTTTCCTATAAGCACCAAAATAACTCTGATACCAATTTTTGAAAATATAAAGGGGTAATAGAGAGGGAAGGGATGAATTAGTTAATACTAAAAATTAATTCCATATCCCTTAGATGTCAGTACAAAACAAACTCTGATAACTGGCATTTTGATGCTTGGCATACACACTATTGTAACTTCATAGATATTGAATGTACTTGGTATTGAATTAGCTTTGAAAATATTAAGATGTTATTAGTGATTATCATTACTTTAATTAATTGAAAACATAAAGGAAATAGCATGAACACATTTGACACCAAAATTTAACGTGAAAATCCAATTTAGAAAAAAACCCACCAATTGTAACTAGTTACTATTTTCACTCTTCTGTAGTGAGCCCTATTAGGAGCCAACCCTATTAAAGGTTACAAAACAACTATTAGGTGTGACCCTATTAAAGGATTTAATCACCCTGTTAGGAGTGGCCTTGTTAGAAGCCTTTAGACAATTCAATAGAATTGCCACCTTGTTAGAGGATTCACAAATAGCTACTAAGCCAACTCTTTTAGGAGATTTAGATCATGACTACTATGGTTAGAGAGTAACAATGAGATGGCATAATTTAGATGCAACTATCTTGTTGATTACAAATCTTTGTTTTGGTTTGTACTTGATCCTTCTTAATTGAGTGTATCCTATCAGCTCCTCAAACACATCCTTATTATCATTAGATTTGATTCCTTAGAGAAATTTTTAAATCTTCATCACTTCTTCTTTTTCACACATTATCCCACAACTTGACCTTATACTTTTATCTTTCCTTTCGTCAAGTTAGCTAGAATAAAACTTAGAATCATTAAAATTCATCATCTCATTTGGATAGAACTAGTAGACAAATCAACTACTCTTAATATGCCAAAATAAGAAAAAATTTCATTAATCAACCCACCTTAGTAGGTACTAACTCAAAAATAATTTTCTTGTGTTGACCAAGTGAAGCTCGGATAACACTGCAAACTTGTAGACTCCTTTGGTAACCAAGTGAACTCGGTTATCACTAATTTCATCCAACATTTCCTTTATGAACTAAGTGAGCTTATTTAACACTCATCTTCTACAAACTTTCCTTGGATGCTCGAGTGAACTCTGTAGACAGTGTCTTCAGAATAGGAATGCTTGGTAGACATGAAAAACTATCTTCACTTATAAGTCAGCTTGGTATGCACTAACTAATAATGATATGACATTTGTGTAACATCAATGACAATACACAATTAATTAGTTATATCCAACAGTAATATCATTGTACCATTGAATATAAGCAAATATGGAAGAGCAAAATGTGTATAAGGCTAAAATTAGCACAAAGAAAAGAAGAGACTCATCTATCATAGTCAAATGATCATTTTAGTTCATAATATCTTCATTAGCAATCCAAGTTATATTTTAGAGATCAATCCTCTAATTCATCCTAATAGGTGCATCAATCCCAAATCCTTTAGTAGGGTGGACCTAGCACTCCTTTGTAAAAAATTCTTATAGAGTACATACTTAATTGTATTGCATAAATCCTTTTACAAGGTGGACCTAACAGTTATTACTCTTAATTGATTAAGATTACCATAAGTGATCATTTGTAAGCCTTAATAGGCCAACTTTATTAGTGCAGTAGCGAAGCATTGAGGGTGTCATCCCCACCCTAGTTTTACCTTCTACTTGGAGGGTTTCTGGGTTATCAATTATTGTGTTATGGTGTTTTTACTAAACTTCTTTATGTTTCTTACATGCAAGTAGATTAGACAACTTCAAAAAGTGGATTAATAAAACTAATTTTAAGTGGTTATTAGGCTATTATCTCATAGGAATTTGATATTTACTTATTAGATCTATCTTAACACTTTGTGAGAAGAATATCAATATTAATTTCTACATCTCATTCTTATCAAAATCTTCAATGAAAACTGAGAATTTTTTCCAAATTACATTAAGTATTTACATAACCCATTTAAATTACAAGAAAAATGTAAATTGAAATATATTTCAAAATTAATTTCAATTGATACTTATTGAACTTTTTCATTAAATCTGAGAGAATCAAATCATAACAAAAGAAGTGACAAGATCTTGACTGATCAACCAACTTCCTACATCTTTGTATTGATTTCTTTGAAATGTATACAATTCAATGCCAATTCCTATCAAAAGAAAACATAAATAGACTAGAAAATATTAACTATTTTCACTCTGTATTTTGGAAAAGAGTTATACAATATACATATGGACCAACTCAAGAATGAACAAGACTTAGTTCAAAAAAATGAATCTTTAACCATCACTCCAAATCTTGGAAATCATTATATAGAATAAGGATTACAGCAAGCTTCAAATCAAAGGACAAATGTCCAAACAATAGATACAAAAATATGTTTTCATAAAAGACAAAATAGTTACATAAGAGAATAATGGAGATAGCCAAAATTTGAACAACTACCATTCTAGATGTTCAAGATCAACTTCATTGTTTTCAATGAGAGCATACTCAAAGTAGGTGAACTAAAAAGATATCTCTTTTAGATAGTTTTCCTCCCTCCTCATGTTACTATGAGTTTTCCTAGCATGATCAGTGGCTATCTCCAGATGGAATTTCCTTTATGTCTACTATAACCTCCTAGATGGTAATATCAAATTCCTTGTCTAGCTAGGTGGCTTCTCTAACTATATTTAGCTCATTTAGGTACTTATTCCATTTAGAATATGTTAAATCCCACACCTTTAAAATTATTTTATTGATATCCATTTCAAGCTTATACAAAATATCAATAATGTCAAAAACTATTATAATATATGTTTCTCCCTTACCATGTCCAATAAATATTATCATGCTTTAAGATATTGTCAAAAGAACGACACCATTCTTTCCATTCCCTTAGCTTATTGTAATCATCAATGATTTTATGGATGAAACAAAGAGTCCCATTGGAAATGATCTTCATTTTATTACTTTTTAATTGTGTCTTTCCAAAAATGAATGCATTCAACTCCCTAACCTTGTTTATCATTTTTCTCATGGAAATGATGGTCTCCTTAGGTAATTTATTTTTATAAGTAAAAATTGGGACTAACTCGTCAAAAATGGAATGTATGGGCCCCACTTAGTGACCAATGGAGAAAGAATGAATAATGCCTTTGTACACTAGTATTCTACTTCCTAGAAGGTAGTATAGCTACTATGGAGATTTTGTGAAGCTTTTTTAAGGATATTTATTTTGTGAGAGAGGGTACTCTCCATTTTCATGACTTCTACTTATTTTCTTACTTCCATCTCTTTCACCTCCATTTGTCAATCCATACCCATATTTGATGTATCAACATCTGTTTGGGTCTCTACATCCTTTACATTTGTAATTGGTCTGGTTACACTCTTGAATATCTCTACTTCATTTTTCAAGGCATCCATCCTCTATTCTAGGAGATATGTATTTTTAATTCATTCTTCATATTTATTTATTATATGTTGTAGCTCTAAAATTGTTGTTCTTCTAGCAGATCCATCGTGCTCTTCCCCATGGGTTATACTATATTCATCATATTCTGTATTTGGTCACCTGATTTAGTAGCAACATTCCACAATATCATATTTCCTTGGGGAGAATCTCACACTACCTTCAATGTTGGTTTGTTAGATTCAAGGGCCATACTACAAGTTGTCATTTTTTTGATATCAATATTAAACCTAGAGCCCTGCAATTCTCTAGCAATGTTAGTCTCCTCAAATGAGATAGACCTACTTTGTCTCCTAATCTGATCCAACATGAAAGATGAACTTAGCTCCCATCGAGTGAAGAAAAAAATTACACTTATCTTGACAATCTCCCTACCTTCATCTAGAGTGAGGGTTTCATTGTTTGAATCATATTCCTACAAATTTTGCACCTATTCTCTAACCTTTTCATGTAAATCTCCTGGCAAAAATTGTAGAGTGACTTCATTCTATTTAATCTCAAATAGAAAAGTTTTAAATAGCTCAAAATTGATGAAGTCATCATCTTTCTTAAACTCTTGAGCTTGGATGATTCTTTCATCTATCATTCTTGCCTCAAGCTCAAGTTTATTAGGGATTCATTAATTTTGATTGATTTTCCTTTTTAAGAAATTGTGTATGATGTCAGCAAAATATTTGGCCCCCCTCGGAATAATATGTATCGATTTCTCCCTAGCTTTGTTTTGGAGCTCAATCATTTTTTCATTTTTTTGCTACCTTAGGCCCAAGAAGAACTTTTTAGTTTATGTTCTTCATTATCAACCTCAATGATATCATCCTACTTAGGAGATTTGAGTGTTCTTTTATCTCTAATCTCTATGGCACCTGAGACATTATCTCTTCATTGTTATTGAAGCATTTATTGAATCTATCTAGATACCTCTCCTCATAATAGAATACCTTGAAGGAGGGATCTATTCTTTTCATATCCTATTCAATTCTCATGAATTCTTTCCACTATAGTTTCCTATTTCTACATACCTCTATCTCTAGGAAATTCATGATCACATCCTCTTCCCAATATGGCTTGTTATTGGGCAAGTTGAACTTTCTCATCTTATTTTGTGCATGCCTAACCATATCATTGGGGTCATAGGTTCTAGCAGGAGTTGAAGGCAATGCGATTTCTCTCAAAACTTCATCTAACTCCTCTGTAGCATCCTTGCCTACAAAAAAATCTTCTAGTTTGAATTTTTTCCATACAAAGGATCATTTTTTTGTTGTAGGTCTCAAGTATCCATACTTCACCTTTATTAGTTACCAAAAGAATTGAATGATCCCCATTGTCTTAGGAATTTTCTTAGGCAAAACATGAGGAGGTTGGGGGCATCCCTAAATCCTTATGATGGAAAAATTATCAAAGAGAAAGACACTCCCCCAATCATGTCCTAACCTACTATCCTCATTAGGGACCCTCTCAATTATATCAACTAACATATTAAAAATTGGATGAACAAAACCATTATATAAAGCTAAAGAATTTTCATAAGGATAGATAATTTTACATACCCTAGTCCACAATTGTACTAGAAATGTTTCTCCCATCTCCTCCATTCCTTCAATAAAATCAAGATTTAAATTTACCATATATTCTTATAGAGGATGGTATGCATCAACAATGAATAATGGTGGAATTTGAAATTCCCCATTTCTCCCTTCTAAGCAGTTGTGATCTCATTATACATAACATTTATTATATGAGTTAAAAAAATAATGCCCCACATTATGATGCAAATCATGTATGTCTACAACCATGATATATACATATATATGACTCACAACATTCATCATGCCATCCAACACTATCACCTTCTCCAATCCAAAAATTTTGTACTAGAAATATCTACTGAAAAATTCTAAGGGCACAAGGTCTCCTAAATTTTTAGGGAGCTCACCCTCTCCTTTGTGAACTTAGGAATATGTCCTCAGATAACTCTATGAGTGAAGAAACTCTTCTAGTTTTTGAAAGTTTCATCCATTTTTTCTTGTTCGATGATCTTTATCATAGGTTCTCCAACATTGAAAACCTCTATGAATGTATCCTTATCTAGTTTAACACTCAATATCCTTTCTTTGAAATCCATGAGTTGTAGGATTGTATGCCTTCATCAAAGCTTTGACTAAATCTACATCAACAATGACCTTTTGCATAGTTAACTTAGGACTCTAGCTTTGAAGGTCTTTCACATATGTGATGATGATAACTTTGACCAAGAGTTATAGCATTTATGAAAGGTCTTTATATTGAATGGATACTCAAACAATAAATTCTAAAAATCCCTCAAGAAAATGAAGCTCTTCTTTTATACCAAAACAAATCCTCCCAAACCCTCGTCCTCCCTCTGTTCCATCCTTACATTTGTTAATGGCATTTCAAAATAATATTTCCAAGATTCTTGCTAAGAAAGGCTTGAGATGTGCTTTCAAACTGATCTCTACATTAAAATGTTGCATTCCTTAGCTTAAAGACTCCAAGGATGCTCTTCAAGAATCTAGAGTCTACAAGATTGAATGCTCATACAGTGCTTCATATATTGGAGAAACCGGTAGATATTTTAAAACCATATTCAAAGAGTATGGTGCTAATATAAAACATGATAGAATTCTCAAGCCAGTCCTAGTAGAGCATTCCTCTAGTACCAAGCACGACGTGTGCCTAGAGAATGCTCAAATATTATTCAAAGAAGAGAATCTTTTCAAGTGCAAAATTAAAGAAGCCATAGCTATTAGCAACCACTCTTTGAACCTCAATTGTAATGAAGGGTGGACCCTTAGTCTTTCCTAGCAACCCCTTTTATCTTTCATGAGAAATCATCCCTCCCACCCTTAAACCCCCACCTAACCCATCCTCCTTTCTTGCTTGTGTGGAGCTCCCCCTTTACTCATGTTTGTCCTTTGGCTTCCTTACTCTTGTTTGTCTCCCTATCCCTTGTGTTTCCTCACTTACCCCTCATTTTAGTTCAACTAACATTGCTCCTTTGAGTTCTTTAGTGTATTTAGTGATTGAGGTTTCTTGTGTTCCTTGAACCTATATTGTATTTTTATTTTCTTCCTCTTTTTATATACATATATAGGTATTGAATTTCTTTCACATATATAATTTAGTAATTTAGTTATTCATTTCTTAGATAAATTTCCTATATACATTACATATATATATATATATATATATATATATATATATATATATATATATATATATATATATATATATATATATGTATACATATATATATACATATTCATATTCATATATATATAAACATATATATATACACATATTCATATATATACATACATATATATACATATATATATATATATACATATTCATACATATATATACATATATATATATGTGTGTGTGTATATATATTTGTGTATATATGTATATATATATATATATATATATATTTCATTGGTTGATAATTTATGAGGTTATACATTGGGGTTATGGTTATATATATAGCATATTATTATTAAAATTTTAAAGGGCTTTTGATCACATTTCGTTAATTGTTCTCATTTTTTTTTTTTTCAAATTCTTAGTTATTTATTTTCTTTTTATATTTAGGTGGGTATTTAATATTTTTAGAGCTTTGGAAGTTGTTTGACATGTGGTATTTTTTCTCTTACCTATTTGTAACTCTATTTCTTTCTCTTGTTATACACACAGACACACACACACACACACACATATATATATAGACATACATATATATACATATATACATACATATATACATATACATATATCTACATATACATATACATATAGATGTATATATATATATATATATATATATATATATATATATATATACATACATATATATATATATATACATACATATATATATATATATACATACATATATATATATATATACATATATATATATATACATATATATATATATATATACATATATATATATATATATGTATATATATATGTATTATATGTATATATGTATGTATATATATATTTACATATATATATATATATATATATATATATGTATATACACACACACACACACATACATATATGTGTGTCTGTGTCTGTGTGGGTGATCTTTGTCTTTTCTTTAATTAGTTCTCTAGTTATTAAAATTGAGTTGTCCTTTAGATCTATTTTCCTTATCCTTTTTGTCTTGTCCTCCCTCCTTGATCTTGATCTTTGAGCCCTTGGTTCTTCCCTTCTTTTCAACCCCCATCACCCCACCATGGTCTACATTCTATTCTTACTCATTCTTTAGCTCTCTTTTGTCCTAATGATGTATCCCAGAGTGTGATTCAAAATGTTGACACCAAAACTCTAACACAATCTCTTCTAGAAATTGTTGCTATACATAATAGACTATGTAAAACTGATGTGATTAATAGTTAACTTTTCCAAGTTTCTATTCCATGGATTTGAGATAGGTGGACCACTCAACCTATTCTTATATAAATATCAAAACAATTCATTACCATTATTTTTTGGCACTATTGCATATTTGTAGAAATTGTATGAATCTATGAAAATATTTAAATTAACAATTGATCAATTGAAGAACTAGGTAGAAAGTAGACCCATTCTTTATCATAAAAACTAGATATCTTTATTTTTTGCTGCTCAATGTCTTGAGGAAATTCTTCTATATTCACCTATGCAATCAACTTGCCCTCTTCTTGTGCCATTTTTTTTCAAATTTGGAATCTTCAATCACTTCTTTGCAATTCAATCTCTTTGGACAATTTTGTTCTCAATTTCTTCTTGGCTCTAAACTCTATGAATTTTGTAAATGTAATTTTGTTACATCACCCTTTAATAACAGCTGAGGAATTTTCATTAATGTCATCTTTAAGACAATGTGCATGATTTTTTAAAATTTTTAGAAAGGCATCACACTCAGGATTTATGGCACTTGTATTGCTAGCATTCAAATCCCTTTTTATGCATTTTTAGGCAATACTTATTATTTTAGCAATAATACAATTACAACAAACATTTTATCCTTTAAGTCTTATGTTGTGATCATGCGATTACTTAGCACTATGAACTATTCATAGCTTCCTAAGACTTACTTTCTAACCCTTATTTTTTCTTGTGACTATGTGAAACCCTTTATCACCACTTCATTGTCTATCTTCATGCTTCATCTTTTATCCTTGCAAAAGATTCAATACTTCTATTAAAATACCATGTCGCTACTTTGTTAGTTCCTTTTAGCATTATGCTTTTGGCCATGCAACCAAGTGAGCACTAATATCATTTCTTGATTGTTGCTTCACAATTTGATTTTAAAATTAACCTTTTAATCTTGTGACCATACAATATATATCAACTCTTAGAGATTGTGTAGTCACTACTTCTATTCCTCTTTACTATTTTAATCATGCAATTGAACAACAACCAAACCCTCATAAGCTCTTACCCTTTTTTCTAGTTCACACCTTCTATTTCACCTTATAGGTTTAACCATGCAACCATGTCATCAAAAAAACTTTATATGAGATGATCCATTTCACTAGATTGTAGCTTATTTTTCTCACTATAACTTAAACTTCACAATTAAGTGATGAAGCATTTCTTAAGGCAACATTGATTGTTTCACCTCATCATGGCTATCTTATTAAACTACATCCTTAGCCATGTGACTGAGAGATCAAAGCTAATCACCAGGTCACTTAATCATGCCAACTCTTTAAACCTTAAGTCGTGAAGCCATGAACAAATTCCCTAACCTTAGTTTCACCATCATTGCTTGATTCACTATGTCATAACATGACTGTGCTATCTTCAAGTACTTCCACATGTCTTATCTTCAAAGCTGCCATGATGGTAGTGACTAAGAGTGAATTCCATTTTACACATGGTCATTTTTAGTGAAGCCCATAATTTACAAGGAAAAGCACAACCAACAATTTTTTTTTTTGAAAGATGAACTATAGGATACTGTGTATAGGGCTATTCTTTGTTATGAATACTCTATCAAACTATGGGGTGTTTGGAATATAACATCTCATATTTTCTTGAGAATATTAGGATGTTAATAATTCAATCATTGAGTGGGAGATAATTAATTTATAGTTGATGTGGGAGGATTAGCTTCATTTGAAACCCTAGACTTCAAGTTTTCAAGGGAGACCAATTGGTTTTTCAAATATAAATTGAGAATCAAAATTATAACCTAAGATCTAAATGATGTTATAATTTTTCTTCAACATCATATCCTTGGAATTGGACATTACATATATGAATGTGAAGTAACAATTCTGTATCAATGTAGTTGCAATGATTCAATAGTTTTGTGAATGTGAAGAAAGTATATATTTTTTCCCTGTATAATTTGATTCAATCATCTTACCTTAATTCATTATATTCTATGTAAATTTCATTATATTTTACTTTAATTTGTGTAAGTAACTCCTATCCAAATAGATTCTTACATTTTCTTAATTTATTTATTATTTATTTAGGATGAAGTATCTTCATAAGAAATGCTAATCCTACGAAATCCATAATATGTGAGTATAAATATATAAAAGGAAATTTCATTAAAGGTATTACTGAAGAATAAATTATATATATATTTTTTAAATTCATCAATTAATATTTAATTTAGTAATTCTACTACAAAGTTTTCATATAATTCATAACCTTTACTTACCCACTAATTAAATTATTTTTCCACCGCCCACAAGACTAATCCCTATATTATAGTTATGACATAATGTTTAATTCCTAATTTAACAACCTACATCTTAACTATATTTTTGTTCATTCCAATTTAATATATATTTTTTTAATTACCTAGCACCTTAACACTTACTACATATCTACACCTAAATTCCTTTACTAACTTTACTACCATCTTGCATATTAACTTAAATTATTTCCTGTGTAAAAGTACAAAGTTATGTCACCCTTCAGGCTAACTTATCAGAATGACTAAATTTGAGTATTTATATCTAAAAATTATTATTTTTCAAACTTATGATCTAGATAAATTCATTCTAGATATGTTATATATGGTCTCACACTTTTCCAATTGGAAATGCCTATTAAATGCATGTTTTATACTAGTTTGTATTTGATTACTAAAAAGGTAAAATTATTTTAGAAAAGTTGCATTTCAATAACTCTTTCTATTTTTTATGATATTATTTTAATAACATATAAACACAATTTTATAGAGCTTAGAGTCAAGGATATTGTCGTATAGATTTGATAGTGTTTTAATTAGATATAGTATATTATAATTAAAAATTTACAAGCGTGTATTTAAACACTCGAAGTGATGTTAATTTTGAGAAAGAAAAAAAATATTAAATCAAATAAAAAAAATTAAAAGTCAAATGACATTCTAGAGGAGAGAGTCCTATTCTATAATGTATAATTTTTCTTCTTGTTAGAATATATTTGTTTTGAAAAATGTGGTGGGAGATGAAATCTATCAATTTCAAGTGAGTTGAAGTTGTAATCATTATAAACGAGAAAATATAGGTCTAAAGATAATTTTTATTTTTTATTGTTCTAGCTATATATGTTATCTATAACATAGTTTGAGATCAAAGGGAAATAAGTTTATTTCCATATAGTTTTGTGGTGGGAACTAGATCCCTAATTTTTAGTGTTTTTCAGTAGCTAAAAAATTAAGAAAATATATCTATTCTTATTCCAAATGATTATTAAAAATTATAATCCTAAACTTTATCCATTTCTACACATTTCATTAGTTTACTTCATTTTCAAATTCAAAATAGTAATGCCAAATTTTTTTCATTGATGGTGAACATGTACACTTTTGTTAGCCTTTTCCTTTACAAAAGGGTGACACAGGTGTGTAGGGGTTGCTATTTTATTTATGGGATAATTTATAATGTTTGGGTTGTATTATTAAGAAAATTCATGTGTTAGTATGAGTGTTATGGAAGTATGTTAGAAGGTGTGGTTAGTGGGTAGTCATTTCCAAGGATGAAACAATAATCTTTTCATAGGATCTATTTTCTCAAAACCTGCAAAAAAAAACACAAAACTAGGAACCATGGAGGTTGACATCTCATCTCGGGCTTCTATGAAGCCACCCACTCAATAGGGGAAACAAAGCCTAAATGAGATATACACACACAACATTTTCTAATGCATGAAAAAGCACATCACAACACATAACAATCCCTTTTATGGATTGCACATTGATTCACCATTGGAACAATAATTACATTGGGTGATGGTGGGCTTTTCAAAGAGGAGAATGCCAAATCCAAAAAAAATTCAAACTACAATTTCATTTATTCCACTGTAGGAGCTACCATAAAATATCCTCCTTCTTACACATATACTTATACCTCCAAAACAAAAAAAGGCACATGGCTTCAATGGAGCCCATACTCCATGAAAGAAAGAACAACTCCCTGTCATGATGTAGATTTTCTCAACTACAATGTTGAGCCAAACTAACCCCTTCACCCAAGGCTTCTCTTCCCTCCCAAGGGTGAGTGAAGTATTCACACCCATTAATAATTTGAAATTCAAATCGAAGAACATGAAGATCAAGAAAAAAAACCAAGAAATTTTATGAAGCATGATGCACAATTGCACCATCACAACACAATACAAGATTTAAAATAAAAACAAATGATTCCATAACAACACTTCATGCTTGAAAATTTTTCATGCACTACTAAAAGAACTTGGTCCAAGCTAAAGGAAATGATAGTTGATGAAGAGCTCCCTTAGCCTCCCTCCAAAACCCTAACTATCTCTAAACTTAGAGAGTGGGTGAAGACCCCACTAGTTTTTCCAAGACTCTCTAAAAAGGCTTTCCCACTAACTATTTTAGCAAAAAAACCAAGTGACTTCCTCTTACAAACTTGTCTCCCCCTAAGTTTTCTATATTTTACTTAGTGGAAACATGGGGAAGAGCTCATGTGACAACTCCATTTTCGAATTGGTGGAAGAATGCATGGGTAAAGGGGTCCTCTAGGCTACCTAGTCATCAACAGTGTTAAAATTAGGTCTCTAACATTTTATACTATCATATGGGTAGCTTATATTCACACAAAAGACACTTTTGGACCGCCTAATGAATGGGTAGCTACCTCAAAGTGTGAGGGTCCATCGAGCCAAAATGTGAATGGGCTCCAATGATATCTATCCATCAGACTCCACGTATAAGGCATCCCAATCTATGATTTGAGACTCTTTATGAATATACTTTCTTAATACAGATACATAAAATACATCATGGATGCATGACAAGCTACATTGTAGTGCCTCTCCCATTTGACTTCTGTAAGTCATCCTGATGGATGCAACCTTGTTGATCTTTTTTTGTGATGGGAATCTTGATTGTGACGCTAAGTGGTCTACACTGTTGAGGTGTTTGGATTTATGTTTCTTTATTAGTTTCTTTGATTATGCTTTTGATTGATCTTTGAGATTATGATGTAATTTTTGGTTCACTAAGGTTTTTGCTAGTGGTTACTAGGATCGATGCAGTATCATGAGGTTGTTCCATGATTATCCTGATATGTGTGTAGAGATTGCACTATGTTCTATTACCATGCTACACTAGACTAGGTTCCTGTAGTAGTGGTTAGTCATGTTTGTGACTGTGTTTTCTTATATGTTTTAAGTGCCTTTTTAATGCAGAGTAATCAATCATTATTAAATGTGTAAGTAATTAAATGGATTGTTCATGTTGGATTATTTGGTTGTGTGTTGTGAACATTTACCTTGTTATATTTTGATCAGAGAGATATTTGTTCTTATGTGATGCTTTATATTTGAGAGGACCTGAGGGTCAAATGTTTCACCTTGATTCTAGTGTCATAGATATTAGACTTCCATGCTATTTAGTTAATCATATTGCATGATGATGCCATTTTGAGATGCCAATGTGTTTGTATGATGATATCTAGTTATTTGGTATTTGGACATACCTCTGGTTATGTTATGTGATGGATTTAATGCTATGGTTGTTTACTTCATTCTTGCATTGCTATGCTCTATGCGAACATGAGTGATGTAAATAGATTATTTTAATATAATTAAATAAATGGTTAAATTAGGTGATTTAATGCATTATTGCTTCAGCTATGTTATTATATGCAATTTCACTTGATTGTGTTGTTTAGTATGCAGTATTTATATCCCTGGCAATGGCACATGGAGTTAGTGATTCATCCTTTCATATTTTACCAATGTCATCCTGGTATGGTCGACGTATCCTTAATTAAGTGTTTAAATTAAACCTTTCAATGAATATTAAATCTGACCTCATTTGCATTATGTCCTTAGACCAGTAAGCGTGTCTATGCATTTAGAGGTATGCATTATCGCAAAAGTTATTAAGGAGATTTATGTGTTTTTGGGTTTTCGAGCTTTTTAATTGATTTATTTTATTTTCTAGCAGTTCTGCCATAGATGACTTCCTAGTTATAGGAATAGCCTATTTTTGTTTGGGTCGATTCGAGGTTTAACTAGGTTGGCTGGTTATTTGCCCTAATCGATTATTCACTCAAAAAGTGAATACATATCCAAAGAGGAATTTAATTCCTCACTTCTCACTTTCAAATTGGAAAGTTGGAGAGCAAAACCCAAAATCCTCTTCATGAGGATTTACTATTTTGTTCATTGTGGGAGCTATGGGCGTGGGATCGTTGCGAGGTTGGGTTCATTGGATCTGGCTCAGGAAAACCTTGGATTTCTGCAATTTTCAGCTACTTCTGCGAGATATTTATTTTATGGTTTAGATTCCCATTTTACCCTTTTGGTTGTGAGGTAGGGCTTTCCTGTTTTATTGTTTTTGCTCCATTTCTGCTTCTGTTTTTGGTAGCCATTTGTTTGGAGGCTGAGAACTAGTGTTCCCCTCTATTTTTGTACGCTAGTTCTACTTGGTTGGGCAAGTATGAACATTTCTCTATTTTTTCGGATGAGGGTTTGGGATTTTACGCCATTATGCTGGCTGTTTTTGCACACAGTGTTTGATTCCATTTATTTTTGGATTTTTCGGATTTTTGAACCCAAAGGTCATATGGGTTTTAACTTTGGAATTTTTCTAAAATTTGGGGTTTTTATCTCGTTTGTGTGCCACCCTATTTTCTAGAGTTTGCCTGGCACAATGTGGGTCATAGACTTTGATGATCCGTTTGGATATCAGTCAGACCACTTTTGCACTTTTATGTTGCATTGGGATGCATGTTGCATTTGTACTTTCAACTTTATGTTTGGTTGAGTGATTTGTTACCTGTTATGGTTTCTTTTGGACCTTTTCTTCTATTTGGTGAACGCTAGGATTCGTGTAGAATCCATACTCTCGAAATGAGGTCGGTTGAGTGATTTCATGATGTTTGGTCTTGTTGCATCATTGGGATTCATGTAAAATCCATACTCTTAGATTAAGGCCGATTGAGTGATTTCATGATGTATGGTTTTATTGGCTTTGCGATTCGTGTAGAATTCATCCTCTAGGGTTGCTTTCGGTTAGGTGTTTATTTTGCATTGTGTTCTCATTCCTGTCCTTATGTTATGATCTTTGTGATGGTGGTGCACCACACATGAGTATGTGTGTGTGCATTTGTTGGGTGACTTGCGAGGCCTGATCTTCCGTGGATTTGCTGGAAGTTATGATCATTGCGGTTGGGATGGGAGTATGCATCCCCACGGGCACCTTTTGTAGGATGAGCGTGGGTAGAGTAGGGTAGCATATGGAGGGGGCTTCTATCTCGCAACCTGGTGACCTTAGTCCCATAGGGTTGGCAGAGGACAGGAAGTTTTAAATAAGAGATAATTAAAGAAAATGTGTGACTGGTAATAAAACTTAAGATAATAAAATGTGTGTGCAGGGCCCTCTGTTGAGGAGTTGAAATGCATGATCCAAGCTTGGGATTTTTGATGCCAAGTGACTCTCCATGATGCTAGTCCCTACATAGTAGCTTATTGAGTGTCTGACCAGGACTTGTACTCCTTGCATTGTCTTAGGTTCTTGGTTGCAACCATCATACTATCTGGCATGAGTGTTAGCCATGGATGTTGTGTTTTATGTGTGTTTGTGGTTGGATCATTATCTCCATCAGCATGGCGGGTGTGGACATATGGGTGCCACATGGTTGGGAGGCATAGCTACCTTCACCACTACTAGGGATCGATGTACAGAGATGATCTTTTATCCTAGTACAACCGTTGTTCGATGGCTTCACTTGGTACTTCGAGTTTTAGAGTATGCTTTCTTGTGATTTATGCTTTCATTGGGATGCTTGTATATCATGTTTAGATGATGTTAGTTTATTTGATGCATTCCCATATTATGATGTTTAGCATATGATTAGATGATGTTAATTGTTTTAATAGTATATCTATTGCTTACTACTGTGTAGCATGTGATAGGTGATGTTACCTACTATAGGATTATCTTATGTGTTATCACTAGCATGTTAGATTTCCTTATGCTGATATTGTGTATTTTTTTAGTAGTGACGTCCCTATTACAATAGTATCAATGATCTGGTTTGTGGCTTGGGATGTTACATGCAGGGGATGGCTAGGATCCACGATGGTCTTATGATGCTATTGACGGTTGGGAGGATCCATGTACTTAGTTTATTTTTTCATTTCACTGCGATGTTTATTTCAGTGTGTTCTTTACTGCTATAGTTTAGATGGATAGATGTTCTTCTTTCTATGTTATTCTTGCACTCGAGTGTTCATTCCTCGAGCTTATGTGGTTTCGGTACTCCCTGGTGTGGAGGTGCTTTGGTCTATTTTTCCCCTTTCTAAGTTTTGGAAGTGTCTTTGTTTTTTATGGGCGACATTTGTTCAGCATGGTGTGACACTTTGACATATATTTAATTTCTTATACTTAAGATATATTCTAATATATGCGACGAATCTTTTGAGATAGGTTTCAAACCTCTCGAAGATAAGTTATGGATTCTTGGAAATTTTATGGCTTCAAAAATCCAAACTTAGCCAATTTTTAGGGCTTCAAGATTTCAGGTGTAGCCAAATTTTAGGTTTTTGAATTTTACCCTAGCTTGGTGTTTTGTTGATGAGCGGTTGTTTCTGGTGCCCTAATCATGTGCATTGTCATTGTTAGCTTTGTTTGTGTGTGTCAGTTTAGTAGTGGCATTTGGAGATTTGTTGGTTTCCTGGATGGTGGTGAAGTCTTCCATTGTGATCATTGTGATCCCTATATGATGTTGTCATGTGCATTCATACTTGTAAAAAAAAAAATTTTGGATTGTATTTCATCCTTGTTTCCAAGGATCTCTATGCTAGGCATTACATCTGGTATCAGAGCCCATGTTCAAACATTGGGATCTCTCTGTTTATGTGCCCTTGTAGTTGTTGCTGTGGTGGTTGAGTGCAAGTTTCTTGGTGAGAACTCGTGATCTTTGTTGCTTTGGTATCTACTCATGATGGACTTTCTTATCTAGTAGATGCAACTAGAGCAGTGTGTGGAGAAGGAAGTGAGTCTTCCTGGATTTGTAGGCGAGATCGATGTGTCTTGTTTGGTTGCTTGCTTGTGTGAACCATTTTGGATGGAACCACTAATTGGTGTCCATGTGTTGGCTTTGAGTGCTGCTTTTTGTTTCTCCTTGTAGAGTAAGGTGCATTGTTTTCCTATTTTTCTCCTGATTGTAAGTTGATGAATGAATCTTATTTGTGATTCTATGATTTATCTTTAGGGTGATAAAATGGTTCCTTTCATTGAAAATGAGTGTTTATTGTGAATCATTGCAAAGAGTAGGTTTGCCTTAGGGTATGTGCAGGATCATGGTGTGCCAAAAAGTGGCGATCTAAAAAATATGTAGTTCTGAAATGCCTCAAAGAATTTCAAAATCTATTCCCACTTTTTTCCCACCCATCCTGATACTAAATGAAAACAATTAATACCTTTATAATTCCTACTATATCTTTCAATACCAACCTTATATGGTCATCTTTGAAACATCCCGAAAATGTGTTTTTGGCATGTTCTTATGTGTTTTTTACTTTAAGCATGTAGCTGACAACTTTTTTTAAACCAAAATTTGATGTAATGAAAAGGGTTTCTTAAGAATGTTCTTAGCTTTTCATAAATGTAAGTTTTGTCAAATTACGAGTTCAATAAGTAATTATTACTTATTTTCTAATGGAGTTAGCTACAAAGTGCTGATTGACATACTGGTTGAAAAATAGCTATAACTTTCAAATCGTATAAGATTTGTGAAATCCAAAAGATGTGTCACATTCTATGCTTTGACTAGTATAAGAAAAAATAAAAATCTTAATTTTGATTTTTTTTGAACTAGTTAAGGTGGTCAGACATGGGAGTTTTTTAATTCTAAACATAGTATAGTAGAAAATTCATAATTAATTATTTATTTGGAATAAAAATTGCCAAAAATATGCATCACATCCAGGCATGAGTCTACTTTTTATATCTAAAATTATATTTAAAAATATTATCATTTGATTATGATTAAAGTGGTCAGACATACACCTACTTTTTATTTTTGCCCTGAAATTTTTGTAGTACTACATTAAAATCCAAACTTTTAACCAATCAAATATTTTTTTCTCTAGATAAGGCCTTGTAGTTTAGAAACTAGATTCAATTCCTTACAGATTATTTTCTTACAACCTTTTGATATAAAGTCCAGAACCACTTTAAAATTATGTGTCAATTTGACATAACCCTGATTTGCTGGTTTTTCACTACCACTTAAGGCCATAGTTTGGTACACCATGATCTTGCACATACCCATTATATCCTTGGGTTAATGACTTAAGTCCCCAATCTGATTGCTTCTTAAGCTTATGTAAAATTGTATTAATTTGATGGATATCTAAATATTGCATTACATGGAAATTATTGTTGTCTGCATATGCCTGAGGTTACTAATGGTATACTACTTGATGTGTGTGAGTGTGTTCTCTAACAATGCTAGGATGATGTATTCCTTACCATTGTGTGGTGATTTATCCATCTTGTGTGATTGTCCTCAGTCATCACCTATAATGTGATTTGTTTGATGCCTTATTTTATTTGGCTAGAGCTACTTTCCTCATGTTGTTGGGCTAGCATTAGTTTTCAGTATTTTTCCTCTCTTGGAGTAGTCATCAAATTTTATCTATCTCTCTCTTTGTGACAATTGTAACATTTGACTTATTGTTGAAGTGAGCTCTTTTTGGTATTTACTGTTGCAATTGATAATTCCCCCATTTGGGCTCTTTGATTTTTTTCATGATGACTATTCTGGATGTGTTTTATTGTTGCCCATTTGTGTGTTGTGACTCTATCATGTTCATCTCGAACCTCTGGTAGTACATTCAAGGGATAATATCATGGAGAACATTCTAGTGTGTCTTTGTTAGATTTAATGTTGCTATTGTAATTGAATGGTTTAAAAGATGAGTAAACGTAGTGTATTCTTAAAGAAATTGAAAGGTATGTACTTGTTTTATAGTGACTCTTGAACCCTTGCTTGAAATCCTTCAGTTTCATTATGCATTAGTGCTTATGTTATGTTTCATTAATGAATTTATGAAAGGAGAGTAATGATGGTTTTAATGTGTGATTTACCTTCCATTCCATGTCATATGTTGTTTGGGCATGTGTGTTCTTGAGTGGTTTTGGATGTTTTGTATGTCGCTTTTCTTGGTGGCCAAGACTGTTTTTTTTGCCTTTGTGGTTTTGTTTTGAGTGGTGACTCAATCGTAGGTCTTAAGTCTCTCTTAGCTTCTTGCTGTTGTTGTCCTTGTCGATATCTTTTTGACACTTTTCTAATTAATTCAATCCAAGTTCGGACATGAAAGCTATGGCTTCTGGAGTTTCTGATTGATGTTCCAAGTATCTTTTTGAGTAGAGGCCAATTCAATCATGAAATATCATATTTATGGCCATTGGAGAAGTTTAACTCTTCATGTTATTCATAATGGAAGAGCTATCTTGTCTTCATAATCTACTAGGTACTTTTTGGAGTTCGTGCTTGGGTTTCTGTGTTTCCTATTGCACTAAACCACTCTTGCAAGGTGTAGTGTAATTTTTGATCATTCCTTGTTTGAGGATGATGTTGCCTTGTCTTTTGGGAGTGACTCAGTTCTTTGATGAGTCTAGATTCTCCTTCTTGAACGTTGTCTTGGGTGCACCTCTGTATCCTTTTCTCTCTTGTGAGAGGCTAGTGTGGTTATGCCACTAGCTCAGTTAGTGTTTTCAGGTGAGTTTATTGATGGTTGGTGAAATTGTGAGTTTTCTAACACATCACGAACTGGTTAGTGTAGAGGTTGAGAGAGAGACTCCCTCTCTATCCTAATACTTTGTAGTATCCTTCTCCCTAAGCTTATATCTTCATGTAGATTGTCTCAGTCAAGTTTTCTCTTTAACTGTTGACTTCAGGCTAGAGATTGAGTTTAGCAGTAGATTGGGTTTAGTTTTCCTAGCATGGTGCTAGAGGGACATGGTATCATCAGACACATGTTACCATCTCGTGAGATGGTATGCAGACATTTCATGATTGTGTCCACTGACGAAAGTCTGTGCAACCTTGTGTAAGGTGATATCTTGTCTGGTTGGGTTATGTTACCCTAGTTTCCAGTGGTAGTTGAGATTTTGTGCCTTGGTGAGGTGTCATGATCCTACACTTGGTGGTGAGTAGTCTTTTGGAGTGTGTCCTTTTGTTGGTAAACTTCCATTCTCTTTGTTCTAAGGGTGAGTTTACATGGATTCCAGAATGATCATGTGTGACACGATAATATTCTTGGGAATTTTGGGATGGTTTTTCCCCGAGATTCCACCTCTTGTTGGAAGTGTGTCTTGTTTTGACCTTGTTTGTGGTCTTGTAGTTGGGAACCTATTGACGAGGTAGAGAGGGTTTTTCCTTACCTTGTATTGTTGACTCTATGACTAGATGGGTTCTTCCTAGCCCATAGAAGGTTCCTTGTTGGAGGACCTTGTATCTGTGTGACACCCATTGTCTCGTGGTTAACCTATTTGGGGGTTAACATGATGGGTTGAGAATGTGGGAGTGATTTGGCTTGACTTGTGGAGAGTTTCTTGAGTCATCCCTATTGCACGCTTTTCATTTTGGTTTTTGTGTGTTTTGGTTTCTATTTTTGAATTGCAGGCTTCTAGGAGTAAGCCTAGTCTTTGGGGGGCATGATGTAGTGCCTCTCCCATTTGACTTTTATAAGTCATCTTGATGGATACAACCTTGTTGATATTTTTTTGTGATGGGAATATTGATTGTGGCCTTGAGTGGTCTACACCATTGAGGTGTTTGGATTTCTGTTTCTTTATCAGTTGCTTTGATTATGCTTTTGATTGATCTTCGAGATTATAATGTGATTTTTGGTTCACTGAGGTTTGTGTCAGTGGTTACTAGGATCGATGTGGTATCATGAGGTTGTTTCATGATTACCCTGAGATGTGTACAGAGATTGCACTATGTTTTATTACCATGCTACACTGGACTAGGTTCCTGAAGCAATGGTTAGTCATGTTTATGATTGTGTTTGCTTATGTGTTTTAAGTGCCTTTTTAAGGCAGAGTAATCAATCATTATTAAGTGCGTAAGTAATTAAATGGGTTGTTCATGTTGGATTATTTGGTTGTGTGTTGTAGACATTTACCTTGTTATATTTTGATCGGACAGATATATGTTCTTATGTGATGCTTTATATCTGAGAGGACCTGAGGGTCAAATGTTTCACCTTGATTCCAATATCATAGATATTAGACTACTGTGCTGTTTAGTCAATCATATTGCATGATGATGCCATTTTGAGATGATAATGTGTTTGTATGATGATATTTGGTTATCTAGTATTTGGACATACCTCTGATTATGTTATGTGATGGATTTAATGCTATGGTTATTTACTTCATTCCTGCATTACTATGCTTTATGCGAATGTGAGTGATGTAAATAGATTATTTTAATATAATTAAATAAATGGTTAAATTAGGTGATTTAATGCATTATTACTTCACCTATGTTATTATATGCAATTGCACTTGATCATGTTGTTTAGTGTGCATGATTTATATCCCTGGCAATGGCACATGGAGTTAGTGAGTCATCCTTTCATATTTTACCAATGTCATCCTTGTATGGTCGACGTATCCTTAATTAAGTGTTTAAATTAAACCTTTCAGTGATTATTAAATCCGAACTCATTTGCATTATGTGATTAGACCAGTAAGCCTATCTATGCATTTAGACATTCACATTATCACAAAAGTTATTAAGGAGATTTATGTGTTTTTGGGTTTTTAAGCTTTTTAATTGATTTATTTTATTTTTTGGCAGTTTTTCCATAGATAAATTCCTAGTTACAAGAATAGACTGTTTTTATTTGGGTCGATTCGAGGTTTAACTAGGTTGGCTGGTTATTTGTTGTAATCGAATATTCACTCGAAAAGTGAATAAGTATCCAAAGAGGAATTTAATTCCTCACTTCTCACTTTCAAATTCGAAACTTGGAGAGTAAAACCCAAAATCCTCTTCATGAGAATTTACTGTTTTGTTCGTTGTGGGAGCTATGGGCATGGGATAGTTGTGAGGTTGGGTTCGTTGGATCTGGCTTAGGAAAACCTTGGATTGTCGCAATTTTTAGCTACGTCTGTGGGATATTTATTTGATGGTTTAGATTCCAATTTTTCCCTTTTGGTTGTGAGGTAGGGCTTTCCTATTTTATTGTTTTTGCTTTGTTTCTACTTTTGTTTTTGGTAGCTGTTTGTTTGGAGGCTGAGAACTAGTGTTCCTCTTCATTTTTGTATAGTAGTTCTACTTGGTTGGGCGGGTATGAACATTTCGCTATTTTTTGGGATGAGGGTTTGGGATTTTACGCCGTTATGCTGGCCGTTTTTGCATACGGTGTTCGATTCCATCTATTTTTTGATTTTTTAGAATTTTTGAACCCAAAGATCGAATGGGTTTTAATTTTGGAGTTTTTCTTAAATTTGGGATTTTTACGTCATTTTGCATGCCTCCTTATTTTCTCAAGTTTTCTTGGCAGAATGTAGGTCGTGGACTTTGATGATCAATTTGGATATCAGTCAGACCACTTTTGCACTTTTATGTTGCATTGGGATGCATGTTGCATCCATACTCTCAACTTTGTGTTTGATTGAGTGATTTGTTACCTGTTATGGTTTCTTTTGGAGCTTTGCTTTTGTTTCATGAACGCTAGGATTCGTGTAGAATCCATACTCTCGGATTGAGGCCGGTTGAGTGAGTTCATGATGTTTGGTCTTGTTCATCATAGGGATTTGTGTAGAATCCATACTCTTGGATTGAGGTTGGTTGAGTTATTTCATGATGTATGGTTTTATTGGCTTTGGGATTCATGTAGAATCCGTCCTCTTGGGTTGCTTTCAGTTGGGTGTTTGTTTTGTATTTTGTTCTCATTCTTGTCCTTGTGTTATGATCTTCATGATGGTGGTGCACCACACATGAGGACGTGTGCGTACATTTTTTGGGTGACTTGCGAGGCTTGATCTTTTGTGGATTTTTCAAAAGTTATGATCATTGGGGTTGGGATGGGAGTATGCATGCCCACGGGCACTTGTTGTAGGATGAGCACGGGTAGGGTAGGTTAGCATATGGAGGGGGCTTCTATCTCATAACCTGGTGACCTTAGTCCCATAGGGTTGGCGAAGGATAGGAAGTTTTAAATAAGTGATAATTAAAGAAAATGTGTGACTGGTAATAAAACTTAAGATAATAAAATGTGTGCAGGGCCCTCCGTTGAGGAGTTGAAATGCATGATCCAAGCTTGAGCTTTTTGATGCCAAGTGACTCTCCATGATGCTAGTCCCTACATAGTAGCCTATTGAGTGTCTAACCAGGACCTGTACTCCTTTCATTGTCTTAGGTTCTTGGTTGCAACCATCATACTGTCTGGCGTGAGTGTTAGCCATGGATGTTGTGTTTTATGTGTGTTTATGGTTGGATCATTATTTCCATCATCATGGCGAGTGTGGGAATATGGGTGACACATGGTTGGGAGGCATAGCTACCTTCACCACTTCTAGGGATTGGTGTACAGAGATGATCTTTTTTCCTAGTGCGACCATTGCTGGATGGCTTCACTTGGTACTTTGGGTTCTTGAGTATGCTTTCTTGTGATTTATGCTTTCATTGGAATGCTTGTATATCATGTTTAGATGATGTTATTTTATTTGATGCATTCCCATATTATGATATTTAGCATATGATTAGATGATGTTAATTGTTTTAGTATTATATATGTTGCTTACTGTTGTGTAGCATGTGATAGGTGATGTTACCTACTATAGGATTATTTTATGCATTATCACTAGCATGTTAGATTTCCTTATGCTGATATTGTGCATGTTTTTAGTAGTGAAGTCCCTATTACAATAGTATCAATGATCTGGTCATTGGCTTGGGATGTTACGCATGGGGGATGGCTAGAATCCATTATGGTCTTGTGATGCTATTGATGGTTGGGAGGATCAACGTACTTGGTTTGTTTGTTCAGTTCACTGCGATGTTTATTTCAGTGTGTTCTTTTTTGCTATAGTTTAGATGGGTAGATGTTCTTCTTTCTGTGTTATTCTTGCACTTGAGTGTTCATTCCTTGAGCCTATGTGGTTTTGATACTCCCTGGTGTGGAGGTTCTTTGGTCTATTTTTCCCCTTTCTGAGTTCTGGAAGTTTCTTTGTTTTCTATGGGCGACATTTTTTTAGCATTGTGTGACACTTTGACGTATATTTAATTTCTTATATTTAAGATATATTTTAATATATGTGACAAATCTTTTGAGATAGGTTTGAGACCTCTCGTAGATAAGTTATGGATTCTAGGAAATTTCAGGGCTTTAGAAATCCACACTTAGCCAATTTTTAGGGCTTCAGGATTTCTGGCTTAGCCAAATTTCAAGTTTCTGCATTTTACTCCAGCTTGGTGTTTTGTTGATGAGTGGTTTTTTCTTGTGCCCTCATCATGTGCATTGTTTTTGTTGGCTTTTTTTGTGTGTGTTAGTTTGGTAGTGGCATTTGGAGATTTGCTGGTTAGAGGGATGGTGGTGAAGTCTTCTGTGGCAATCATTGTGATCCCTATATGATGTTTTCATGTGCATTCATTACATACATGGCAGGGCTAAATGATAAGCAACTAGTCCTATCTACTCGAAGATCTTGAAAGGACCCACAAAGTGAGGTGCTAAGTTAGAGCCTTTTCCAAAATAGATTGGGCTCTTATGTAGTCACACTCTCAAGAATACTCTCTGACCAACCATGTATTCTTTATCCACCCTCTTCGCATCTGCATATTTCTTCTATCTATCTTAGGCTTCTCTAAGGTATTGTCTAATCAAAACCACCTACTGCTCCATATCCTTGACTAATTGTGGCCCTATAGATATCATGTCTTCAATCTTATCCCAACTTAGGGGTGTTCTGTAGGGCCTACCATACAAGGCCTGATAGGGTGACATGCCTATGGAAGTTTGATGCCCATTTTTATAGGCAATTTCTATACAATGAAGGTGTTCATCCCACTAGGATTGGTGGTCCATCACATACATTCATAACATATCCTCTAGGATCTAGTTAACTCTCCCTATTTTCTCATATGTTTGAGGATGATAGGTTGTTCTAAAGTTGAGCTTGGTACCTAATGATGTCTGCAATTCCCTCAAAAAGGATGATGTAAATAAAGAATCTATATCTAAGATTATCTTATGAGAAATGCCATGGAGTCTACAATGTATCAAAAGAACACTTGTGCCACTGTGGTTGTTGTGAAGGTAGTGTGAATAGGTGAAAAGTAGGCAATCTTGGTCAAAGTATCAACCTTCACCATAATGCACTAGTAAATTTGGACCTAATTTTTTACCAAGGTTTGTCACTATTTTTCGTGTCAAAATTTCAACCAAATTACAAGTTGGTCAAAATTTTGATGAATGTATTTGTCAAAATTTTGACCAACTTGCAATTTGGTCAAAATTTTGATGAGAAAAATAGCGACAAAACTTGGTCAAAATTTGGGTCCAAATGTACTAGTGATGGCAACATGATGAGGAGAAGACAATAGAAGACCAAAAATGAAATCCATGGAGATGGTATACCATTTCCACTCAAGTATCTTGTATGGATGCAAGAGTCCACCTAGATTTTTGTGCTCTACTTTAACTCTCTGACACTCTAGGTATTTAGCTATGATGTTGGCAATCTGTATTCTCATTCCTAGTCAATAATATAACTATCTTAAATTAGCATGAAGCTTCTTAACACCTAGATGTACTGCATAGGGTGCTCAATGAGCTTCCAAAATGATGAACTCGCATAAATTTCCTATCGAAGTAATGTAAAGGAGTCCTTTGTGATGTAGTAATCCATTTGGACCCAATGAGAAATCAAAAAATCTTCCCTCTAGGCATCTTTGAGAGTGGGCCAAGTTACAAAATTCTAAATGAAATACATCTTTAGAAAGGTGGTGTACTATGTGCTCTCTCAAGTCTATCTTAGTAATCATAGAAGATATCTCATGATGCCTCATGCTTAGGGCATTAGAGACTACATTATCCATTCCCTTAATGTAATTCACATTGAAATCATAGTCACATAAGAACTCCATCCATCTTCTCAGTTAGGCATTTAGATTTGGTTGTGTGAAAATATACTACAAATTTTTGTGATACAAATGAAGCTCAAATTGATGACCTAGAAGAAAGTGGCACCATCTTATGAAAGCATGAACCATTTTTGCAAGCATTAAATCATGAGTAGGATACTTGAGCTCATGAGACTTAAGTTTCCTAGACTCATATTCTATAACTCGACCATTTTGCATGAGAACACCTCTTATACCATCTAGTGAGGCATCCATGCATACTACAAAATTAGAGAAAGGATTAGGTACTACTGGGATTGGTGCACTACTGAGTGCCCTCTTCAGATCTTGGAAGGCCCTCTCAGACTTGTCTATCCATTCAAACTTATTCCCTTTCCTTTGAAGGGACATGATAGGATGAGCTACTCTCGAAAATCCTGCCATAAACTGCCTATAGTACCTTGCTAATCCCATGAAACTTTTAACTTCTATAACATTTATTGGTGCTGGCCAATCAATGATGGTCTGGATTTTTTATGGGTCCACTACAACTCCATCACTTGATATCACATGACCTAAATAATGTACTTCCTCTCTAAAGAAGGCACACTTTGAAAAACTATCATATAGTTGATTTTCCCTTAACCATTGTAATACCTATCTCAAGTGCTCTTTTTGTTCCTCTTCATTATGATAATATATCAATATATCATATAGGAACACTACTATAAACCTATCCAAAAATGTATGGAACACCTCTTTCATAAGGCTCATAAGTACCGCTAGGGCATTTGTAAGACCAAATGGTACCACAGTGAACTCATAATGGTCATACCTTGTATAGAATGCATTATTATGACTATCACTTCATGTCTATCTTGGATAATACTTGGGCACCCTTTAGTTGGTCAAATAGGTCATCAATCCTAGGAAGCAGGTATCAAATCTTGATAGTTACCTTATTCAATTGTCAATAATCAATACACAATCTAAGTGATCCATCCTTCTTCTTCACAAAGATCAGCAAGCCACCCAAAGGTAATACACTAGGATGGATATGTCCTTTTTCCAAGAGTTCCTCCAACTAAATCTTAAGCTCATTAAGTTAATGTGTAGCCATCCTATATGGAGATCTAGAAATGGGCTTAGCTTTTAGCACTAGATCTATGTGGAAGTCAACTTCCCCAGGTGGTGGCATGTCTAGAAGCTTTGAGGGAAATGCATCCTTAAATTCTTGTAGTATTGGATAGTCATTTAGATAAGGTTCCCTCTCATCTTCTTCCTCCCTATTACTAATAGACACTACAAACAACTAACATCCCTTTCAGAGACACTACTTAAGCTTTATGGTGAAGATCATATGAAGAGACACTAACCTTTTCATCCCTAAAATTACCATAGGAGTACCATGACCATTAGAACACTCAACCTTTTTCTATCTGTAGTGCATCTTAGCTATATGTACACATAGCCAATCCATACTAAGGACTACATCATACGATCCTATGGGGTTACCTATACATCTAAGGTTGTGCTCATGTCTCCAATTTGGATTTGATAATCATGTATAAAAGAATTAACTATCACCTTTCCCACAGAGGCCAATTCAACTTCCCAATTATCATCATGTCTAGCTACCACTATCCTGCAATGCTCCACTACAAAAGGAGATACAAAAGAATTGGTGGCTCTAAAATTAAATAATACCCCTAATTATACTTGTGGCCTCAATAAACATGGCTTGATGCTCAGCTTCATAGTTGTCAACCACTACAAAGACTCTGTGGGATCTACCCATGTCTCCTATTATAGGCTTTGAAGTGACTCCTCACTGATTACTAGTTGTTGATCCCTATGGGAACTCTCTAGCTATATGACCCATACCATCGCAACCATAACATGGTCCACAAGTCTAAATCTGAATGCCCTATGATCTAGATTGCTGCTAACCTCCCATCCTATTAGATCTACTATAACCACCATGGGAGGACTCCTTAGTCCTAGCTAGTTGTGCATATGGAGCTTGTGACCTCTGATCTCATCAAGGCCCCTATGATTGCCACATCTTGGCTGCTAAACCCTGATACCTCTTTGCTGCCTTATACCTATTATTTGGTTGAGAATTTTTCTATAACTATGGGGCCTTAGAGGACCTTTTTGAATGACCTTGATTACTCTTCCATGATGTTTTCTATTTTCTTGAATGTTAGGAGAAATTCTAGTTGTGAGATTGATCTTGGTATTCTTGTTTACTACAAAGATCTTTTGCAACCAATGCTCTTTCAATTTCCTCCCTAAAGGTGCTCAAAAAAGCTAGGCGTACTAAATTCTAAGGAGACAAATTAAGACCCTTGGTGAATAAAAAGATCTATAGCTTCTTTTCTTTCATGTACTTAACATAAGGAAGGAGCTCTAGAAATATGCTCTCATGTTGTGCTACAATAAGGCCCCTCTATTGGAGGTCATGGAACTCCTCAACTTGACTCTGTCTAAAATGCTTTGAAAGATACCTATCGTTGAATCTAGCAAAAAACTCCTCCCAAGTAAGAGTGTCTAATCAATCCACCTATGGTCTCCTCCTCTTTGCACCAATTGGAAGCATTATCCCTCAATAAATGTATAGTAAGCCATGCCTTTAGATTGCTCCCATATGGCTACAAATCAAAGAACCTCTCTAAGATTTATAAGTATGCCTGTACATGTGCACCATCTATTGTTCTAGTTAAAAGAGGTATTTTGAGTTAGATCAATTCCATAATCTTATTCTTGATGTCTTTGGGTGTTCTTGCTAGTGTTGGTGGCTTTATAACTGGTGGCAGTTTAATCTAATGAACCAAGGCCTCTTTATGGTCACCTTGTCCTTTTAGATCTCTAGGTTGAGGGCTCCTACTTCTTTCCCTATTATTAGCTCTATGCTCCCCTATTCCTTGTTGTTCAAACTGTGGAATTATAGGTGGTATCCTTTCCTACACTACTTTGACAAGGTTTTGAATGGCCATAAAGAGCTGATTAAGATTTTGAGGTTGCTCGAGTGGAGGTCCACCAATTCCATGTTCTACCCCTCTAGATGCCACTTGTAGACCGCCAAGTACTCTAGCTCTCCAATGACTATTTCGAGTAATGATAGGAATACTACACACAACTTGCAGTTTTAATGAGTTAAGCATAATGGGTAAGGCTCTACTACTATAACCAGTTGCTCTAATACTAGAATGTCATGCCCATAATTTATAAGGCAAAATAGAACCAACAATTTTTTTTTGAAAGGTGAACTATAGGATACTATGTATAGGCCTATACTTTGTTATGAATATTATATTGAACTATGGGGTGTTTGGAATATAAAACTCATATTTTCCTAAGAGTATTAGGATGTTACTTATTAGATCATTGAGTTGGAGAATTTAGTTGATGCAAGAAGATTAGTTTCATTTGAAATACTAGACTTCAAGTTTTCAAGGGAGACCAATTGGTTTTTCAAACATCAATTAAGAATCTAAGTTATAACCTAAGAGCTAAATGATGTTATCATTTATCTCCCACATCTCATCCTTGAAATCAGACATTATGTATGTGAATGTAAATTACCAATTCTACATCAATGTAGTTGCAATGATTCAATAGTTTTATGAATGTGAAGAAGTATATATATTTGCCCTGAATAATTCTATTCAATCATCTTACCTTAATTCATTATAGTCAATGTAAATTTTATTTTATTTTATTTTAATTTGAGTATTTAACTCCCATCCAAATAGATTCTTACAGTTTCTTAATTTATGTCTTAGTCACATCCTTATTCTTTGAAACAGATCGTTATTTAGACCGATGACCTTACACACACACACACACAGAGAGAGAGATATATATATGTGTGTGTGTGTGTGTATAATAATCTCTTTTTATTACTTAAAATTTAAATTAAATATACTAGATGAAGTATCCTCATAAGCAATCCTAATCATACATTTCTATTCTATATACTAATAAATCCATAATATGTGAGTATAAATATATAAAACAAAAATTCATTAAAAGGCTTATTTAAGAGTAAATTTTCTATTTATTTATTTATTCATTAATTAATATTTAATTTAGTAATTCTACTACATAGTTTGCATATAACTCATAACCTTTACTTACCCACTAATTAAATTATTTTTCTAGCCCCCAGAAGACTAATCCCTAAACTATATTCATCACATAATGTTTTACTCCTAATTTAACAACCTACATCTTAACTATATTTTCCTTCATTCAACTTTAATATCTCTCTTTTTTTTTCAGCTACCACCCTAACCATTACTATATATCTGCACCAAAATTCCTTTACTAACTTTACTACCATCTTGTATTTTAACTTAAATTATTTCCTACCATCCTATGCCAACCCACTAAACACACCTTCTAACATACTTCCCTAACACTCTTACTAACACATGACTTTGCATAATAATACAACCTAGACATTACCAATTATGCCATAAATAATAGAGCAACCTATACCTTAAATAGGTGCTTATATCCTAGTTACCATGCTTTCCTACCACTCCTTTATCCCCTAATACCTACCCCTATCCCCACCATGGGTGCAAACACCAAGCCGAAGCCAACCTTACCAAGGATAGGCACATTTACATGTCCTTAAGGTAGAGGTGCCTAAGGTAATTGTTTGCTGACTTATGTAAATACAAATTCACCTTCATCACATGCACCCAAATGGTCTGAAATAGGGTGAGGCACCTAGGAGATGTGGGGACATCTGTCCCCCTCTCTTGTTTAAAGTATTAACATTTCCATACCAATAGGAAATGGCGCATAGGTCTTTTAATTTATTAGTGTTTAAGTTTTATATATTTTGTTTTGTATTATGTTATATGGAGATGACACTTGATACTCCCACCAAGTCTTAAAGGTATGTTTTTAAAAAAAATTATCATAGTTTTGATGTGATTTAGCCATGTCTTAGATATCTAGGTAGGTACTTGAGTTGATTTGGTATAGTATTATATTTCCTTTTGTCCTAAAGTTGTTATTTTAATTGTATCTTATAAAGATGATCCTGGGTATATTCTCTCTGAATGAAATATTAGTTTGTAATAGCTATCCACTTATTTTTCCATCCTCATATGAATTCCAGAGAATAAAAGTGCACCTACAATAATCCTTTTCTTATGAATTTTTAAACTATGTCATATAAGGAGTTATTTTCGTCCTCTTCAACAATGAAGTTAAGATGATTTGTTCATGATAAATTTGATGTTATCATTTTTCCTATATAATCTTAGAGATTTAATAGTAGAAGATAACTCAAAAGTTTAATACTTCAATGTACAAGGTCTATTTTAAATGTTCTAAAAGATGATTATTTTCACATATGAAAAACAACTACTCATAGAAAAAATGAGTTCAAGGATGATTGGAATCACATATGAAGACAATTACTCATAAAAACAAATGAATTCCTTCCTTGCATATGTATGTATGAATACAATATACGAACTTTTTATTCATATTTCACCAATTACATAACAAGGAACCTTGCACCAATCTCACTTATCATACATTGGGGAATAAAATATTAACATTAACTTTCTCACATGAAATTTTTTACAATGCTTAAATGTGGATTGAATATATAAATCTACATGTGTACAATAAATCAATCTCCTAGTTGCAACATGAATTCTAGGATGATGAATATTACTGTGCTTGTTAATTTCCATCAAAACATACACAATAATGAATAAATCCCTTTCACATTATAATGAAATAACAATGGAAACTTATCCTCACAACACATTATGAGATGACATAGGAAAGATTCCATCTCTCCACCATACTTGATTCCTCAACATTGCCAAGTGTGCAGCACTAATCTTTTCATAGGATCTATTTACTCAAAACCTACAAACAAAACCACACAAAACTAGGAACCATTGAGTCTCACCAACAATCCTAGCCTTATATGAAGCCACCCACTAAGTAGGGGAAACAAAGCCCAAATAGGATACACACACAACATTTGCTAATCCATGAAAAAACACATCACAACACATAACAATCCCTTCCATGGCTTGCACATTGATTTACCATTTGAATCATAATTACATTGGGTGAAGGTGGGCTCTTCAAAGAGGAGAATGCCATATCCAAAAAAAATCAAACTGCAATTCCATTTTTTCCACTCAAGGCTATTATAAAATCTCCTCCTTCTTACACATAAACTTATACCTCCAAAAGAACAAATTCCACATGGATTCAATGGAGCCCATACTCCATGAAAGAAATAACAACTCCTCATCATGAGGTAGATTTTATGAACTATAATGTTGCGCCCAACTAACCCCTTCACCCAAGGCTTCTATTCCCTCCCAAGATTGAGTGAAGCCTTCACACCCATTAACAATTTGAAATTCAAATCCAAAAATAAAAGGATGAAGGAAAAAAAACAAGAAATTTCATGAAGCACAATGCACAACCACACCATCACAACACAATACAAAATTTACAATAACAATACATGATCCCACAACAACACTCCATGCTTGCAAATTCATCACACAATGCTAAAAGAAAAATTGTCATGGTTTGAGAAGCAACCTTGATCCAAGCTAAAGGAAATGATAGTTGATGAAGAGCTCCCTTAGTCTCTCTCCAAAACCCTAACTATCTCTAAACTTAGAGAGTTGGTGCATACCCACTAGTTTGTCCAAGACTCTCTAAAAAGGCTTTCTCACTAACTACTTTGGCAAAAACACTAAGCCACTTCCTCTTACAAAATTTTCTCCCTCTAAGTTTTCTATATTTCACATAAAGGAAACATGGGGAAGAGCTCATATGAAAACTCCATTTTCGAATTGGTGGAAGAATGCATGGGTAAAGGGGCCCTCTAAGCTTCCTAGACATTAATAGGGTCAAAATTAGGCCCCTAACATGATATACTATCATATGTGTAGCATTTTTTCAAACAAAAGGCACTTTGGGACCACCTAATGACCCTTTAAAACCCTAGTCAAGTATAAATTCGAATTTAATTTTTGATAATGACCCATCCTATCCCTTATCAAGTGGGTTTACTTATTCATTACCATTTTAATTAGTTTTAGGGTAAAATGCTATCATGATTAAAACCCTAGGTGACATGTCATTAACACAAAAAATCTACAAGTGTCAAGCAACACATAGAATCACATTACACACTATCATGACATGTCCCTAATGCATCTTTGAGATTAAAATTTCACACACAAGAAATATTACATTTAAAAAATAAAATACATCACAATGAGGCTTTTCAACCTTGCAAAGATTTTCCTTGCTTAAACCATGTTCACAAGAGTTTGGACCTTGTTTCCCCTAAAATTTTCATGGTTTTGCTTCCTACACACTAAACTCGAGCATCAATAGTCCAAGGAGGTCATATAAAATACATATCATAAATGTATATAAATTCAAATGTTATGTAACCCATATTAGCATAATTCAATTAAATTTCTTTTCTTAATCATTTCAAATAAAATATTCAAAATGTTAAAATATCAAAATCTACACATCACATTTCATCATTATCATCATAATCAAATTAACATTTTGCATCACATCAGAATATAATTTCTACCTTACCATGTGTGAAGTTGCATCCATATTTGTTCAATCATCTGATACAAAACACTATTGTAAATGTCCAAATCAATAAATAAAACAAGCTAGTATCCATATAAGTTTCAAATTGACATCAAAATATGCAAATCCCAAATATCAAAATGCAAGTTAAAAAATATCTATGCTATGACAGGTCAGGATGAGGCCTCACATATCTTTAAAATTTCACTTCATAGTTAACTTTGTTAAGCTGTAAAAACTCATTTATTAACAACGTCGCAACTTTACTATCTGAGCTCACCATTTTTAATGAACCATAGAGACCTTGTAAACACTAAAAAATTTACCAAGTTATGCCATCACAACATAAAATGTCAAAAGGGTTAACAAGGTAGTGATAGAGTAATAAACCTTGTTCACATGATCATGCCTTAAAGTTTCAAAATTGTTTTAAAAAGCATAGAACACTTACAAAAATTATTTTTAAAAAGGAGGGTTTAAAACATGAAACCATGCATACAGATGTGAAACTAGGGTTTTTATACGGAAATTTTGAAGAAAAAATATACAAAACCCATTTGCAAATTTAAAAATGGATTTTTCACAATAGGTTCATAGGATTTAAACAACATTAAAAAATAGGCAAACACTTTATTTATTCATTATTCATTTTTGGCATAGGTTATAAGACTTGGGGGGAGAGCTCAATATTATATTATACTTGTAATGATTTAAACATGAAAAAGTGTTTTTCCACTAAGCTCAAAGTCAGATACTGTTGGTATCTCTAATTATTGTTTTCTATTAGTGTCAAACACTTAGTCATTTACAAGGAAAAATCAAATGGTCATCACTAGGACTAAGCTACTTTATATAGGTCAAGTCATGTACATAAGTATGTATGTACTAAGATCTATAGGATTTGAATAAGTGTGTGGTCATTGAGTATTTTCTTTACAAGCTGAGCTCAACACCTATCGAGCAATTTCAAGCACACAAGTGTCTAGTTATAGAGTATTTAAAGAGCTAAATACATATCGAGTAACAACAATGCTAAGTATTAGAAAATAGTAAGTTCTAAGAAATGTAGAGTATAAATTAAAGTTAGGAATGATACAAAATTTAAGGTAAATAATTTTCAAGCTGACATGGAAGGAACATTTAATGTTTCTGGAGGTTGTTATAGAGAGTTTTATGTGTTAATGACATGGATCATAGATCCCTATATTTTGTGATTTATTAGAAATGCTTTAGAATAACTCAAAGGGTGGTGAATTAGTTATTGAAGGTCCAAATATCCTAATAAACCCCCCCCCCCCCCCCTTTTAAACTAATTATAGTGAGCCCATTTAAACTAACCATGCATCTAGGCTAAACATTCTTCTTAGCAAGTTACTGATAAATCAACATGCAAGAATAAGACATGAAAAATCAACACATGACATAGTGATTTACATGGAAATCCAATTTGGGAAACACCACCAATATCATTCTACCCTATTTCTCACTCTTCTAAGGTGATGCCCTAAGAAAGGCCTTCCTTGTTAAAGGTTACAAAATACACTATTAAATGTGACCTAGTTAAGGGATTTCAACCACCCTATTAGAAGTGGGTTTGGTTAAAGGACTTTAGAACATTCACTTGGCATGTTACCCTATTAAAGGATTTCTTAGTAGTGGTTAGACCAATCTAAGTCCATAGGATTTTTCCCTAACTGATATAATTGCTAGGGAGTAAAAATAAGGGCTTTTGATCTAATATAACTCACAACATAACTTGTAGATTTCAAAGCTCAATTTAGTTCACAAATTTTCCTAGCTTTTAGTCTTTGCAGCTCTAACAACTTGTCCTCCTTTTGAGCTTTGGCTCCTTGAGTCTCCATGCTCATTGTGCCAATGCAATCACCTCTATGGTCACCTATCAAAGAAGAGTCTCTATACTCTATTCTTCCCTCTCAATGCCTTCTCCTTGACACCACACACTCTCTCCAATCTCTCTTGGCTTCTTGACCTGTAATTCCTTATGTAGGAGTTTGGAATACTTTTCCCACTCTAATCTGCCTACTCTTCTTTTAGGTTTGAATGGATTGGGTAAGATATGATGTATCTTCCCCTTATATTTTTTCTTTTAGAAAGGTCATGTGGAATCCAACTATATTTGCCTAAAAATAGTTAACCTAGAATTATACACCACCAACTCAGCATCCTTATCTTCTATCTAGTTCAAAAAATTCAAGGTAACAAACTTATCAGCTCAAATCTAGCAAATCTTTGACTTTTCAAATAATGCAGTAGCTCAACACTATTGATTTTCTGATGCTCGATATATACTATGTTACTCAACACCTACTATGCATTCACTCATGATCAACTAAGTTTTACTAATGCTTGACACCTATTACATTTTATCTAGCTCAGGACCTGAACTTGCTCAACACCTTTTATTTCACATAGCACACACTATATTTTGCATTTTCTCGAAACTTACTTGCATTTTATTGGCTCAACATGAACAAACTTTCTCAACACCCACTAATGAATTTAATCAAGCTTTGTCGATAGTTTTGTTATAACTAATTCTTCTAGAGTTTCTAAGTGTAGCCAACCTCTATATCTTCAAAATGTATTATCAATACATCATTTTACCATTGTCTTAACTGATCCTTGTACTTCATTAAAAAATAATAACTCAACCTTTCCCTTAGGTGCTTTTGTTCCATCTAATTGATTAAATTCTCTTCATCAATCAACTAAGTGATAGTACTTGGATCTTATAAGCAATTGTCATTGTAGCAAATAGTAGGTTTGACATCAGTGACAAAACAATGTTTGAAAAAATTATTTATCAACAATCTCCCTTCTTCAGTAATGATCTTTTCAATTACATTTCAACAATCTCTCTCTTTGGCATTGACAACAAACCAAATTGATCAACCAAGTTATCAAAATGCTAACTAGGTTAAAATAGTAAGTCAAATGCCAAAAATAAAAATTTGTATTCAAAATTATTCATTCTATCAAGAACTTTGAATTTCTTATGACTCCCTCTGAATTCTTTAAGTAACTCCCTCTTTTAAAGTATTAGGGATATCTCTTTTACTCATACACTATCTTCTCCTTTTTGTTCTACTCCTTCTTTGATCTTGTCATCCTACTTGATTTCTGTTTGTGCTAGTTTCTTTCTCTTAGCTGATATTTCCTTTCTCCTTCCTTTCTAGTATTTCTCCCTTTACACATTTGATCCTATAGATTTGATTTGTTTTTTCTATTTCTCCTTCTTTGACAACAATGCAAAAGACTTATCATTTCAGCATCTTATCATGCAAGTGTAGCATTTGTAGGAACACAAATTTCTCCCTCTATCACCTTACTTCTATCTTGTTTGAAATTTTAGTACTTTAATTACTTTGGGAAAACCTAAAGTGAGTATCCTCTGCATCAATTTATATCATTTCAGCAATCAACTCATTTGATGCAAGGCAATCTTGCTATTACTCAAATAGCCTTGGGTAGGGTTATCACCGCTAACTTACCTCTAAGATACTCAAATGCATCTTTAGGTAATAGTTTTTTGAATATGTCACCAATTTGTTCCTTTGAGTTGACATATTCCATCTTCAATTGTTTGTCTTCCACTAGTTGTCTTACATAGTGATACTTAATTGCAATGTGTTTTGTTTTGGCATGCATCATAGGATTCTTTGATATGTTGAAGGCACTTGTATTGTCACAATAAAGTACCATAGGTTTAGTTATCTCTTCCTTGATACCTTTCAATAGGTGCTTGATCCATACAATATTTGTATAGTTAATGGGAGTAGCAACATACTTAGCTTTAGCTGTGGACTGTGAGGTACAAATTTTTTTTTACTAGTCCAAGTGACTAATCTTCTACCTAAGAAGAGTGCTCCTGGACTAGTACTTTTTTTTTCATTTATATTACCTCCCCAATCTACATCACTATAGTCATTCAATTCAAACTTTTCACTCCTCTTGTAGTATAAACCAAAGTCATTTGTTCCTTCTAGGTACCTCATTATTCTTTTTACTATTATAAGATTATTTTATCTTGGATTTGCAAAAAATATTTCCACTATTCCAATAGATAACACAATGTATGGTCTATTATGTACAACATACTATAACTTTCCAATCATTGATCTATACATTGTCTGATTTACTTTAGCAGATTCATTATTCTTGGATAACTTGTGTCCTATTACCATTAGTGTACAAACTAGTTTTGAATCCTCTAAGCCAAATGTTTTGAGAATCTCTTTGATGTATTTTTATTGAGTCACAAATATGTTGTGATTCAGTTGATGTACTTGTAATCCAACAAAGAATCTGATTTTCCCAAGCATTGACATCTCAAACTCATGTTTCATCTAATTAGCAAAATCTTTGCATAGTGTGTCTTTTCCTCCAAATATTATATCATCAACAAAGATTTTAGATATTAGAATATATTTACCTATTTTTTCTTGATATACAGGTTGATGTTGTCATTTGTTCTCTCAAATCTTATCTTCACAAGATATTTGTGAAGTCTCTCATGCTAAGCTCTAGGCAGTTGTTTCAAACCATAGAGTGCTTTATGCAGTTTGCAAACCATAGCCTTGTTGTTTTTATCAACAAATCCCTCTATTTATTCTATGTAGACTTCCTCTTCTAGTATACCATTTAGAAAGGTAGACTTTACATCCATTTGGTAGAATTTAAAACCTTTGTAAGTAGCATATGCAAGTAGAGTTCTTACTCCTTCCATCCTTGCAACAAGGATAAATGTTTCCCCATAGTCTAATCCTTCTTCTTGAGCATAACATTTATAGACTAGTCCAGCCTTATTTCTTATGATTTCACCATTCTCTATCTTGTTCCTAAATATGCACTTGGTACCAATCACATTCTTATTAGTTGGTGTTGGAACTAAAGTCTAGGTTTTGTTCTTCTCTATATGTTCAATCTCTTCTTCCATAGCTTTGAACCAATCATCATCTTGTAGTGCATCTCTCACTATTTGGGTTCAATCTTGCTCAGTAGATAGGATTCATTTCTTAGCCCATTCCTTGTCATTGGTCTGGCCTCCTTCTCACCAATGATTTTTGTAGGAGGGTGATTTCTTCTCACATACTTTAATAGCCTTGGTTCTATCATTGCTTCCATGTTTGGTCTTTTAGCTTCAGAGTCACTATGGCTATCTCTTTCAGATAGCTTAGCATCTCTTTCATGTGTACTAATTTCAGAGTCAAAATGTGCATTTTCTTAATTTTACAACTTGGCTTTTAAATGCAACTTAGCATTCATTGGTTGTGACTTGGCAAATACTGAAACTTGTTGTTGATTCCCTACTTGATTGACAGCTTCTTCTTTAGTAGGCATTCCTTCATAGAACTATACAAAGGATTTGTACTCTTCTAGTTTCTTCATGGATTCATCAACTTGAACTTTTGTATGCTCATCAAACATTACATTTGAACTCTCCACAATTTTGTTAGTGTTAGTATTCAAACACTTGTATGCTTTACTTCTAGTGGAGTATCCAAGGAATATACCCTCATCACCCTTTGCATCAAATTTTCCATTTCTAGAATATTTAAGAATATAGCACTTACAACAAAACACTTTAAAATGTTTTACATTGGGTGAGTGACCTTACCATAATTCAAAAGGTGTTACATGTGTACCTTCATTGATTTGTACTCAATTCAAGGTGTAGATAGTTGTACTTACAACTTCTCTCTAGTACTTTAGAGCAATATTCTTCTCCATCATTAATGTTCTAGCATAGTCCATCATTGATCTATTCCTCCTCGTTGCAATTCCATTCTATAGGGGAATTCTAGGTGTTTATGTTTGTCTCTTAATTCCTTTATCATTGCAAAATGTCGCAAATTCTTTTGATGTGAACACTCCTCCTCTATCAGATCTTAGGCACTTCAGACTCTTTCTTATTTCTTTCTCTACCCTTTCCAAATATCAGTTAAACATTTGAAATGTGGGTATGTGAAGGATCATGGTGAGGATTCCTCGACTTCTAATGACGGGCCACACCACCCGTACCAACTCACAACCAAAAATGCAATAATATGGAGACAAGAGAGATGACAAAATGCTTCATAAAACATCCATTAATACTTGAAATCTATTAGAAGAGATTACATTTGAAGAGCTTACAATTCAAGAACTTCTATTTCTCGAACTTCCATTAGAAGAGCTTCCATTTCTCCAACTTGATTACAAATGATAATAGGCCTTTCTTAAATAGGCACTTCTAACCCAAGACATTACAAACACAAGCAATGCGGGATAAAAGGTAAATACAACTACCTTTAAATAAATATTAAATTCCCACCCAAATACAACTAAGCACCCAAAAAATATTAAATGCATGATTTAAGGAACTTGCCACCTACACACCTCGATTAATGGAATGACAACTATTTTTATTATTTTCTATTTATGCCACCCATGCACCTTGAAAATAGAGATTCATCTTTTCTCCACTTTTCCTATTTTCTATTTTAAATTATTTTCCTTCCATTTTCGTCACTTTCTCTCTCCTCCACAAATTTTTTTTTTTTTTTAAATTTTTTTTTTCTCTTTTTAAATTTTTTTTTTTTCCTCTCTTTTTTTTTTCTAATAATTTAATTTTCCCATGTAAGATGCTCCTGCATCAGACTCCCTTGGTAGATAGAAAAGTGTGTCCCACACTTTAACGCCAAAAGAAAGATATACAACCATCTTCATGTTCACCACAAGCTTCCACCTCAACAGGACAAGAAAACCAACATGCAAATCTTCCACATTTTTTTTGGCTGATGCATGATGCTCCTGCATCCGACTCCCATGGTAGGAAAAATTTTGTGAATATGGATTCACAAAATGAAGTAGCCACTGTTGATAGATTTTTTTTCCTTTTCCTCCAACACATAGCTGGAACAAGTATCCGATGCTGAAATATTTCCTTCTTTCTTCTTTTCCAACACCTAGTCGGAACAACTGTTTGCTGCTGAAAATACTCCTTCGCAGTGAACTCTATCCAAGTATAACTCTCATCCTCATCCAATCTTGTTGAATTAACCACACCTGTAATAAACCCAACAATACCATACCAATCTTCCTTTACATACCACACATGACTAACAAGATCCTCATGCAAACCATCATCAATATCTTGTAAACTCATATCAAATTCAGCATCATATAATTCATAAGAATTTACCTCTTTGACATATTCATCTTTGCTTGCCTCTTTCATGTCATCAACAATGCATGTAACTATTTCTCCAACTAAGGCACTATACTTTTCCTCCATTGCAATCTTCGAATCATCTTGATCTAGTTTAGGTTCATAAATCTTGTCCTCTTCATGCTCTTTCTCTTCTCATTCATCTTCTTCAACTTTAGGTTCTCAAATAATTTCCTCTTCATCCTCTTGCTCTTCCACTGGATCATCTTTCTTTTCCACATCCATGGAATTATCAATATCCCTTTTCTAGTGACATGCTCTTTGTTTCTGCAACTCAGCTTCTAATTCATTCACTTGCTTCTGCAAATCAACTAGCAATGATTGTTGATTTCTTGCTCTAAATTTCTCAAGTCGAGGAATCCTCAGAATCCATCCAATCACAAAAGTCATCTTCTTCTTTCTCTTCTCCATAATCAAGTCTTTAGAAGACAAATCTCATGCAACACAAGAACCTCGTGCAAACTGCCTCACAGTCGGTGATCTGTCTACACAATCAAGAACTTCTTGACAAACTTCACCCACTTAAGGTCCTGGTGCAAACTGCCTCATGTTCGGCGATCTGTCCGCACACTCAAGAACTCCTGCTCTGATACCACTAAAGACGGGCCACACCACCCGTACCAACTCACAACCAAAAATGCAATAATATGGAGACAAGAGAGATGAAAAAATGCTTCATAAAACATCCATTAATACTTGAAATCTATTAGAAGAGATTACATTTGAAGAGCTTACAATTCAAGAACTTCTATTTCTCGAACTTCCATTAGAAGAGCTTCCATTTCTCCAACTTGATTACAAATGATAATAGGCCTTTCTTAAATAGGCACTTCTAACCCAAGACATTACAAACACAAGCAATGCGGGATAAAAGGTAAATACAACTACCTTTAAATAAATATTAAATTCCCACCCAAATACAACTAAGCACCCAAAAAATATTAAATGCATGATTTAAGGAACTTGCCACCTACACACCTCGATTAATGGAATGACAACTATTTTTATTATTTTCTATTTATGCCACCCATGCACCTTGAAAATAGAGATTCATCTTTTCTCCACTTTTCCTATTTTCTATTTTAAATTATTTTCCTTCCATTTTCGTCACTTTCTCTCTCCTCCACAAATTTTTTTTTTTTTTTAAATTTTTTTTTTCTCTTTTTAAATTTTTTTTTTTTCCTCTCTTTTTTTTTTCTAATAATTTAATTTTCCCATGTAAGATGCTCCTGCATCAGAGATCCAGTGGAAGAGCAAGTGGATGAAGAGGAAATCATTTGCGAACCTAAAGTTGAAGAAGATGAAAGACAAGAGGAAGAGCATGAAGATGGCAAGATTTATGAACCTGAAATAGAGCAAGATGATTTGAAGATTGCAACAATGGAGGAAGAATATAGTGCCTTCGTTGGAGATCAAGCAAGTGGAGTAGTTACGTGCATTGTTGATGACATAAAAGAGGCAAGCAAAGATGAAGATGTCAAACAGGTAAATTCTTGTGAATCATGGGATGTTGTCTTTGATATGAGTTTAAAAGATATTAATGATGGTTTGCATGAGGATCTTGTTCATGATGTATGGTATGCAAAGGAATATTGGTATGGTGTTGTTGGATTTATTACAGGTGTGATTAATTCAACAAGATTGAATGAGGATGAGATTTATGCTTGGATAGAGCTCATTGCAAAGGAGAAATTTCAGCATCGGATACTTGTTCCAGCTATGTGTTGGAGGAAGAGGAAAAAAAATTATGTCAACAATGGCTACTTCATTTTGTGAATCCATATTCACAAAATTTTTCCTACCATGGGAGTCGGATGCAGGAGCATCATGCATTAGCGAAAAAAAAAATGTGGAAGATTTTCCTGTTGGTTTTCTTGTCCCTATTGAGGTGGAAGCTTGTGGTGGAGGTGAAGATGGTTCTATATCTTTCTTTTGATATCAAAGTGTGGGACACACTTTTCTATCTACCAAGGGAGTCTGATGCAGGAGCATCTTGCATGGGAAAATTAAATTATTAGAAAAAAAAAAAAAAAAAAAACGAGAAAAAAAAAAAGAAAAAAAAATTTGTGGAGGAGAGAGAAAGTGACGAAAATAGAAGGAAAATAATTAAAAATAGAAAATAGGAAAAGTGGAGAAAAGAGGAATCTCTATTTTCAAGGTGCATGGGTGGCATAAATAGAAAATAATAAAAATAGTTGTCATTCAATTAATCGAGGTGTGTAGGTGGCAAGTTCCTTAAATCATGCATTTAATATTTGTTGGGTGCTTAGTTGTATTTGGGTGGGAATTTAATATTTATTTAAAGGTAGTTGTATTTACCTTTTATCCCACATTGCTTGTGTTTGTAATGTCTTGGGTTAGAAGTGCCTATTTAAACAAGGCTTATTATCATTTGTAATCAAGTTCGAGAAATGGAAGCTCTTCTAATGGAAGTTCGAGAAATGGAAGCTCTTCTAATGGAAGTTCGAGAAATAGAAGTTCTTGAATTGTAAGCTCTTCAAGACAAGCTCTTCAAGTATAAGCTCTTTGTATGTAATCTCTTGTAATAGATTTCAAGTATTAATGGATGCTTTATGAAGCATTTTTTTCATCTCTCTCTATCTCCATATTGTTGCATTTTTTGTTGTTAGTTGGTACGGGTGGTGTTGGCCCGTCATCACAAAACATGGTGAGCTAAAAAATCTATAGTTATGAAATATCTCAAACCATTTCAAAATCTATTCCAACTTTTTTCCCACCCATCCTAATACTAAATGAAAACAATTAATATCTTTATAAGGTCTACTATATCTTTTGATACCAAACCTATATGGCCAACTTTAAAAACATTCAAAAAATATGCTTTTGGCCCTTTTTTATGTGATTTTTACTTCAAACATGTAACTACTGACTTTGTTTTCACCAAAATTTGATGAAATGAAAAGGGTTTCTTAAGAATGTTCTTATCTTCCCATAAATGTAAGGTTTTTAAAATTATGAGTTTAGTAAGTAATTATTACTTGTTCTCTAATGGATTTATGTATAAAGTGTTGATTGACACACTACTTGAAAATCAACTATACCTTTCAAATGGTACAACATTTTTTAAATCCAAAAGATGCATCACATTCTATGTTCTTCTACTATAAGGAAAAAAATAAAAAAATGAATTTTGCAGAGTTTTGAATTAGTTAAGGTGGTTAGACATGAGAGTTTTTTAATTCCAAAAATTCTAAAATCAAAAATTAATTATTAATTATTTATCAAGAATAAAAATACCCAAAAATATGTGTCACATCCAAGCATGAGTCTACTACTTATATTTAGAATATTATTAAAAAATATTTTCATTTGATTTTGATTAAGGTGGTTAGATATACACCTACTTGTTATTTTTGTTCTAAAATTTTTGTAACATTGCATTAAAATTCAAAAGTTTGGCCAATCAATTTTTATTCCTTTTGAGATAAGTCCTAGTAGTTTAGAAACTAGATTCAATTTGCTAGAGATTATTTTGTCTCAACTTTTTGATATAAAGTTAATAACAAGTAAAAAATTGCACATCAAGTTGACATAACCCTAATTTTCTAGTTTTTTATTGCCACTTAAGAGTATAGTTTGGGTCACCATGATCCTGCACATACCCATGTATTAGATTTTTGTTTTAAGAACATGACAGTCATCATTCTAGAGTAGTCATCAACAAACAAAATTATATATATGTCTCCTTTGTAGCTTTGCACTTTTATTGGGCCACATAGATTAGTATGGACTAACAATAGTACTTCTTTGGAAGTATAGGTTTTTCTTTTGAAACTTGACTTGGTCATCTTTCCTAGCTAACACTATTTGCACATTGTATTATTAGGCTTCTTTAGTTTAGGAAAACCTCTGACTTTCTTCATTTTGTTGATGCTAATCAGATTATCAAATTTGACATGACATAGCATTTTATGCCATAGCCACACATCATCAAATTTTACAATAAGATAGGTAGCATCCTCCATAGCTAAGTAAAATAGATTACTCCTAGTTTGGTCTCCTTTTATTATAAGATTTCCATCAGTGTCATAGATTTTGGCAGCTTTGTTTCCAAATTCTATTTTGCATCCTACATTACCTAATTACGGCACACTTAGCTGATTGTAGTTCAATCCTTTAGCATAATATACATTATCACATGAAATTTTCTGTCTAAGCTTAATGGAACCTTTTACTTTGATTAGACATGGAGCATCATTTCCAAATCTAACACTATTTCAATCATATCGAGTTAAGGTAACACACTTACTTTTGTCTCCTGTCATGTGATTTGAACATCCATTGTCTTTGATCCAATTGTCATTCTTGTTTACATAGGTTACCAGTGCTATTGCTTCATCTTTGACTGACTTATCATTCATGGCTACATAGACTACCTCATCATCATTTTCATCAAAATTCTCTTCTTCAACAATGTAGCACTTTTTTCCTTTGTCTTTGTAATTTCTGCTATCATCTTCTCTTATTTTCTCGTACTTTTTTCCTTCTCTGTAGTTCTTCTTCTACGTAGACCTTGCATAAATATTTCCTACTTCATGCAATTAAAAAAATTGATAGGCAAATTACCTTTGAATTTACCTTTGCCTTTGTAAAATCTTATAGCCAGCAATGCTTCCAATTGTTCCACATCTTGTTCATTTGTGTTGTTTTCATTGGATGCATATTTCATCTTTCTTTTCTTCTTCTTTGGTTTCAACTCTTTAGTTTATTTCAACAATAACTTGGCCTTGAAAGTAGACTCAAGATTCTCAGGTCTGTAGTTTTCAAAGTTGGATAACTCAAATCCAGTAAGTCTTCCCACTATACCTTCAAGGGTTAGTTTTTTTACTAGTATGCATCTCAACTCTTGGATGGCTGATACTCTAATAGCATAGATGGGAAGAAAGGTTCCTAAAACTTTGATAAAAATAGTTTCATCATCTAAAAGACCAATCACACTTCTTATTGTACTTACCACTGCCTTTATTCTAGAGGCATATAGAGTAATGTTCTCACCTTCCTCCATTCTCATGTTATCAAAATTTCCTCTGAGCCTTTCTACTTTTTATCTTTAGACATTCTTATCTCCTCCATAAATATTTTTCAAGGTTTCCCACATCTTGAATCCAAAGTTACATCCCTTGATGTCATCAAATTTAGCATAGTTGAGGACAAAGGAAATCTCGAGCATTGCCTGATTGTGCTCCTTATTTTTCTCCATATCTTTGCAGTAGAGATAGCAATTGGATCAATATGTACCACTGTGATTGAGGTTTGTGCATGATCACCTATTGATCCAAGGTGCAACTTCATTAAAATTTTCCATGCAGTGAAGTTATCTCTATTGAGCTTGGGAACTTCTCTCTTAGACATCTTGATCTTTCTGCTTCTAGTACCTTTAAACCAAATTACTAGATGGCTCTAATACCAATTTTTAGAAATTCTTTAGAATAACTAAGAGGGGGAATGAATCAGTTATTCAAGGTCCAAATGTCCTAATAAAACCCCTTTTTTTACTAAGTATAGTGAGCCCATTTAAACTAACCATGCATCCAAGCTAAACATTCTTCTTAGTAAGTTACTGATAAATAAACATGCAAGAATAAGACATGAAAAATCAAGACATGACACAATGATTTATGTGGAAATCCAATTTGGGAAAAACCACCAGTAACATGCTATCTTGTTTCTCACTCTTCTAAAGTGATGCCCTATAAAAAGCTTTCCCTATTAAAGGTTGCCAAACACACTGTTAAATGTGACTTGGTTAAGGGATTCCAACCACTCTATTAGAAGTGGACCTGGTGAAATGACTTTAGAACATTCACTCAAAATGTCACCTTATTAAAGGATTTCTCAATGGTAGTTAGACCAACCTAAGTCCATGGGATTTTTCCCTAACTGATACAATTGCTAGAGAGTAATAATGAGGGCTTTTGATCTTATATAACTCACAACATAACTTGTAGATTTTAGATCTCAATTCAGTTCACAAATTTGTCTAGCTTTCAGTCTCTACAACTCTAACAGCTTGTCTTCTTTTCAAACTTTGTCTCCTTGAGTCTCCATGCTCATTGTGCCAATGCAATCACCTTTGTGGTCACATATTGAAGTAGAGTCTTTGTACTTCATTCTTTGCTTTGAATGCCTTCTCCTTGACACCACACACTCTCTCCAATCTCTCTTGGCTTCTTGACCTATAACTCCTTAAGTAGGAGTGTGGAATACTTTTCCCACTCTTATTTTGGGTTTGAATGGATTAGGTAAGATATGATGTATCTTCCCCTTATCTTGTTTCTTCTAGAAACATTAGGTGGAATCCAGCTATATTCAAATAAAAATACTTAACCTTGAATTTTGCTCCACCAGCTCAACATCCTTATCGTCCATCTAGTTCACAAAATTCAAGGTAAGAAACTTATCAGCTCAAATTTGGTGAATCTTTGACTTTCCAAATAATGTAACAACTTGAAACTATTGACTTTTGGATGCTCATCACATACCATGTTACTAAGCACCTACTATGGATTCAGTTGGCATCAACAAATTTTTACTAATACTCAGTACCTATTACATTTTATCTAGCTTAGGACCTAAACTTGCTCGACACCTTATATTTCACTCGGCACACACTAGATTTTTCATTTGCTCGGCACCCACTAATGAATTTAGTCAAGCTTTGTAGATAGTTTTGTTATAACTTATCCTTCTAGAGTTTCTAAGTGTAGTCAACCTTTGTATCTTCAAAATGTATTATTAATACATCATTTTACCATTGTCTTAACTAATCCTTGTACTTCACTAAAAAATCATTACTCAACCTTTCCCTTAGGAGCTTTTGTTACATCTTATTGATTAAATCCTCTCCATCAATCAACTAAGTGATAATACTTGGATCTTATAAGAAATTCTCATTCTAGCAAATAGCAAGTTTGGTATCAGTGACAAAACAATGATTGAAAACATTCATTATCAACAATCTCCTTTCTTTAATAATGATCTTTTCAATCAAATTTCAAAAGTGATCAATGATTTAGATGAAGAAGCTAATTATGGAAGTATCTAGAAAACTCTTTGTGAAAATATTTAAATAGAGAAGATCCTAATCTAGATCAATGTGGATGAGAAGAAGAGAATTTATATGAACAAGAAAAAATATACAAATGGTAAGTGAAAGACTGAGATTAGATTAGAAATTATTGGAAGTATTATATTATCTCTTAGCAAAGAAAGTGACCTAGTTGGAGAAGTGAAGGGGATGAAAATTATTATTAGATCAAAAGAGAGGATCAGTTAGCTAGGAGAAGACTTTAAACCACCTTACAAAGCATATCAAGAGTTTGGTACTAAATTAGTTCTAATCAACTTGAATTAGGGAAAATCTCTTAATAGAGTGGTCTTAATAGATATCTATTAATCTCCTAACGCTCTAACAAGGTTAGACCTAGTAGTCTCAAATGCTTTTAATAGGATAGTCCCCTCATAGGGTAGATCATATATTATGATCAAACATTGTAACCCTACCACATTAAATTTATTACTATAGTAGTGAATATTTGTGGATGTCATTCCCACCCTAGTTTTACCTTCCCTTGGAGGGTTTCTAGGTAATACGTATTGTGTTATGTATTTATTTTCATGCATGTGATAGATCAGATTTACATGTTATAGAAATTTCATTACTAGAATTTTTACATGCACAAGATAAATTGGTGAATGTGTGAATGAATTGTTGAAAAGTAAAAGTGCTTAAGATTCTATTTCATCCCACCTCATAGTATCTTGTTATCCTATTTATAATTCCATCAATCAAACTAACCACTTTACTATTACTACAAGAAAGATATATTTCATGAACCAAATGCTTGGTTACAAGAAAAAAAAATTTCACCTTACTAGTTGGTCAATAGTAAGATATGAAAGGTTAATACTAGAAAATCTTCATTGCTCAATTATTACTAAAGGAAGTGTAACATCAATGAAAATTAAAAATTGTAAACCTATCTCCAACAAACTCCCTCTTTGGCATTGATGACAACACAACATTCAAACATAAAATTATAAAATTTTAAGAAATTAGATAATATCATTAGTTTTATTTTGATTCTTATTCATACCAACTCCCTAATCTAAGATTTTGCTTTAATTTGTCTTAGTTTTTTCCAAATTGAATTTTTCCTCTTTGTTATAGATTCCATCATCTAACTATTTTTCATCTAAGATACAAAACTCTCCATCTTTCACTTTGACATTGAACTCTCCCTAAATATTCCTTTTAGTTCTCCCTTGTTACTCTCACTTTTTGACACTACTAAACCATCCCTCTTTGAAATCAAATGAAAATGATTTCAAACTTTAAAGTTAATATTTACCTTTTTTATTATTTAATATGCAACATGCTCTATATTTCACACCTGAACCATGACAACCTACATCAGGTTGATGTATCTTCAATTGAATTTAGTTGATTGCTCACTATATTTTTCTTTAGTGAGCATTAGATAGGGGAACAACCCTAGTTTACCTCTTAGTTACATAAATGCATTCTTAGGTAAAGCTTTAGTAAATATAACTAATTTTTTCTCCTTGGTGTTCACATATTCCAATCTCACCTCTTCATCTTGAACTAATTCTCTTAAGAAATGATATTTGACTGCAATGTGCCTTGTCTTTGCATACATCACAGGATTTTGGGATATATTAATTGCACTAGTATTCTCGCAATAGATAACCACTTGTTCCTTTCTTTCTTCCATCATTCCTAACATTAATTTCTTGATTTTATATTATGTTAAAATAATTTAGTACTATAACATCATGTTCTGCCTCTATTGTTGATTGAGAGATACAATTCTATTTCTCGCTTGTCCAAGGTGCTAGTCTCTTTCCAAGAATGAATTCTCCTCCACTAGTATTTTTTTTGAAATCAATACTTCCTATCCAATCTACATCATTAAAGGTTGTTAATTCAAGATTTCCTCCTTTCTTATACCATAAACCATACACTTTAGTTCCTTTGTGATACTTTAGAATCCTTTCAACTACCACCATGTGATTTCCTTTAGGATTAGTAGTAAACCTTGCAACTATGCCAACTGTCAGAGCAATATCATCTTTATTCTGTACCACATATTGAAGTTTCCAAATCATTGTATCGTATGTCATTTAGTTTACCTCCTTTGAATCATAATTATTTGAGATTTGATGTTGAATAGACATAGGTGTTCTTACTAGTTTAGAATCTTCCATTCCATATACTTTCAAAATTTTCTTGATATATTTTGATTGAGTGATGAAAATTCCATCCTTCATTTGATGAACTTGAAGACCAACAAAGAATTTAATCTCTCCAAATAGAGATATTTTAAATTCTTTCCTCATTTCTTTAGAAAATGACTCGCATAACATCTCATGTCCTCCAAATATGATATTACCTACAAATATTTATGAAAGCAATATATTTTCATGTGGTCCTTCTTAATATAAAAATTGCTATCACCATTTCTCTTTTCAAAACCAATTCTTATGAGATATCCATGTAGTATTTCATACTGTGATGCAAGATCTTACTTTAATCCATATAAATGTTTTTGAATTTTACATATCTTGTTTCTTTTTCTTTTCAGGCTCTTCAATGTAGAATTCTTCTTCCAAGATTCTATTTAAGAAAGCTGACTTTACATCCATCTAATATACTTTGAATCCCTTTTGTGTATAGTATGCTAGAAGTATTTTGACTCCTTCAAATCTTGCAATAAGTAATCAATACATTCTTGAGCATAACATTTTCATACAAGCCTTGCCTTGATCCTTGTTACTTCTCCTTTCTTATTCAACTTATTTATAAAAATCCATTTTGTACCAATCACATTCTTATCCTTAGGTCTAGGTACATGAGACCAAGTTTCATTCTTTTTTATTTTCTCAATTCCTCCATTCATTTCCTCTATCCAAATTTCATTTTCTAAAGCATCTCTTACAAATCTAGGTTCAAATTCATTAAGAAAATTTGTACCTTTTAGTTTGTTCCTTGTTAGTGTGTCTTTTGTCTCTCCTTAAATTATTTTTATAGGTGCATAATGTCTCCTAAAATATTTTGCATGTCTTGGATCTTTCTTTCTTGATTCTAATTTTGGTCCACTTGGTTCTCTAAGATCTTCATCCTTTTATAGGGGCTATTTTGGCTAATGTAGTTGTAACTTGAGTTGCACTACCTGTAACTTGGGTTATAAAAACTATGAGATATGTTTCACTTCTTGTGACTACAACTTAGGTTGAACTATCTATGTCTTAGGTTTCTTTGACTATGACTTGGGTTGAAATGCTAGTGACTTACTAGGTTTAAATTTCTACTAAAATTGAGGTAGAGTCTCAAGTTCCTCCTCATAGTTACCAAAATTTATGTAGTCTTGAAGATCCTTTCTCCTCTATTTTTAATTTTCTTTCCACAAACTCATCAATATTTAGATGTGCACTATTAATGACTTTGTGAGTAAAAATATTCAAACATTTGTATGTCTTACTTTTATTGGAGTACCCTAGGAATATACCTTAATCCCTTTTTGCATCAAACTTTCCTTTCCTTACATCTTTCAAGATATAATATTTTATTCCAAGTAATCTGAGATAACAAATATTAGGCTTGTACCACTACCATGATTCCTAAGGTGTTTTGTTTGTACCTTTCTTTAATCAAACTTGGTTTAATGTATGAATTGCTACATTGATTGCTTCACTCTAGATTTTTTGGTGCTATATTCTTCCTAGTCATTACTATTCTTGTACTTTTCCATGATGGATATGTTTCTTCTTTCTCTTATTCCATTTTTCTCTAGATTTCTAGGTGTTGATATCTGTCTTTTGATTACCCTTTTAGTGTAAAACTCATTGAATTCATTTGAGATGAATTTACCTCCTCTATCTAATCTCATGCATTTAAATTATTTCCCTTTTTCTTTCAATAATCTAGTCAAATACCATTTGAAGTTTTGAAAAGAATTAGTTCTATCTTTCAAAAATATTATAGTCATCATTGTAGAATACTCATCATTAAATAGATACAAATATATATCTCCATAGTAACTTTATACACTTATTGCCCCACAAAGATATGTATGAACTAGTTAAAAAACTTATTCAGAATTGTAGGACATATTTTTGAAACTTATTTTACTCATTTTCCAAATTTGACATTGTTTGCACATGTCCATCTCAAGTTTCTTCACACAAGGTATGCCTCTTACCCTTTTGTTCTTTTTTATTATCATAACTAGTTTACCAAAGTTAACATGACACATCCTTCTATGCCATAGCAAACTTTCTTCTATCTAAGCCAAAAAAAATAGGTTACCTTTTGTCAAATTAAAACTTCCAACTAGGTTTTCTTTTCCATCCATTAATTTATAGGTTTTCCAGTCATGAAATAAAGCTTGTATCCTATGTTATTTAGTTGTGCTACACTGAGTAGATTACATCTTAATACTTCAATAAAGAAGTCATTTTCAAATTAGATTCCTTTAGTTATTGATATGATTCCTTTTTTCATTTACATAACATGGTTCATTGTCTCATAATATTTAAGACTTCCACCATCGTAGAGTTCTAAATATTCAAACATCATTTCATCACCAGTCATGTGATGAGAGAATCCACTATCTATGATCCATGTATCATTTTTGATAATATGAGAGATAAATGCTATCTCTTTTATTTTCCCCATCATCAAATTCATCTTTAACAACAACATAAACTTCTTCTTCTTCATCATCAACACTATCAAAATCTTTAGCAATGTAACAAGATTTCTTACCTTTGTCTTTGTAGTCCTTTTAGATTTTGAAATCATTCTTACCTTTGAACCTATTATTTCCTTCCACATCTTTATCTTCTTTGTTTAGACATATTGTAGTAATATGACCAACCTCTTTACATGAGAAACAAATCTATTGAACTTTTCCTCTAAATTTTCCTTTCCCTTTTGCTACTATTTTGCCAGTAGGGCTTCAATGACTTCAAGGTATTCATTTGATTAATCTTTTTATTCACTATCACCATATTCTCCTTTTGAGTTTCCTCCTTTTCTACCAAGAGTCAGTTTGGATTTGAATGCATATTCAAAGTTGCTAGAGGTAGGAGCATACTTATCAGGGTTATCCAACTCAAAAGTAGTCAATCTTCTCACAAGGGCATCATAGGTTATATTATTATTATGATTCCATCTTATCTCTTGAATTTTTGAAACTCTAATTGCACAAATTAGAAGAAGAGTTCTTAGTTCCTTTCTCACCATGGTCTCATTAGTTTTATCTCCTCCTATAGATCTAATTGCACTCCCACTATATTTGATTCTTTCATTGTATTGGGCAATGTTCTCACTTTCTTTATTTTTATTTGACCAAAGTTGCCTCTCAAGCTTTTTATCTTGGATATTTTTACATTTTTATCACCTCCATAGACTTTTTGTAGCTTTTCCCACATTTCAAATGTAGTGGGACAATATTTAACCTCATCAAATTTAGAATAGTTTAGAGAGGAAGCTATATAAATCAACATCATATTGTAATACTTTGCCTCTTTCATTTTTTCCATAGTCATAGGCTTAGGTGGTGACACATATTTTTTCTCAAAGTAGAACAAACCAATATCATTGATGGCTGATAGGTGCAACTGCATTGATTATTGCCATGCTAAAAAAAAGTCTTTGTTGAATTTAGGAATATCCCTTCTATAAGGTATCTTGATTTTTAGCTTAGGTCCTTGAAACCCTTTCCGCAAACACCAAATGGTCTATGACCAATTCTGTAAAATGAAGAGTGTCTCTAAGAGGGGAGGGATCAATTAGTTACACAAAAATAATTCCTTGTCCCTTAGATGTCTACAAACTTTTGACTGATAATGCAATACTATCCAACTCAGTTAACACTAGAATATTACTATCACTTGGTTAACAAATCAATCCTATGATTATTGATCTACTTTAATCTATTAGTAACTTAGCTATAGAAATATAAAGCATAACATGCACACAAATGATACCAAAATATAATGTGGAAACCCAATTTGGGAAAAAGCACCTTGCAACTAGTCAATAATTTTCACTCTTCTAAAGTGAGCCCTATTAGGAGCCAAGCTTGTTAAAGGTTATAATACATACTATTAATTATGACCTTGTTAGAGGATTTGGATCACACTACTAGGAGTGGCCTGGGTAGAGGTCAAAAAATAATTCAATCTTGAAATGTCACCTTGTTAGAGGATTTACAAAATGAATTTTAAGTCAACTCTATTAAGAGACTTCTTTACCACTACAATGGCTAGAAGGTAATAACAATTTGAACTAATTTATGAAGTGGCTTCCTCTGCAAATTTTGATCTATATTATAGCTTGACCTTTGGATCCTTACTCATCAAAATATTCTTTTTAGCTTGTCTTTCACACTTTCTTGCTCTACCTTTGCTCACATATCCATGTTTATGTTTCATATTCTACTTGTTCAGTCTATACTCACAAATTGAACTTTCTTATATATCATAATCTAGGAAGATTCAACTTCAATACCATTTAAAATAATTGATAAACATCCAAATAGTGGGTCTTAAATAATTAATTATTAGAGAACTATATTTTTTTTCACTCAGTCAATACTAGGATTGAAAATGTGGTTAATACTAAAATTCCTTTGATGCCTGACCATTTAGTTAATACTACAAAAGGATACCCTTCATTATCCAACTATTGGGTTAATATTGGAAAAGTCTTCTTCGCTTAGCTTCTTGGTCAATATTGACATATGCAAGGTCAATATTGAAAACTCTTCATTGCTTGGTTAACACTAACATTTGTGTAACATCAATGATAATATACAATTGAAGATTTTTGTCCAACTCATAAATCTTTATATGGAATAAAGAAGTTTCCTACAATATGTTATGAAAGGATACATGGATATCTCATAATAATTAGTTTTGAAAAGGAAAATAATAATAGTAATTTGTGTATTAAGGAGGGACCACAAGCCAAGATATTGCTTCCAGAAATTTTTTTTTACATGATATCATATTTTGAGGACATGAGATGTTATGCAAATCAATTACTAAAGAAATGAGGAAAGAATTTTAAATTCCTATGTTTGGAGAGATAAAATACTTTGTTAGTTTTCAAGTTCATCAAATGAAGGATGATATTTTGACCACTTTGTCAAAGTACCTCAGGGAAATATTGAAATTATTTGAAATCAAATATTTCAAACAAGTTGGAATACCTATGACTATTGGACATAAAATTTCTAAGAATGATGATTCAAATAAGGTAAATTAGACTACTTATAGATCAATGATTGGGATATTTCAGTATGTGGTACACACAAGATCTGATATTGCATTGACACTTGGCATAGTTGCAAGAGTTTTTGTTAATCTTAAAGAAATTCACATCATGGAACCTAAGAGGATTATGAGGTCCCTAAAAGGAACTTAAGAGTATGGTTTTTTGTTTAAGAAAGAAGGAAATCTTGAGTTGAGATCCTTTATTAATGCAGATTAGACAAGAATAATTGATGATAGAAAAAGAACTATTGGAAGAGCATTATTTCTTGGAAAAAGATTAGTGTCTTGGACAAGCAAGAAAAAAATTGTATTTCTCAATCTACAATGGGCACAGAGTATGTTGCTATGATAGTTAGTTGTTCTATCATAATATGGATCAAGCAATTAATGTCAAGAATGAAGGATGATATCAAGGAACTAGTGGTTATCTATTGTGATAAAACAAGTGCAATCAATATATCCAAACATCTTGTGATGCACAAAAACACAAAACACATTACAATCAAGTGTCATTTCTTAAGGGATTTGGTTCAAGACATAGAGGTGAGAATAGAATATGTGAACACCAAGGAGAAAATAGCAGATATATTTACTAAATATTTACCTAAGGATGCATTTATGTTTCTAAGAGGTTAATGCTCACTTAAGTACAAGTAGTGAGACATCAAGAAAATTCTAATCAAGATCTAACAAGTTGATGCAAATTGTCACACTTCAATGTGAAATGTAGAGCATATTGCATATGAATTGACACAAAATGTACATAGAAACTTCAAAGTTTATATGCTTTAGTATGTGATGTGAAAGAGGGAAAGTCTAATAGTTTCCACAAGGGAGAGTAAAAGTCAAAATGAAAGAGTGAGAGTGTTGTATTTAGTTGATGGAATCTACAATAAAGAGGGAAAAAATGACAAAAGTCCATAGAAAATTAATGATAGATGTAAGAGGGAGAATTTAGTGGGAGTGGTTGAGACAAATGCAAGAAGAATCTGAGAGGGAGTTGTTATAGATGAGAATAAGAAAGAAACTAAGGATATTATTAAACTGCTCACAATTTTATAAGTTTATGATGATATGTTTGTGTTTCCATCAATTCTAGAGAGGGATTTTATTGGAAATAATTCTATAATTTTATGTTTTCATTGATGTTACAAAAATGTAAATATTAATCAAATAATGAAGAACTAGTAGTATTATCCTTACATATCTTAGTATTGACCAAGCAATCAAGTAATGAAGATATTTTAGTATTAACTGAGTAGTTGGTTAATGAAGGATATACTACTTGCAACAATGACTAAGTGGTTAACCATCAAAGGGTTGGCAGTATTAATCAAGCATTCAATCTCAGTATTCACTAATTGACAAAAAAAAAATCATTTATCTAATATTTAATTTATTTAGCTTGACTATTTGGATGTTCATTAATTATTTGGAAGGGTATTCAAGTCAACTTGACAAAGCTGTTGATATATAAGAAAGTTTAGGATGTGATGAATAGAATGCACAAGTGGCATAAGATGGATATGTGAGTGGAGGAAGAGAAAGAAAGTGTTGAAGATAAGCTTAAAAAATTATTCTAATCAATAAGGATCTAGAGTTCAATCTAGAACAAAGATTTCAATTTGCAATGATATTAGCTTCATAAATTAGGTCAAATTGTTGTTACCTTCTAACCATTGTAGTGGTAAATACATCTCTTGATAGAGTTGACTTAACATTCATATTGTAAATCCTCTAGGATGAGGTGACATTTCAAGATTGAATTATTTGAAGACCTCAAACCATTCAACTCCTAACAGGATGATCTATATCCTCTAGCAAGGTCATACATAATAGCATGTATTGTAACCTTTAATGGGGTTGCCTCCTAATAGGGTTCAATTTAGAAGATTAAAAAATATTGTAACTAGTGGCATGGTGGTTTTCTTAAATTTATTCAAGTTACAAGGTGTAAGATTTGTGTTATCACTAAATGTAACATGTTCTTAGTGTGGTCCTATAATAAATGACTAATGGTTGACTCAAGGAATTGTTTAATGAACTTGGTATAAAGGAAGGATACTTTCCTTTATCATGGCATGAATATATGTGAACTATAAATATTTAGAAAGTAGCATAGAGTATGAAATGCAAAGTTGAGTAGACTAGTGTGGAAGTGAAGGAAAATTCATTGCCGAGGTTTTGCTAAGTGATCAAAGGTTTAGTATATGGATTCAAGGTTCATGACCTAGTCGACAAGGTCTAACAGTGATTTGTTTAGTTGATAAGGTAGAGGAAACAACAAGGAAATAAGAAAATAATAGTAAATTACTTGTTTGAGTAGTGCATTGTTCTTGTAGTTGAAATTGCATGTTTGGGCAATGGGCTCTTCTTGCATACATTATAATACAACTCCTAAGAGGATTGGAATCTACTAATAGGGACTCATTGTACTAAATGTTGTAATAGACTCATAACTTGGTTGATCCTCTAATAAGGAATTTTCATATTAGTACATTATCTTTTGGGCATCATTCCCATTGGGGTTTTCCCTCTAATCAAGGGTTTCCCTAGTCAACATATTTGGTGCAATTATTTATGTGCATCTTTGTATGGTTGCTATTTAATTTGGTTGAATGGTTAAGTTTGTCTGAAGAAGATAAGTTTTTTAATTGTTGGATAACTAATTCACCCCCCACCCTCTCATTTATCTTTGTGGACTATTGTTCCTAACACTTTGTATCAAAGCTTCAAGTCCTTGAAGAAAAAGTATAATAGATTTGGGAGATCCATGGTGAACATGTTTAGGAAAGATAGTCACAAGTTTGATGGAACTAACAATGGCAACTAGAACAAAAAGATGAAGATGTATTTGTAGTGTATGGGTCTGGGATGTTGGATTTTGACAAAAATAGTGAAGACAATCATTGAAGAAAAGGAAACAGATCTTTTCATGTGCGAGATTAGAGCTAGAGAAGCACTATTGATTACACTTCCTAAAATTGTGTACAATCAGGTAAAATCACTTGCAACTTCACATTTGATTTGAAAAGATTTGGAAAATAGTTTTGAAGGTGATGAACACTCTATGAAGTTGAGGCTACAAAATTGGATTTATGCATTTCAAGATGACAAGAAGATGGAAGATGAATTTGTAAGAACATATATAGGTAGGATATAAAAAATTACTATGGGTATTATAGCTCAAGGAGGAACCAAGGATGATGGTAACATTATATGGAAGATATTGAAGACCCTAACACCACATTTAAGTTAGTATTTTAGATGATATAGTTGTTGATATCATGCACCAAAGATTTCACAAAGGAAACATTGATTGGAAGACTAGAAGCAATTGAGAACGAACTTAGATAGTCTAAAGAACCAAAACAACTTAAGTACTTGACCTAACTCATCAAGGAGCACAAGTTCTAGAGGAGATTTTGCTAGTAGAAAAAGATCCAAAGAAGATAGAAAGATTGATGAAGTAGTAGCCCTTCTAATAAGAAGAGAAAAAGGAGGTAAGAATTTTTTTAGATGTTGGAATTATGGTGAATATGGTCATTATGCATCCAAGTTTCCTAAAAGAGAGAAAAATAATAAGGGAAATAATAAGCCTAGAAAAGATAGAGATTTTTTGTATGCAAATGAAGATTATGATTTTGATGAACAAGCATTGAGTGCTAGTGATGAAAAAATTGGATTTGTGAAAATTAAAGAAGAAATTCTAGAAAAGGTAGCTTTGGTATCATAAGTTTGGAATAAATATAATTGGAGAATAAATATTGGTTGTTCACATCATATGACTGGTGACATGAAAATTTTTTTTGACTTCAAAAGTTAGAACAAAGGAATTGTCAAAGTTGGAAACAATACAGCATGTGAAGTAAAAGGAACTAAATCAAGAGGTAATGTATTTAAGTTGAATCCTACTAAAATGACATGCTTGGTTGCAAAGGTAGATGATAGTTGGTTTTGGCATAATATATTCTATCATATGAACTTTGATAGTATTGTAAGGACAAGTAGAATGTTTGTTGTTAGAGATCTGTTGAAGATTGTAAAGCCTACTAACATAATTTGCAAGGAGTGTGTTTTGACAAAACATAACAGAACTTCTTTTCCCAGCAAAATTTTTACCATTAAAATGAAGTTGGAGATTGTACACATAGATATCAATGGTCCTACAAAGACCAGAGGATTCTATGGTGAAAGGTATTTTATGATTCTAGCTAATATTTTTTCTAGAATGATGCGGGTTATATTCCTTAAAGAGAAACTCAAGGCATTTCACAAGTTCAAGATATTCAATAATAGAGTTGAGAATGAATCTAGTATGAAGATTAGATATTTAAGATCAGATAGAGGAGAATAATTTACTTCAAATGAGTTTAATGTGTTTTGTGAAGAAAATGGAATTAAAAGATAGCAATTAGCTCCAAGAACCCTTGAATAGAATCATGTTTCAGAGAGAAGGAACAAGTCTATTACAAAATTTGTAAGAGCCATGTTAGTAGAAAATGATGTATCCAAGACATTTTAGAAAGAAGCTATGAATATAGTAGTCTACACTATGAATAGAGTACATGTTAGGAAGGACACAAACAAGACACCTTATGAATTGTGGTATGGTCACTCAGCTATAGTTAAGTATTTTAGAATATTTCAAAGTAAGTGTTACATAAAGAGAGATGATGATATTGGTAAGTTTGATGCTAGAAGTGATGAAGGTATGTTTCTTGGTTATTCATTGAAAATTGAGGTGTATAGATGTTATAATTAGAGAACTAAGACTATCATTGAAAGTGAAAATGTAAGAATCAATAAGTTTAGAATACAAGAGAAAATAGTTGATTACAATTCAGATGATGATGATGTTACTAAGCCAAGGACTGACAAGACATTTCTTGAGATTAATAATGATTTTTAGAATGAAGGAGAGCCAAGTAAGGGACAAAGCTTAGAACCTTTAGTAGAACCATGAGTTGAAATAGAAACTCCTAATTTTTGAAAGAACGTGATAAAGAATCATCCATCTAAACTGATCATTAGAAGGAAAGACAAAGGTGTGATGAAAAGAAGCAACATGAATGAAGAACTATGTTTGGTAACTCAAGTTGAACCAAAGAATGCAGATGAAGCATGTAAATATGACTGTTGGGAACAAGTTATGAAAGAGGAATTTGATTAGATAGAAAATAATGGAACATGGGAATTGGTCCCCAGACTAACAGACAAGAATGTGATAGGAACCAAATGGGTATTTAGGAAAAAGATGAATGAACAAGGAGAAGTTGTAAGAAACAAAGCAAGATTGGTATGTAAGGGTTACTCAAAATAAGAAGGAATAGACTATGAGGAGACTTATGCTTCAATGGCTAGAATAGAAGTATTAAGACTATTTTTAACCTATGCAACATAGAATAAATTCAAAGTATATTAGATGGATGTCAAACCAACATTTCTAAATTGAGAACTTGAAGAAGAGGTATACATTGAGTAGCTTGCAGGATATCCTTTGACAAATGACATGGATATTGTATGAAAATTGAGGAAAGCACTGTATGAATTGAAGAAAGAACCCAAATCCTGGTATCCAATGTTAGACAAGCATTTGAAAAAGCTTAGATGTACAAAAGTTATTGTAGATAGTAGTTTGTTTTAGAAAGAAACTAATAATGGTTTGATAATTTTGGAAATATTTGTTGATGATATTATATTTAGAGGTAATAATAAAGAAAGAAAAAAAAATTCAAAAGAGATCAAGAAATAATTTGAAATGAGTATGATAGGAGAAATAAAATATTTTCTAGGATTGCAAATGGTACAGAATAAAGAAGGAATCTTTATTTCTTTGACTAAGTACTTAAAGGATTTACCAAAAAGGTTTGGTTTGGAAACATGTAAACCTATTGGATCACCTATGGTAACTAGACACAAGTTATCTACAAAGGATGAGACACCTACTATTGAGCAAAAGAAGTAGTTATCTATGATTCAAGGATTGCAATATATAACTTGTTGGTATGAATTTTCGCATGATAGAAGTCCTTTGTCCAGGAATATAAATTTTAGATTGTGTCCATAAGTGGTGAGTAGGGTTTCTAGAGCTAAGTAATCCTTTTGTTAGCCTCTAAATTTTTTTTGTGAAAACCCTACGTTTCATTCCATTCATAATTCTTTGGGCGTGAAATGTTTGAATTTTCAAATCGAGCAAATATTCTGTTCCCTTTATATCTTTCATGCTCTAAGCTACTTTTCCTCTCAAATTCCCCAACCGTCTAATCTAATTAGATCCACAATTATTGTATCCTTGCTATGAAAACATGGGCACTCTTTATGTATAGTGAGGTAGTGAGTGCCAAAAATTTATAAGGCGGGACTGCAAAATGAAGACACAATAGTCAGAGAATTGTTTTCTTGCTGATCATTCAATCACATACACCTTGCAAGTACTATCAGTACCAAAAAAGGTACCTAGTGAAAGAAATTAGCAGTCAGTGTTAGAATGAGGATTTTTCAAATACCTCGCTACCTCGCTATCGAAAAACTTAGTCATCTGACCGTTAGCGAAGTAGCAAGGCACCATGAAATTAAAGATACAGTGGCCTCAAAATTTATCAGTAACCATGATTTGTCTAGGTGGCATGACCAGTAATAACTGCTATTGTCAAAAGTAGTTGGTAGGAGCAAAAATGATTTGATGGGTCCTTGTATTTCATGGTGCCAAGATTTATTAAAGTTGTCACAGCTCACTACCTCACTATCAAAAAAATTTGACATCTCGCCGTTAGGGTAGTAGTGAGGCACCATGAAATTCAATAGCCAGTGGGACCCGAGGCATTGTGAAAGGCTAGCCAAGCTCAAAGCAAAGTTGTGTTGATTGCTAGCAGTGAAGATTTTCCTACATCAATAGTGCCTTGGACCCATAAAGCATTAAAGAGATCCCAATCATCAAATCAAGTTTCAATCAATGATCCTTGTCATCTCACTATAAAAGTTGCATGATGTTTAGTTTATGCGACATGGAAAGTATGGGGCCCACCACCTTTTAGGAAACTTCATACAGTTTCTCCACCTTTGATTTAATCTCAAATCAATGGTTTTCATTGTCTCACCATGAAGAGTTGCTAGGGGGATACGTATAGTGAGGTAGTGAATGAGGGCCCACCACTATCTTTCTAAGCAGTACAATAACATATCATCTGCAAGATCAAAGATCAAATACATGGATATCACTACCTCGCTATGGCAAGGTGCTTGTTCTTTATGTATAGCGAAGTAGCGACCTATTGACACATGTCCTTAGTCACTAGTGGGTCCAAATAGAAGTGCCATCAAGAAAAGAGCTATGTACATGGGTAATTTTCATTGGATCAATTGACCAACTTGTCAAGAGCAATGCAGAATATGGTGCCACTCTATGTAATAATTAGGCATGAAAGCTTCGCATGTAAGGAAAAAATAAATTATAATACAGAAGATTTCATCAGTTTCACCTTACGCGAACAAAGATTTTGAGGTATTTATGAGTAGAAGCAATTATGGAAGAAAATCTTGCTAGAGTTTGGCAAGCTTGTGAAGTTGTTTGTTCATGGAAAAAAATAAAATTTGTAGGAATAAAAAGGAAAATGAGGATGGAATTCAAGTAAGTATATCTATTGTAATCTCTATAGGTGTTTCAGTTCTATAAAGCATAATCAAAGATGCCTCAAAAGAAGGGATTTTCAGGTCAAGTAAATTACTTGGATAGAAATGTAAATGATGACTTGCTTGAGTTGCTGCCTGAGTCTACTGTAGAGATAGTGCAAGTTAAAAGGTTGACCTCATCAAACCCTAGGTTGAGGATAGCTAATGGATTGTATGACAAGGGTAATTGTGTCCAGGATGCTCAAACCTCACAAACTAGTTTGAATTTGTTCAAGAAATGGTTAGGAGAAAGGAAATTGTATGCCCCAAATACCAATATATGCAATTTTGACCTGGGAAAGCTAGTTATTCCCAGCGTGTTTATGGATTATGACCTCCTTGAGACCATGGTTAAGAGTTATGATCAAGCCACTAGGGTAGTGAGAAGAGTAGATGGTGAAGTTTTAATCACCATCAGTCCATAAGGGATTAGGGAAGTTTTCCGTTTGGGACCTCTTACTATGTATCATGTGCCTATTGATTTGATAGAATTAGAAAAAGAATATACGTCAAAGAAGGATGTAGTTAGACAAGGTGCACTGAAGGCCCACATTGGTAGAATTGGAACCCTACCAGTAATAACATCATCCTCTAAAAAACCTTTTAAGAAATCATGCTTCAATGCCAGGGCAGTAGATATATATATATGGGACCCTGTGCAGAGTTTTTGTAGAGAGTGAAGAAGACTTTATCCCTGTGAGTTTTATGTATATGATCACTCAAATATCCTCATTCGGTGTGGAAATAATTTTTGATTTTGCTTCTTATCGGGTTGATGAGATTCACAATGGATTGGTGGGGATTGCAAAGGGTAAGGTTGAAAAGGTTTGGGGCCAATATTCCCTATTGATGCACATGTTTCTATTTAAGGGGGCTACATACTTTGGTAAAGAAATGGTTTTGAATAAAGAACAAGAAGGGGAAGCACTGCTAATTCAATTATGGAGTGCAGATATGACTGAAGAGGTAGAAAATGCTAGTTTTGTTAGATTTGACAAGCACTTTGCCTCCAAAATAAGATGCCTCATATTGAGTGACAATCCCATTATTCCTAAGGAACTAATGCACCTTGGTAGGCATATGTACAAACCCCATAGTCTGAAAGTTTAACATAATTTGGGAGATATAATCCCATATTCAGTTTCAACTATCATTAGAGTTTATGGATTCAAAGGGACACCCTATGCACTACCTTACCAAGTACCCTTAAAGGTAGGAGTCACTAAATTTTTGTGGTGGTTGGGAGGAGTGGAAGAAGCTTTTATAGGATCAATTTTTCCCACTTGCACAATAGCTCACCAGTTTGTAATAACCAAGGAAGGATGGGTCTTCCTCTACAAATTTTTGGATTAGTATAAAATGGCAGTATCTTAGTCTCATTTTTGTGATGCAGAAGATTTCTTTAACTTTGCTCTTAGGCATAGAATCAAGCTTCATCCAGTTCAGCATGAATTTTATTTCCCTAAAGATGTAATAAGGAATGAGTACTCTCTGCAGGAGCAAGAAACAAGGAAAGAAAAATGGAGAGTCTATTCAAAAGTTTTGGATTTTATTAATTGTTTTAATAAAGATTACAACCCTCTTAGTAATGTTGTGACTACTGTAGATAGAATGAATAAGCTTATGAGTACATTCCCTGAAATAATGGAGGTAATGAATGAGAAGAAGAAAAATTTCATTGATTCTTTTCAAGATAAAGCCAGGGAAATGATGAGAAGATTGGGTTTCACTCAAAATATAGGGTCAGGCCCATTAATTGTGCAAAAGAGGTTAGGATATACTGTCATTCAAGATCAAAGGCCCATTATGAATAAAGGAAAATAGATAGTTGAATCTACTAGTGCTATTAGATTCTCCTAAGAGAAGAAGGATAATAAGGGAAGAGGAATCACATGATGAAAGTTATTCACCTTCCCAAACCCCTATGAGAATTGGGGAGAAGCAACTTACTAATGAGAAAATTGAACAAATTGGATCAGAAGGGGGACTCTTTGTTACCTAGGCAAAGATTCATGAAGGGAACTCCCAGGAGCCTCCTGTGCCAAGTTTTGAGTTAACTATAGTAGATTTCAAGGGAAGGGAATTAGAGCCTATTCTAGAACAAGCCAGTCATCAATTTTTGTCTGATGAAAATTTTGTAAAATCTAGGGCTTTCCATCAGTTTGCTTGGAGGGAAAACATGCACAATTTTGAGGAAAGATGTAAAAATATGAAAGCAGGACATCCAGAAATGGATGAAGCCTCCATTTAGGATCAAATAAAGGAACAAATGATACAAGAGTTCTCGAATATAACCCCTGAAGAGGGGAGATAGATGGCAAAGGCTACAAATATTTTATTATTGCCCAATTGGGACATTGTTGATGCCTTGATTTTTAATTTTGTATCAAATAATTTGGGATTGGAAGATCTAGATAAAAATTAGTTCTTGGGAACTACATTCAATAATGACTAAGCTACTCTTGTTATGTGGTCATTAAGAAGAGGATCTAGGGCTACTACATTACAGCTTGATGATTATGGACTAAAAGTGAGTATCATTGTGAGGAGAGTTGTTGATACCTCACATGTACAGGTAGCTTGCCTGAATGTGGATTATTCTCAATTTGCCTTGGCTATTGTAGAAAGGGAAGAAAAGGAAATGACTAAGCTGGAGAGCAAGTATGAAATAGTGGTGGATTCCTACAATACAAAGGTGAAAAGGAGAATTGAGCATGAGAACAAGCTATTGGGAAAATCCACTAGACCAAGAATAACATACCCTCACCCCCCCAGTTGAACCCTTCAAATCCACCCCCCTCATAGAAACACCAGATACACCCCAAAGTCCATAGTACTACACTGCTGAGGATTTTGAAGAAGAAAATGGTAAACTTTGGGCCTTACATGTAGAATTGGAATCCAAATATGAAGATAAACTAAGAAAAGCTCTCACATATTTGGGGGACAAAGTTGAATGGCCACTAATTTATGATCATTTGACCAGGGTGATTAGTATTTGGGAGGATTTGAAATCCAATGATGAGGCTCTAATTCCTATTCTGAGTAAATGCGTAACAAGGGAGAAAGAAATAACATTTTTTTGTTTCTTTGTTATCGATGATTCTTTTGATCAAATTGACAAAAACATTTGATATTGTTTCTGATCTTGCTAATTTTGATAATAAAATGATTCATTTACCAAAAATAATAGTAGGCTACTTGAACAAGTACAAGAGCTAGAAATTCAGTTTGTTTCCTCATGCCCTAGATAAAAAGAATAATTTGAAAAGAAAAGATGAATGGGCAAAGGAACTTGATGATTTATACTGTTTAAGAATGAATCAAGTCATTAATGAAATAGGGCATTCATGGTGGGCTACCAGAATAGAAGAAATGGTGAAGGCTCAAATATTCTTTGATTCTTTAAAACAAGAATTTTTTGCCGCTAATAATGAAGCTCAATATGTGCTGGAAAGACAGAGGGATATTTTGCAATTCAATTGGCTAGATGACACATTATTTGACAACTAGATGGCAGGAATGGCTCTCGATCAACAATTTGATGAAGGTGAAAATGACAATGATGAGGTGCAAGGTGAGGAAATCCAAATCATTGATAACATCAATACTTAGGCCCAACTAAAAGAAGAAGACCAGAATAATCTGTTACTTTCAGTTGCAGACCTAGGACCATAGGATGCTGATGCAACTAAAGAAAGGGAAAAGGTAGATGTTGTTCCTACCATATAGGATAAAGGCAGTGAAGACCCACAGGTGGAGGTTAATGTACCATTGTCAGAACAAACTTCATCGTTGGCTAATATGGCAGTTGCATATGAAGAGGGATTAGATCAATAGCCAACTAAGCAACACTAGAACATGTGACAGAAGCTGACCCACCTAAAAGAATATTTTGATTTGGATATCTTTTGTCACCCACATTTTTGTTATTTTGTGATATGTGTATGTAAATATTCCTTGTAAAGGACACCTGTCATTTTCTCTTAGCCTAAAGCTTGTTGCATCTCACACTATATAAATGAGATTCTAGGGCTAGAGAAAGGGTCCAAATTCTATTTTTCTAAGTGATGCTTAGTCTATTTTTGGTCCATTTTTTTGATAAAATTGCTTGTGTATTTTCTCTATTAGATCTTGAGAATACATGAATATAGAATGATCTGTGTTTCTTCTTAAGGTCATTATGAGTCTATTGTAAATCGTATATAATTTTCAAGGAAAATGAATACAAATTATGAACCGTCCCTATATCTGTTCTTTCTAAATCTTGTCTCCTTTTGATTACTTGGTTATCTTGATATTGTATAAGAAAAGGCTTGTGCAATTGAATGCAATCTAGTTAGTTTGTATATCTATTTATCATTGTTTTTAATTCAATGGATTAAGTAAAAGCTTTGATGAATGTGATAAGATTGCTGTAGTGGTGGAAAGGATATAGAATGATGAATTCTGATAAGAATTATTGATAAAATTTGTTGAAAGGAAAAAAAATTAGATGTAAGAATTTGATGTAGACTCTAAACCCCAATGGATTATGCATTGATCAAATTTGATCTCGCTAAAAGAGAATGGTGTCACAAATGGTAGTAAAAAATGTAGAATTAAATCAATTTTACTTTTATTTCTTGTAGATCTTCAAAGTTGGCTAGTACTTGTTGTTATTGAATGTTTTAGCTTTAGTTAGCCACTATTGCTGAGAACACTTGTAGATCTATAGAGGAATTTTGGAAATATCTATTATATGGGATGTGGATATCAAATTATCAAGAATTGTGCTTGTATTTGAGGAATTGAGATTAGAATCAAAATGAAACTAAAATAATCCTCATATAGTGTTTCCTAGTCTTGAATCATCCCTAGGTATACCCACCTTGGTTTTGCAGAGCCTAAAGAGTAGAAAACTACCCTTGGTTTTGTTGAAGTTGGGTCAAAGTGGTTTGCACATACAATTGATAATAAGAATTGGCTAGTCTTTAGATTGTGTGAGTATTGTCATCACAATATTAAGCATTATGTTGCTTAGTAGTTTAAAAATACCAATAAAGTGGCAACTCCATTAGGTAGTTGTCCAACACATCTGTAAAAGTACTACAGTTTCTTTGGTTCTATATTGTACGTGTGTGTCAAGTTATCTAAGTTTTTCTAGTAGTTAAAAGGGAATATTTTAGTGACCAACCTTGAGATTTTAAAGAGAGAATAGCCCAAGTACCACATCTACACACTGATGTATTCGACCTATCCAAGTGTCTTATCTAACAAGCAAGAGTTGCAGTCCTACAACATTAGTGATTGGTCTATCTGTGTCAGATATTTTTATTTCTATTTTTTTGTTGTTTCCTTCAAGTCAGGAATAATTGTCATTGTGTATTTTCCAAAGAATAGGGTGGTGACTCAATCAAGATTTTGAAGCTAGTGCTTATTTTAACAAAAGGTGAATATGGCTGATAAGAGAAAGAACACAAGAGGTTATATGAGAGCCAATCTTAATGTACCAATGTATACTAATTTACTCCAAGGTGGTAGGAAGAACCAAAATAAGAAAAAGATAGATCCAAATCCCACTTGGAAACCTAGAGGTAATGCATCCGTCGATTCCCAATATCAACTAGTATTAGGAAAAAAGTCTTCTTTACTCCATTTTGAATCCGAAGCTACTAGACTCTTAGGAGGCATTTTCAGTACTCCATTACAAGATGAGAGATTTTTTCAGGACAAAGATGTGTCCATGATAGGAATTGCTTCATCAAGACCAGATCTCATAGTAGATATGAACTATAGGCTAGGATTTAGGAGTTCATTTGATGATCCTTTTAATCCTTGAGTAGCCCCATACATGGAGCTCGATATTATAGATCTAGACGATCCTGTTGATTCAAAGGCTTCTTCTACAAATCCTAAATAAGTGCATTCTAAAATAGGAGTTCTAAAGAAATGGATTGCTAAGTAAGAAGCTAAATGCATTCGTCTTGGAAAAGAGAAGGAGCAAGCCACCTTGGATGCCATAATAGAAAGGGATGCTCTACTGAGAAGGATGGGTGCCTTGAAGGAGGAGAATAAAAAGTTAGAGGAAAACACCACAACTCTCCATACTGATGTATTTGGAGATGTAGACAATCTGAGAGCTAAAGTTCAAGAACAAGAAAAATGCTTGAATCAAAGGCAAGAACCAATTATTTCCCAAGTCCAAGCCTATAAAACTATTCAAGTGGACTCCATAGAACCCACTGCAAAAGCTCTAGATAAAGGGAAAGGAAAAGGTATAGGAATCCAAATAAATGAACCTCAAACTCTACGTAGAAAACCCATACAACCCTCCATGTCAAAATTAGATCTAGACTTGGAAAAGGCTAGAAAGGAGAAGGAAGATCTTGCAAAAGAACTTGAGAAGGTTGAGAATGAAGCTCAAGCCATAGAAACTAGGAGAAAAATCCAATTCATAAAATCTAATTCTACATTGGCTTCATGGCCCAATTTGTCTATCCTACCTACAACTGTTGCACTAGCTAGTGGTCCAATAATCTCAACTCAGGGAATATCCCAATCTGCTCTTGCCTCATCGTCCACTATTAGCACCCAGCCCCGCTTTGTCCAACCTCAACAATCCCAAGTTTCTCTTCTAAACCAAGCTAACATAGAAAGTACCTCAAATGTTCCTAGTTTCTAGAAGAATCCTATATATCTGGAAATGTATAGACAAATATCATTTGCTGGTATTCCTGGTGCTCCACATCCCATTTTATTTGATTTAAGAGACAAAGTGGTTAAGTTTTCTAGGAATAATGTTGTTATTGGTGAAGAACATTTGAGAATTTTCATTGATCTGTTGAATGATTATGAAGTTGAAAATGAATATATTGTAATGAAATTGTGTGTGCATTCACTAATTGAGCATGCAATGGATTGGTTTAGGAGGCTGCCTGATGATAGTATCACCTCGTGGAGTGACTTGGAGAAATTATTCAAGAAGCAATATGGAGCCAACACTAATGTAGGATTCATGTTAAATGAGTTCAATAACATCAAGAAGAATCCCAATGAGTCCACATTCGACTTCAATTTAAGATTCCATAAAGGTATGTACAGACTATTTCAATATATGAGGTTAAATTAGGATGTCTGTCTCACAACATATTTCAATGCTTTTAATAGCAAAATGGCTTATCAATTGAGGGATAAGGATCCCAAGAATTTAAGGGATGCCTATAAAATTGTAGTAAATATAGAGAATAATAGGAAGGCATCTATCAAACTGGGTAGGAGGGATGATCCAAATCTTTTTAATCCCAAGAACAATAACAAAAGGGAGGGTGATAAAACTCCTATAGGAAAGAAGCTAGAAGAACCTACTATAGGCCAAGTTTTGGAATTACTAAAGAAAATGAATTCCACTAATTTCAATAAGACAAATGTTACTAAGAGAACTCTTGTGAATAATAGCAATTTCAATAGGCAACCTAGAATGCAAAATTACCCTTACACCACCCAGTGGAAAGATGGTAAGCTAGTCCCCAACCAGACACAAAACGTGAAGGATAAGGGTACCCCAGATCCCTTGCAAAAGAATACTATAAATATGAATGATGATGTACCATGGTGCATTGTATGTCAATCACCTCATTTTGCTAATTATTGTGTCATTGCTCAGTCATTTGCCCAAGATCAAGGCGTGCAGCCTAAAGAAGGAAGTGAAGAGAAAAGCCATGATGATATAAGTTGCAATATGGTGAGCATGTGTGATGACTTTGTAGATTCTAATTCTGGGGAACCTGAAAATGATATTACCAGTTAGAGAATCACTTCTCGTTTACATCATTAGCAATTGCTTTTAGATGATGAAGGTTCTGATATAGATAAGGTATGTGTTACATCTTCTGATGTAGGTCACACAAGCTTAAGAATGCCCTCCAAATAAGAGATTGATAGAATTATAGCAGAAATGATTTCTTAGGTCCATAGTAGCTACAATTTGAGAAAGAGAACAATAAATAATGATGCGGGAAAGCCATCCAATGTATTCATTAAAGATGTTACCCATAAGATGAATGATCAAAATAAGAAAGTCAATGTGGGTGTGCCTAAGATCAATGACAACAAGGGAAAGAAGTGGGAACCAAAAAAGAAGGTTCAATTTCAAATAAATGAAACAACAAAACTAGTTGTGCAACCAAAGAAATTAGAACCTGATACTATCAAGTAAATAGTGGTCCCTGCTATTCAAAAGACTTCAACTCTAGGTACTCTTGTAAAATCCACTATTGTTGAACTTGTTGATATGATATCTATGTTGTCCCAAATAACTATAAAGTACCTTTGTCTGAACTTCTTAGAATTGAAGAACATAAGAGCAAGGCTTTATAATGGTTAGGAGGGATAGGAAATAATAATATTGTTGTAGAACAAACCGTTGCCCAACAAACCCCATTAGTAGTAGAGGAAAGTGGTATCATATCCCAGATTCCCCAAATGTTTTTAGATGATTCCTCAATGGAATTTATAGAAGATATTGACCCTTTTTTCCTTAGTCTGATCATAAAAGGGAAGACCCTAAAAAATTTTATGATAGACCCAGAGGCTTCTAACACCATAATGCCTTTCAAAGTAATCGAAACCTTAGGGTTAAAAGTGGACACCAAGCAGGGTAGATGCAGAGGAATGGATGCTAGGGAAGTCCTAGTATAGGAACTATAAATGCTTTACCATTCAAATTAGCTGTATATCTTGAAGTAGAGTTAACCATGTCTGTCCTTCTAGTAGATATACCTCTACACTATGGAATTTTACTCTCCAAAAAATGGAGTGCTGCCATGGGGGAAGCCTGCAATGTGATTTTACTTATGCTACTTTACACATAGGGGATAAAGCAGTCAAGGTAAACAAAGAGCCTAGGGTCAGTCACATTTTAGGGAAAGAAATTAACAGAGACTCCACTTATTTCTTGGACACTGGTGTCAATTCTTTCAAAGCTAAATTGATTATTCAAGAAGTTGAAAATTTACCTGCTATCATTGAACATGAAGTTGAGTGTTGCACTAACTCACCAGTGTTATGGACAATGTTTTTTGATGGGGCAAGTTCAAAAGAAGGTTCAGGGGCAAGGGTAGTTTTTGTTTCCCCTAAGAAAAATACTTTCAGATATTTATTCACTTTGAAGTTTTCTTACAAAAATAATTTTGTAGAATATGAGGCATTGTTGCTAGGATTGAAAGTTGTCACACATCATGGGATTAAGAAGTTACATGTCATAGGGGATTCTAAATTAGTTATCTCCCTGATAAAAGAAACTTATGCATCCAAGAAAAGGAGATTAAAGTAGTATAGAAATGCAATTTGGGATTAGATAGAATATTCTAATACATTTGGTATCTCATGGAGAGATAGGACTCAAAATAAGATGGCTAATTTGTTAGAAAATATAGCAATCAAGCCTAAGGAGATATCATTTGCAGGAATATCTCAAATTGAGATACAAAATAGACATTCCATACCTAATAATGTTGAAAATTGGCAAGTCTTTGAAGATGACAAAGACATTATAAATTTTTTGTTAAATGAAGGCAAGTACCATGGTTAGGAAATGGATTGTAGTGAATTAATTGAAACCATAGATGGTAAGGAAACCATTTTTGGCAAGGAGATTATGCAATTGAAAACCAATAAGGTGGCTAAGGGGTTAGTGGTCTTAGAAAATATTTTTGATAACTAGGATAGAGTAAAAATAGGAGTTGAGGACCCTAAGCCTCAAGAATTAGAAGAGATAAACTTGGGTATTGATGAAGCTCCCAAAAAGGTTTATATTGGCCAAAATCTAATGCTAAAATTTGAAAAATATTGATTGACTTGCTTAGGAAGTATAGACATGTTTTTGCGTGGTCATATGATGACCTTAAGGCTTATAGGAAAATTTGTTCCAACATGTCATACCATTAAAAGATAACATAAAACCTTTCAGATAGAAACAAAGACCAGTAAACCCTACCCTAGCTCCCAAAATGCAAGAGTTGATGAAACTAAGGGATTGGGGGATAATCAAACCAATTAGAAATTCCACATGGGTTTCAAATTTGGTACCTATCAGAAAGAAAAATGGAGATATAAGATTGTGCATAGATTTCAGGAACTTGAACATTGCATCCTTGAAGGACAATTATGGATTACCAAATATGGAAGCCATGTTGCAGCAAGTGACTAGTTCTGAGCTAATGTCAATGATCGATGGTTTCTTTGGATACAATCAAGTTCGAGTAAAGGAAAGTGAACAACTCAAGATAGCCTTCACAACCTCATGGGGAACATATATATATGTAAAGATGCCATTTGGCCTAATTAATGGAGGAGCTACTTTCCAAAGAGCCATGGATGTGGCATTTCATGATTATATTGACAAATTTATGGTTGTATACTAGGATGATCTTACAACATATTCTAAGAAGGCTGAGGATCACTCTAGGCATTTGGAAAAAATCATTATCAAAGCTCTGGAATATAGAGTATCCTTGAACCCAAAGAAATGCACATTCGAGGTCATAGAAGGCAAATTACTAGGACATATAGTGCCCAAGGATGGGGCAAAAATAGATCCTGAGAGAGTAGCAACTATTGATAAAGTCCCCAAGCCAAAGAATGTAAAAGGAATTCAATCCTTCTTTGGCCAAGTTAATTTTCTTAGAAGGTTTGTTACAAATTTTTCTGAAATTAGTAGACCTATCTCAAAGATGCTTAATAAGGGAGCTACTATAGATTGGAATGGTGGGCCTTCACAAGCTTTCCAAGATATTAACACTGCAATTAAAAATGGTTGAGTATTGAGAACTCTAGATTATTCAAAGCCTATGCATATTTTTTCTTTTGCATCCTTTCACATTGTAGCTGCAGTCTTGTTGCAAAAAAATGAAGAAGGATATGACCAACCCATTGCCTTTTTTAGTAAGTCATTGTAGCCTATTGAATTGAAATATGAGATAAATGAAAAATAGGCATATGCTTTAGTGAAGGCTGTAAAAGCTTTTAGATGCTACCTAGTAGGTGCTACTATCATTGCCTTTGTACCTAGTGCTGTAGTGAAAGATATATTTTCTCAATAGGAAGTATTAGGAAGAAGGTGTAGATGGATCAACAGGATCCAAGATTTTACTATTGAAATGCAGATACCTAAGTTGGTAAGAGGTTAAAGTTTGGCTAAACTCATGGCTAAATCTAATTTAGATGCCAATCAGATAAATGTGGTAGTTGATGACCTTAGACCTGACTTATGTGACATGGATCATTGTGATTGGTACACCAATGTTATACATTACCTGCAACACATGGAAGCTCCTCCCTATTTTCTTAAAAAATGAAAGGAGGAGTACTAAATTACAAGCCATCAGATATATAATTGTCCAAGGCATTTTATGGTGGAGAAACTTTGAAGGGGTATTGTTGAAGTGTGTTGATCAAGGAAAGGCAAGAGAAGTCTTAAATGAACTAAATGTTGGAGTGTGTGGAGGACACTATATGGCCAAGACCACTGCACATAAAGTGATGAGGGTTGGATTTTGGTGGCCCTCCCTTTTCAAGGATGCCCAAATTATGATTAGGAAATGCGACCCTTGTAAGAGGTTTTCTAGAAAACTAAAGTTCTCAGGTAATACTCCATTGAAGCCAGTAGAGGTTCAAGCACGCTTTCAACAATGGGGTATGGATTTCATAGGAGAGATTTCCCTCAAGTCCAACATTGGCTATTCTTGGATTCTAGTGGCTACTGACTACTTGACAAAGTGGGTAGAGGCTATTCCCACAAGAAATGGAACAAGTAAAGTTGTCAATAATTTCCTACTGAATCATATTATCTCTAGATTTGGTTGCCCTCAGAAAATTGTAATAGACAATGCAATGTTCTTCAGGTCTAAGGAATTCATTAAATTTTGTGATAAATATGGAATAACAAGGTCATCATCTTCTCCTTATCATCCACAAGGAAATGGATAAGCTAAATCCACAAATAAGAGCCTATTAAAGGTTATTAATAGGACCTTGGATGATAAAAAGAAAGCATGGGATTCCAAGTTACAGTAGCAATTTGGGCTGACAGGGTAACTGTAAAGAAAGCCATTAGTATAGCTCCATTTGATATGGTGTATGGAATCCAAGCATGAATGCCTTAGAACAACCTGGTGGGTTTTTAGAATTACATTCAAATGTATGATGAGGATATTGTTGATGATATGCAAGAAAGGTTGGATGAACTAGTAGGACTGACAGAAACAAGAAAAGAAGCATCTCTAAAGAACCAAAAGTTGCAACTGCAAGTTAAGACACTCTGTGATAGAAGAATAGTAAGTAGAAAGTTTGAGCATGGAGATCTAGTCTTAATGTGGAATGCAAGAATTGAGGATAAAGGAAAACATTGAAAATTTGATCCTATCCGGTTAGGCCCTTATTTTATTGAAACTACTTGGGGTGAGGATTCTTATTTACTCAAAGATCTATCAAATAATATTCTTGAACTACTAGTTCATGGATAGTTCTTGAAGAGGTATTTTTCTTAAAAAAATACTTATTTTCTCCATGAATAGTAGTTTAGGGTTTTCTTGTACATATTTGTAAATCCTTTTTTCTATGTATAGTTTCCTATGCATTTTTTTCCTGTGTGTTGCTCTCTTAGTAAGTGGTTGATTTGTTGGGAGTCTGTATGTGGTTTGCTTCTCTTAGTAATTATGAACCCTCACTTGAATCCAGAGAATTCAATGTCCCTAGACAGAGCCACTGTTGGTCTGAATTTTTGCATGATAGAAGTCCTTTGTCCAAGAATAGAAATTTCAAATTGTGTCCATAAGTGGTGAGTAGGGTTTCTAGCTAAGTCATCCTTTTGTTAGCTGCTGAATTTTTTTTGTGCAAACCCTACGTTTCATTCCATTCATAATTCTTCGGGTTCAAAATGTTTGAATTTTCAAATTAGGTGAATATTCTGTTCCCTTTATATCTTCTGTTCCCCGAGCTACTTTTTCTCTCAAATTCCCCAAAAATCTAATCTAATTAGATCCACCATTGTCATTTCCTCGCTATGAAAACATGGCTACTCTTTATGTATAGTGAGGTGTCAAGCACTAGAAAGTTATAAGGAGGGACCGCAAAATGAAGACATGGCAGTCGGAGAATTGTTTTCTACCTAATCATTTAGTCATGTACACCTTGCAAGTACTGTCAGTATTAGAAAAGGGACCCAGTGAAAGTAGTCAGAAGTCAGTGCCAAAATGAGAATTTTTCCAATACCTCACTACTTCGCTATCAAAAAACTTGGTCATCTTGCTACTAGTGAAGTAGCGAGGCACCGTGAAATTAAAGACACGGTGGCCTCAAAATTTATCAGTAACCATGATTTGTCTAGGTGGCATGACTAGTAATAACTGTTGTTGTCAAAAGTAGTTGGTAGGAGCAATAACGATTTGATGGGTCCTTGTATTTCATAGTGCCAAGATTTATTAAAGGTACCAGAGCTCACTATCTCACTATCAAAAAAATTTGACATCTCACCGTTAGTGAAGTAGCGAGGCACCATGAAATTCAATAGCTGGTGGGATCCGGGGAACGTGGAAGGCTGGCCAAGCTCAAAGTAAAGTTGTGTTGATTCCCAACAGTGTAGATTTTCCTACGTCAGCAGTGCCTTAGACCAGTAAAGCATTAAAGAGATCCTAATAGTCATATCAAGTTTCAATCAATGATCTTTTCCATCTTGCTATAAAAAGTTGCATGATGTTTAGTCAATGTGACATAGCGAGTATGGGGTCCACCACCTTTTAGGAAACTTTGTGCAATTTCTCCACCTTTAATTTAATCTCATATCAACGGTCATTATTGTCTCACCATGAAGAGTTGCTAGGGGGATACGTATAGCGAGGTAGCGAATGAGGGTCCACCACTATCTTTCTAAGTAGTACAATAACATATCATCTGCAAGATCAAAGATCAGATCGATGGGTGTTGCTAACTCACTATGGAAAGGTGCTCATTCTTTATGTATAGAAAAGTAGTGACCTACTGACATGTGTCCTCAATCACCAGTGGGCCCAAATAGAAGTGCCATCAAGGAAAGAGCTATGTACATGGGTAATTTTTATTGGATCAATTGACTAACTTGTCAAGTGCAATGCCTAGTTTTCTTTCTCCATATCCCATGATCATAGGATTTTTAAAGATTGACACTACAGATTTAAATGTAGAATATGGTGCCACTCTGTGTATTAATTAGACATGAAAGCTTCACATGTGAGGAAGAAATAGAGTATAATACAGAAGATTTCATCAGTTTCACCTTACGCAAACAAAGATTTCGAGCTGTTCTTGAGCAGAAGCAATTACAAAAAAAATCTTGCTAGAGTTTGGCAAGCTTGTGAAGCAGTTTGTTGGTAGAAAAAATAAAAATCTGCAAGAATACAGAGGAAAATGAGGACAGAATTCAAGTAAGTAAATCTATTGTAATCTCTATAGGTGGTTTAGTTCTATGAAGCATAATCAAAGATGCCTCCAAAGAAGGGATTTTTAGGTCAAGTAAATTACTTGGATAGAAATGTACATGATGACTTTCTTGAGTTGCTGCCTAAGTCTACTGTAGAGACAGTGCAAGTTAAAAGGTTGACCTCATTAAACCCTAGGTTGAGGATAGTTGATGGATTCTATGACAAGGTTAATTGGTTCCAGGATGCTCAAACCCCACAAAGTGGTATGAATTTGTTCAAGAAATGGTTTGCAGAAAGGAAATTGTATGCTCCACATGCCAATATATGGAATTTTGACCTGGGAAAGCTAGTTATTCCTAGTGTGTTTGTGGATTATGACCTCCTTGAGACTATGGTCAAGAGTTATGATCAAGCCACTAGGGTAGTGAGAAGAGTAGATGGTGAAGTTTTAATCACCATTAGTCTAGAAGTGATTAGGGAAAATTTTCATTTGGGACCTCTCACTAGGTATTGTGTGCCCATTAATTTGAAAAAATTAGAAAAAGAATATATGTCAAAGAAGGATGTAGTTAGACAAGGTGCACTGAAGGCCCACATTGGCAGAATTGGAACCCTACCAGCAATAACATAATCCTTTAAAGAACCTTTTAAGAAATCATGCTTCAATGCTAGGGCAATAGAGATATATAGGACCCTCTACATAGTTTTTGGAGAGGGTGAAGAAGACTTTATCCCTGTGAGTTTTATGTATATGATCACTCAAATCTCCTCATTCCGTGTGGAAATAATTTTTGATTTTGCTTCTTATATGGCTGATGAGATTCACAGTGGATTGGTGCAAATTGCAAAGGGTAAGGTTGAAAAGGTTTGGGACCAATATTCCCTATTGATGCACATGTTTCTATTTAAGGGATCTTCATACTTTGGTGAATAAATAGTTCTAAACAAAGATCAAGAGGGGGAAGTACTGCTAGTTCAATTATGGGGTGCAAATATGACTGGAGAGGCAGAAAATGCTAGTTTTGTTAGATTTGAGAGGCACTTTGCCTCCAAACTAAGATGCCTCATATTGAGTGACAATCTCAAAATTCCTAAGGCACCAATGCACCTTGTTAGGCCTATGGAAAAACACCATAGTCTCAAAGTTTCACATAATTGGGGAGATATCATCCCATATTCAATTTCAACTATCATTAGAGTTTATGGACACAAAGGGACACACCATGTACTACCTTACCAAGTTCTCTTAAATGTAGGAGTGTGTGAATTTTTGTGGATGTTGGGAGGAGTGGAAGAAGCCTTTGTAGGATATATTTTTCCCACTTCCACAGTAGCTCACCAGTTTTCAATAACCAAGGAAGGATGGGTCTTCCTCTACAAATTTTTGGATCAGTATAAAATGGCAGTATCTCACTCTCATTTTTGTGATGCAAAAGATTTCTTTAATTCTACTCTTAGGAATTGAATCAAGCTTCATCCATTTCAACATGAATTTTATTTCCCTAAATATGTAATAAGGAATGAGTACTCTCTGTAGGAGCAAGAAATAAGGAAAGAAAAATGGAGAGTCTATTCAAAAGTGTTGGATTTTATCAATTGTTTTGATAAAGATTACAACCCTCTTAGTAATGTTGTGACTACTGCGGATAGAATGAATAATATTATGACTACATTCCCCAAAATAATGGAGGTAATGAATGAGAATAAGCAACATTTCATTGATTCTTTTCAAGATAAAGCCAGGGAAATGATGAGAAGATTGGGTTTCACTACCAATATAGGGGCATGCCCATTAATTGTGCAAAAGAGGTCAGGATATACTGTCATTTAGGATCAAAGGCCCATTGTGAATAGTTGAATCTATTAGTGCTATTTTTGAAGAAAGGCCACATATACCTTCTCTTAAGAGAAGAGGAATCACATGATGAAAGTTATTCACCTTCCCAAACCTCTATGGGAATTGGGGAGGAGTAGCTCACTAATGAGAAAATTAAACAAATTGGATCACAAGGGGGAGTCTTTATTACCCAAGTAGATAATGATGAAGGCAACCCCCATGAGCCTCTTGTGAAATGTTTTGAGTTAACTATACCAGATTTCAGGTGAAGGGAATTAGACCATATTCTAGAACAAGCCAGTCATCAATTTTTGTTTGATGACAATTTTGTAAAATCTAGGGCTTTCGACCAGTTTGCCTGGAGGGAAAATATGGACAATTTTGAGGAAAGATGTAAAAATATGAAAGCAGGACATCAAGAAATGGATGAAGCCTCCATTCAGGATCAAATTAAGGAACAAATGATACAAGAGTTCTAGAATATAATCCTTGAAGAGGGGAGACAAATGGTAAAGGCTGCAAATATTTTCTTATTGCCTAATTGGGACATTTTTGATGCCTTGATTTTTAATTTTGCATCAAATATTTTGGGATTGCAGGATCTAGATAAAAAGGAGTTCTTGGGAACTGCATTAAGTAATGACCAAGCTGCTCTTGTTATGTGGTCATTAAGAAGAGGATCTAGGGCTACTCCATCATAGCCTAATGATTTATGACTAACAAGGAGTATCATTGTGAGGTGAGTTACTGATACCTCACATGTATAGGTAGCCCACATGAATGTGGATTATTCTCAATTTTCCTTGGCTACAATAGAAAGGGAAGAAAATGAAATGACTAAGCTATAGAGAAAGTATGAAACAGTGGTGGATGCCTACAATAAAGAGGCAAAAAAGAGAATTGAGCATGCGAATAAGCTATTGGGAAAATCCACTAGACCAAGAATAACATACCCTCACCTCCTAGTTGAACCCTTCAAATCCACCCCCTCATAGAAATACCAGATACACCACAAGAGACACAGTACTACACTGCTGAGGATTTTGAAGAAGGAAAAGGTAAACTATGGGCCTTACATGTAGAATTGGAATCCAAATATGAAGATAAACTAAGAAAAGCTCTCACATATTTGAGGGACAAAGTTGAATGGCTGCTCATTTATGATCAATTGTCCAGCGTGATCAGTATCTGAAAGGATTTGAAAGCCAATGATGAGGCTCTAATGCCTATTGCAAATAAATGGGTAAGAAGGGATAAAGAAATAATATTTTTGTGTTTCTCTGTTATAGATGATTCTTTTGATCAAATTGAAGAAACATTTGATATTGTTTCTAATCTTTGTGATTTTTATAATAAAAGGATTCATTTACAAAAAATAATAATAGGCTGCTTGAACAAGTACAAGAGCCAAAAATTTAGTTTGTTTCCTCTTGCCCTAGATAAGAAGAATAATTTGAAAAGTAAAGATGAATGGGCAAAGGAACTTGATGATTTATTTTATTTAAGAATGAATCAAGTCATTAAAGAAATAGGGCATGCATGGTGGGCTACCATAATAGAAGAAATGGTGAAGGCCCAAATATTTTTTGATTCTTTAAACCAAGAATTCGTTGCCATTAATAAATAAGCAAAATATGTGCTAGAAAGATAGAGGGATATTTTGCAATTCAATTGGCTAGATGACACATTATTTCACAAGTGCATGGTAGAAATGGCTCCTAGTGAACAATTTGATGAAGGTGAAAATAATAGTGATGAGGTGAAAGGTGAGGAAATCCAAATCATTGATAACATCACTACTCAGGCCCAACTGGAAGAAGAAGACAAGAATAATCTGTCACTTTCAGTTGCAGACCCAGGACCACAGGATGCTAATGCAACTAAAGAAAGGTGAAAGGTATATGTTGTTCTTATCATACAGGATAAAGGTGGTGAAGACCCACAGGTGGAGGTTAATGTGCCATCATTAGAGCAAACTTCATCATTGGCTAATTTGGCAATTACATACGAAGAGGGATCAGATCAAAACCAATTGAGGAACACTGAAACATGGGATAGAAGCTGACCCACCTAAAAGAATGTTTTGATTTGGATATCTTCTGTTAACCACATTTTTGTTATTTTGTGATAGGTGTATGTAAATATTCCTTTGTAAAGGACACCTACCATTTTCTCTTAGCCTGAAGCTTGTTAAAGATCTATAGAAGAATTTTTGCCATATCTATTATATGGGATGTGTTTATCAAATTATCAAGAACTGTGCTTGTATTTGAAGATTTGAGATGAGAATCAAAATGAAACTAAAAGAATCCTCATATAGTGTTTCCCAGTCTTGAATCATACTTGGGTATACCCACCCTAGTTTTGTTGAAGTTGGGTCCAAGTGGTTTGCACATACAATTGATAATAAGAATTGGCTAGTCTTTAGATTGTGTGAGTATTGTCATCTTGGTATTAATTATTTTAGTGCTTAGTAGTTTTAAAACACCAACAAAATGGTGACTCCACTAGGGATTTAACCAACACATTTGTAAAAGTACTATAGTTTCTTTGGTTCTGTTGTGTATGTGTGTGTCAGGTTATCTAAATTTTTCCTGTGGTTATAAGGGAATATTTTCGTGACAAACGTAGAGAATTTAAAGAGAGAATAGCCCAAGTACCACAACTACACACTACCATATTCACCCTATCCAAATGTCTTATCTAACAAGAAAGAGTTGCAATCTTATGACATCAATGATTGGTCTATCTATGTCAAATATTTTATTTTTATTTTTGTGTTGTTTCCTTTGAGTCAAGAATAATTCTCATTGTGTATTTTCCAAAGGATAGGGTGGCAACTTAGTCAAGGTTTTGAAGCTAGTGCTTATTTTAACAAAAGGTGAATATGGTTGACAAGACGAAGAACACAAGATCTTATATCAGAGCCAATCTTGATTTACCAATGTATATTGATTTACCCCAAGGTGGTAGGAAGAACCAAAATAAGAAAATGATAGATCCAAATCCCACCTAGAAACCCAAAGGTAATGCATCCATCAATTCCTAGTATCAACTAGTATTAGGAAGAGAGTCTTCTTCACTAAGTTCTAAATATGAAACTATTAGACTCTTAGGAGGAATTTTTAGTACCCCATTACTAGATGAGAGAGTTTTTCAGGAAAAAGATGTGTCCATGGTAGGAATTGCTTCATCAAGGCCAGACCCTGTAGCATATATGTACTATAGGCTAGGATTTAGGAGTTCATTTGATGATCCTTTTAATCCCCAAGAAGCCCCATACATGGAACCCAATCTTATAGATCTAAATGATCCTACTGATTCAAAGGCTACTTCTGCAGACCTAAAGAAGTGCATTCTGAGATAGGAGTTCTAAAGAAATGGATTATTGAGGAAGAAGCTAAACACATTCATCTTGAAAAAGAGAAGGAGCAAGCCACCTTGGATGCCATAATAGAAAGGGATGCTTCACTAAGAAGGATGGCTACCCTGAAGGAATAGAATAAAAAGTTAGAAGAAAATACCACAACTCTCCATACTGATATATTTGGAGATGTAGATAATCTAAGAGCTAAAGTTCATGAATAAGAAAAATTCTTGAATTAAAGGTGAGAACCAATTATTTCTTGAGTCCAAGCCTATAAACTTGTATAAGTGGACTCCATAGAACCCACTGCAAAAGCTCTAGATAAAGGGAAAGGTAAAGCTAAAGGAATCCAAATAAATGAACCTCAAGCTCTAACAAGAAAACCCATACAACCCTCCATGTCAAAATTAGATCTAGACCTGGAAAAGACTAGAAAGGAGAAGGAAGATCTTGCAAAAGAACTTGAGAAGTTTGAGAATGAAGCTCAAGTCATAGAAACTAGGAGAAGAATCCAATTCATAAAATCTAATTTTGCATTGGCTTCATGGCCCAATTTGTCTATCCCACCTGCAACTCCTGCACCAGCTAGTGGTCCAATAATCTAAACTCGGGGAATATCCCAATCCACTCCTAGCTCATCATCCATTATTAGCACCCATGCCTCCTTTGTCCAACCTCAACAATCCCAAGTTGCTCCTCTAAACCAACCTAACATAGCAAGTACCTCAAATGTTCCTGGTTTCTAGAAGAAACTTGTATATCTGGAAAAGTGTAGACAAATATCATTTGTTGGTATTATTGGTGGTCCACATCCCATATCGTTTTATTTAAGAGACAATATGTTTAAGTTTTCTAGGAATAATGCTATTGCTGGTGAAGAACATTTTAGAATTTTCATTGATATGTTGAATGATCATGAAGTTGAACATGAAGATATGGTAATGAAATTTTTTGTGCATTCGCTAACTGAGGATGCAAAGGATTTGTTGAGGAGGTTGCTTGATGATAATATCACCTCGTGGAGTGAATTGGAGAGATTATTCAAGCAGAAATATGGAGACAACACTAATGCAGGATTCATGTTAAAAGAATTCAACAACATCAAGAAGAATCCCAATGAGTCCACATTCGACTTCAATGTAAGATTCCAAAAAGGTATGTATAGACTATTTCAAATTATGAAGTTAAATGAGGATGTCTATCTCACAACATATTTCAATGCTTTTGATAGAAAAATGGCTTATCAATTCAGGGATAAGGATCCCAAGACTTTAAGGGATGCCTATAAAATTGTAGTAAATATAGAGAATAATAGGAAGGCATCTAACAAACTGGGTAGGAGGGATGATCCAAAGCTTATTAACCCCAAGAACAATAACAAAAGGGAGGGTGATAAAACTCCTATAGGAAAGAAGCCAGAAGAACCTACTATAGGCTAGGTTTTTGAATTACTAAAGAAAATGAATCCCTCTAACTTCAATAAGCCAAATATTACTAAGAGAACTCCTATGAATAATAGCAATTTCAATAGGCAACCTAGAACACAAAATTACCCTTCCACCACCTAGTGGAAAGATGCTACGCTAGTCCCAAACCAAACACAAAATGTGAAGGATATGGGTACCCCAAATCCCTTGGAAAGGAATATTGTATATATGAATGATGATGTACCATGGTGCATTGTATGTCAATCACCTCATTCTGCTGATTATTGTGTTGTTGCTGAGTCATTTTCCCAAGATCAAGGTATGTACGCTCCTTTAGAAGGAAGTGAAGAGAAAAGCCATGATGATATAAGTTGAAAGATGGTGAGCATGTGTAATGACTTTGTGAGCATTATGTAGTGGTAAAAAGAAAATTTAGATATCTAAAAGGAAATTCAAAATTTGGATTATGGTATGATAGATTCAATGATTTTACTCTAAGTACTTATACTAATACAAAACACCAATAGAGTATGTATGACAGAAAGAGCACCAATGAAGGAGCCTTCATTCTCAGAGGAAGATTGGTTTCTTTCTTAAGTAAGAAGTAGGATTGTACATTTCAAAGTACATCAGAAGAAGAGTATGTTGTAGTAACAAATAATCACAATCAAGTTATTTGGATGAAATAGATGTTGAAGGATATAAGGATAGATATTAGTGAACCTATTGTTATACATTGTGAAAACACAAGCATAGTAACTATGTCTATGAATCTAGTGTTGCATTCAAAGACTAAGCACATTTCTATTAAGTATCACATGTTGAGAGAAAATGTTGTAGAAATAGAAATTACATTATAGTATGTAAGCACAAAAGAGAAGATTGCCAATATATTCACTAAGCCTCTTCCCAAAGAGTTTATTTAGTATTTGTGAGGTATGCTTGGGGTTATACACCTTCATACATCAAAGTAGAAGATGTAGGAATTCATTAGTCTAGGGTAACAGATCGCCATTTTTTACTAGACTAGATGTTGATGCTTCTTATGTGGGGGATAATTTATGATGGACACAATCATCTAGGACTCTTGATTGATATTGTTGTAAACAGTGGCTTTTGACACTCAAGCTAAATAAGTATCAATTGATTATATAGATATTAGTTGCAAAAACCTTTGACATTGATGTCAATGGGGGAGAAGTTTGGCATGACAAACACTATGCTAAATGGGGAGAAGGATTGCAATACAACATTATGCTAAGAAGAAAAGTTTGGTAGTATGCTAAGGAAAATGTTTGGCATAAGCACAATATTTAGAATAACAATTTGGTATAGAGCACATTGAGGTATATCAATGAGGGAGTATGATTAATACAAGGATTTGAAGATGTACAATCTTTTGTTGGTATTCTTGGAACTAGATGTTTTCAATCTATGTTTTCATCAATGCCAAAGGGGGATATTGTTGGATGATTGTGTTGGAAATAATTGAAAAGATCATGAGGAAAGTTGTTGGAATGATATATGGAAATGGTAAAGAATGTTCTCAATCATTGTTTTGTCATTGATGTCAACCTTGCTACTTCTAGGAATGACAATTGCTTTAGTGATCCAAATACTATCAAATTAGTTGATTAACAAGGAAGAGGCAATCAATAAGATGTAACTAGTACACCTAGAGAAAGGTTGAAGTTATGATGTTGTAATGAAGTACAAGGATCAACTAAGCCATTGATGAAAAAGTGTATTTGATGATATACAATAGACACAGAGAATGGGCAACACTAAAACACATCAAAGATGTAAGGTTTTAGCTAAGACATATTTAAAACCTAATTAAAGTTCATTAGAGAGAAGGAGTCGAGTAAACTTCAAGTGCCAAGTGATATCAAGTGCCAAGTAAACTTCAGGTGCTGAGTCATATCAAGTGCTGAGTAAACTTCAAGTTCCGAGCAAATACAAGTGTCGAGCAGATATAGGTGCCAAGTAACACAAAGATGCCGATCACCAGTAAAACAAATAGCACTGAGTAACACAAAGATGCCGAGAACTAGTAAAAATAATAATGTCAAGTTGCTGCATTATTTTGAAAATTGAAGATTCGCCAGATCTATGCCAGCAAGTTTGTTATCTAGAAGTTTGTGAATTAAATGGAAGATAAGAATGATGAACTGGTGGCACAGAACACCATGTAAAATTTTTTTAAGGATACAACTAACGAAGTTTCTAGATGAGAATAAGATATAACGTAGATACATTGTATCTTACATAATCCATTTTGAAACCCTAAAATTGGAGAAGAAGAATTGAGCAGCAAAGGCAAAATCAGATTTCTATTTAAGGAGTCATAAGTTCATGAAGAAGATAGAGAGAGAGAGAGAGGCGATCAAGCATGAAAGCATAAAATGCTGAAGAAGGTGCTAAGGAGGAAAGAGAGCATAGTTACTCTATTTCAATAAGAAGACCCCAGATATGGATGAATTGGCATGATGAGTAAGAAGGCTCAGGGAGACGAAGCTTGATAAGAAGACTAGAAATCAGAGCTGAAGTGATTGAAGCCAAGCATAAGGATTGAATTGAAAGTGTGATCTAAAATTTGCAAAGTATGTTGTAAGTTATATTAGATCAAAAGGCCATTATCGTTACTTTCTAGCAATTGTAACAGTTAGTTTAAATCCTATGGACTTAGGTTGGTTTGATAGCCATGAGATAAATCCTTTAACAGGTCGACATTCCAAGTGAATGTTCTAAAGTCCTTTAACCAAGCCCATTCCTAACAGTTTGGGGAAATCCTCTAACAAGGTCACATTTAAAAGTGTGTTGTAAAATTTTAACAAGGTAGCACTTTAGAAGAGTGAAAATCAAGTAGCATGTTACTGGTGGTTTTTCCTAAATTGGCTTTCCACGTAAATCATTGTGTCATGTGTTGATCTTGCATGTTTTATCTAGACATGTTGATTTGCTATAACTTACTAATATGGTTGATTTAAGTTTGGATGGATGAAAAGTGTATGGATTTATTAAAAGTGTAGAAAAAGTATTATTAGGGCATTTGGACCTTGAATAACTAATTCACACCCCCCCCAGTTATTCTAAAGAATTCTAACAATCAGTATCAGAGCGAGACTACTAATTAAATTAAAAGGAACTATAAGCAGAAAAGATCAAAATGCCTAAGAGAGAAGTTCCCAAGCTCAACAAAGACAACTTTGTTGCATGGAAAAGTTTGATAAACCTACATCAGGGATCCATAGGAGATTATGCCCAAAATTCAATTATCATTGAACATGTAGATCCAACTAGTATTCTTATTGTGGAAGACATGAAAAACAAGTAGGAACACAATCGGATAATGTTGGAGATTGCCTCTACACTCAACTATGCTGAATTTGATGATATCAAAGGATATGACACTGCATTCAAAATGTGGAAAGCCCTATCAGACATCTATGGAGGAGATCAAAATGTACAAAGACAAAAAAGAGAAATTCTTAGAGGAAAGTTTGATGATATGAAAATGGAGGAAAATGAGAATGTTGCTCAGTATGGTGCAAGAATAAAAGAAGTGGTAAGTGCAATAAGATGCATAAGTGGTCAACTGGATGAAGATATTGTTAATAGTAAGTTCTTAAGAAACTTGCTCCCTATCTATGCTATTAGAGTATTAGAAATACAAGAACTAAGATGTATACCAGGAAACAAATTAAGTTTTGAAGGTATAATAGGTAGACTCACTGCATTTGAGTTATCTAATTTTGACAACTATAGACTAGAGAATGCTGAATCTACCTTTAAGGCCAAGTTATCACTAAAAGATGTTGAACAGGTGAAATCAAAGAAAGGAAGAAAAATGAAGTATGTATTCAGTGATAGTACCACTGATGAGGAAGATGTAGAACAATTGGAAGCATTGCTTGCTAGAAGATTTCATAGAGGTAAAGGAAAATTCAAAGGTAAGATGCCTATCATTTGTTTCAATTACAATGAAGTAGGTCATATTGCTGCCAGGTGTACATAGAAAAAGGATTACAAGGAAGGCAACAAAAACAAATTCAGAAGAGATGATGACAAGAGAGATCACAAAGAAAAAGGTAAGAAGTGTTATATTGTTGAAAAAAATTCTGATGACAATGATGATGAAGTTGTTTATGTAGCCATGAAGGATCAATTTGATGAAGAAGAGCCCATAGTACTGGTAACATGTATGAACAAGAATGACAGGTGGATCATAGACAGTGGATGTTCACATCACATGACAGGAGACAAAAGTAAGTTTGTCAACTTTACTCAGTATGATGGAAATAATGTTAGATTTGGTAATGATGCTCCATGTCAAATGAAAGGAAAAGGTTCCATTAAGCTCACAGAACAAATTTCATGTGATAATGCATATTATGTTGAAGAATTAAACTACAATTTGATGAGTTTCTCATAGTTAGGCAATATACGATGCAAAGTAGAATTTGGAAACAAAACTGCAAAAATCTATGATACCAATGGTAAACTAATAGGAAAAAGAGATCAAACAAGGAGTAATCTATTTTACCTTGATACGGTTGATGTTTCTTGTTTTATTGCAAAATTTGATGATGAATGGTTGTGGCATAGAAGATTATGTCACGTCAACTTTGACAATTTGGTCAAGATCAGTAAAATGAATAAAGTCAGAGGTTTACCAAAATTGAAGAAGCCTGATAATATCATGTGCAAACTTTGTCAGCTAGGAAAGATGATAAAGTCAAGTTTCAAAAGCAAAAACTATACATCCAAAGAAGTACTTGAACTAGTTCATACTGACTTATGTGGTACAATGGAAGTACAAAGCCATAGAGGAGATAAATGCATAATGTTGTCTGTTGATGACTATTCCAAGATGATGATTGTTATGTTCTTAAAACAAAAATCTGATGCTTTTCAAATGTTTAAGTGGTATGTGGCTAGAGTTGAAAAGGAAACTAGAAAAAAGCTTGAAATGCCTAAGATCAGACAGAGGTGGTGAATTCACATCAAATGAATTTGAGATATTTTGTAATGATAAAGGAATCAAAAGACAAACGTCAGCTCCTAGAACTCCCCCATAGAATGGAATTGCTGAAAGAAGAAATAGATATATGATTGACTATGCTAGAACATTAATGATGGAAAAGACTGTTGCTCTTAAATACTAGAGAGAAGTTGTAAGTGTAGCTATTCATACACTGAACCGAGTACAAGTCAAGAAAGGTACAAATACAACACCTTTTGAATTATGGTATGGTCACTCACCCAATGTAAAACATTTCAAAGTATTTGGTTGCAAATGCTTTATCCTTAAAGATGCTAGAAATGGAAAATTTGATGCAAAAAGTGATGAAGGCATATTCCTTGGTTATTCCACTAGAAGTAAGGCATACAAGTGTTTGAATACTAACACTAATAAAATTGTGGAAAGTGAAAATGTAAACTTTGATGAACATATAGAAGTTCAAGCTAAAGAACCAAAAAGAATGGATGAGTACAGAACCTTTGTGTATTCTTATGAAAGAATGACTAATGAGGATGATGTCAATCAAATTGAAAATCAACAACAAATTTTAGTCTCAGCCGAGTCCCAACCAGTGAATGTCGAGCTGCATTTAGAAGCCAAGTTATAGAATGAAGAAAATGCACAAACTGATTCTGAAGACAGTACACATGATGAAGAACAACCTTACAACGAAGTGCATAGTGATCCTGAATCTGAAAGATCAAACATGGAAACAAGGACAGAGCCAAGATTATCCAAATATGTAGAAAGACATCACCCTACTGAATAGATAATTGGTGACAAAGATGCAAGACCAGTGACAAGGAACAGAGTAAGACATGAATCATGTCTAATCAAAAAATCTGAACCTAAGACAATATATGGTGCATTACAAGATGATGACTGGTACAAAGCTATGGAAGAAGAGATTGATCAAATAAAGAAGAACAAAACTTGGAGTTTGGTTCCCAGACCAGTTGACAAGAATGTGATTGGCACCAAGTGGGTATTCAGAAACAAGCTAGATGAAAATGGTAAGATTACCAGAAACAAAGATAGACTAGTATGCAAGGGTTATGCTCAAGAAGAAGGAATAGACTATGGGAAAACATTTGCCCCTGTTGCTAGAATGGAAGGAGTAAGAACTTTACTTGCATATGCTACATATAAAGATTTTAAAGTCTATCAGATGGATGTAAAATCTACTTTTTTAAATGGCATACTAGAAGAAGAAGTTTACATTGAACAACTAGAAGGATTTGTTGATGAAAACAATAAGGATATGGTTTGTAAGCTACATAAAGCACTCTATGGTTTGAAACAGGCACCTAGAGCATGGTATGAGAGACTTCACAAGTATGTAATACAAACAAGATTTGAAAGAACTGATGATAATAGCAACATGTACATCAAAGTAAAAGAAGGTAACGACATTATTGTATCTGAAATCTTTGTGAATGACATAGTGTTTGGTGGAAAGGAAGTACTTTGCAAAGGATTTTCTGACAAAATGAAACATGAATTTGAGATTTCTATGTTTGGAGAAATCAAATTCTTTGTTGGATTGCAAGTACATCAACTCAAACATGGTATATTTGTGACACAATCAAAGTACATCAAAGAGATTCTTAAAAAATTTGGATTAGAGGAGTCCAAACTGGTCAGCACACCAATGGAAACAAGAAATAAGCTATCCAAAAATGATGAATCAACTGAAGTTAATCAAACAATGTATAGATCCATGATTCAAAAACTATAATATGTTGTACATAGTAGACCAGAAATAGCATTAGCAGTTGGAATAGTGGCTAGATTCTCTACTAATCCTAAAGAAAATCATCTCATAGCAGTAAAAGGAATAATGAGATATCTTAAAGGAACTGATAACTTTGGTCTATACTACAAAAGGAATGGAAAATTTGAGCTCATTGCATATACAGATGCAGATTGGGGAGGCAACATTGATGATAGAAAAAGTACAAGTGGAGGTGCATGATTTCTAGGCAAAAGGCTAGTTACCTAGACTAGCAAGGAACAAACATGCACATCTCAATCCACTACAGAGTCAGAATATGTGGCAACAGTAGTCAATTGCACAAACATTGTGTGGCTTACACATCTATTGGAAGGAATGAAAGAAGAGGTAACAAAACCTATGATATTGTATTGTGATAACACAAGTGCTATAAACATATCCAAAAATCCAGTAATGTATGCAAAAACCAAGCACATCGCAATCAAGTATCATTATGTTAGAGAACTAGTAGAAGACAAACAAGTGAAGTTGGAATACATTCACACAAAGGAACAAACTGCAGATATCTTCACCAAACCATTGCCAAAGGATTCTTATGAATATCTTAGAGGCAAGTTGGGGGTAATACCCCTAACTCAAGCAGTTTAAAGCAACAAAGAAGCTGCCTACATCACCATCAATGAATCATTGAAATATCAGAAGAATGATGCAGAGGATAATAGTAGGAGCAGAAACTCCAAATCAGTCACAAGCATGGTGACAGAGGGAGAAAACAACAAGAAGCCAAAGCTCATATTTTGCATAATAAAGATGCTACATCTTTGGCATTTATGTCAAAGAGGGAGAAATATGAAACCTAATCAATACAGAGCAAGAGGGAAATATATAGGAAAGAGGGAGATATATGAGATCAGCTAGTAAAGATGAAGCCAACAAAGAAAAGTAGCAGATAACATATACAATCTTGGTCGTAACTAAGTTGATCAATTGATCAGTTTGGTTTGCCATCAATTCCAAAGAGGGAGATTGTTGGAAATGATTGAAAAGATCATGAGGAAAGTTGTTGGAATGATATATGAAAACGGTAAAGAATGTTCTCAATCATTGTTTTGTCATTGATGTCAAACTTGCTACTTGTGGGAATGATAATTTCTTTAGTGATCCAAATACTATCAATTAGTTGATTGACAAGGAGGAGGCAATCAATAAGATGTAACTAGTACACCTAGAGAAAGGTTGAAGTTATGATGTTGTAATGAAGTACAAGGATCAGCTAAGCCATTGATGAAAAAGTGTATTTGATGACATACAATAGACATAGAGAATGCGCACACTAAAACACATCAAAGATGTAAGGTTTTAGCTAAGACATATGTAAAACCTAATTAAAGTTCATTAGAGAGAAGGAGCTGAGTAAACTTCAAGTGCTGAGTGATATCAAGTGCCGAGTAAACTTTAGGTGCCGAGTGATATCAAGTGCCAAGTAAACTTCAAGTGTCAAGTGATATCAAGTGCCGAGTAAACTTCAAGTACAGAGTGATATCAAGTGCCGAGAAAATACAAGTGTCGAGCAGATACAGGTGCTGAGTAACATAGAGATGATGGGCACTAGTAAAACCAATAGCATCAAGTAAGATAGAGATGCCGAGCACCAGTAAAAACAATAATGCCGAGTTGCTACATTATTTTGAAAATTGAAGATTCGCTAGATCTAATCCAACATGGTTGTTATCTAGAAGTTTGTGAATTAAATGGAAGATAAGAATGATGAGTTGGTGGCACAGAACACCATGTAAAACATTTTTAAGGATATAACTGATGAAGTTTCTAGATGAGAACAAGATATGAGGTAGACATATTGTATCTTACCTAATCCATTTTGAAACCCTAAAATTGGAGAAGTAGAATTGAGTGGCAAAGGCAAAATCAAATTTCTATTTAAGGAGTCATAAGTTCATGAAGAAAAGAGAGAGAGAGAGGGGCGATCAAGGATGAAAGCATAAAATGCTAAAGGAGGTGCTAAGGAGGAAAGAGAGCATCGTTACTCTATTTCAATAAGAAGACCCCAAATAAGGATGCATTAGCATGATGAGTAAGAAGACTCAAGGAGATGAAGCTTGATAAGAAGACAAGAAATTAGAGCTGAAGTGATTGAAAGCAAGCATAAGGATTGAACTAAAAGTGTGATCTGACATCTGCAAAGTATGTTGTAAGTTATATCAGATCAAAAGGTCATTATTGTTACTTTCTAGCAATTATAACAGTTAGTTTAAATCCTATGGACTTAGGTTGGTTTGATAGCCATGAGATAAATCCTTTAACATGGTGATATTCCAAGTGAATTTTTTAAAGTCCTTTAACTAGGCCCATTCCTAATAGTTTGGTGAAATCCTCTAACAAGGTCACATTTAACAGTGTCTTGTAAGCCTTTAACAGGGAAGGCTTTTAATAGGGCATCACTTTAGAAGAGTGAAAATCAAGTAGCATGTTACTGGTAGTTTTTCCAAAATTGGGTTTCCACGTAAATCATTGTGTCATGTGTTGATCTTGCATGTTTTATCTCCGCATGTTGATTTACTATAACTTACTAATATGGTTGATTTAAGTTTGGATGGATGAAAAGTGTATGGATTTATTAAAAGTGTAGATAAAGTATTATTAGGACATTTGGACCTTGACTAACTGATTCACCCCCCCCTCTCAGTTATTTTAAAGAATTCTAATAGATTGGAGAGATTGTTGGATGATTGGTTTGATGATGATATGCTACATTCATGACTAAGTTTGTCATTGATGTCAACATAGCATGTTTGATGTCTTTTGTGGTATCTAACAGAAGAGCAATGGAAATATCAAGTAGATATAGATTACTAGTTGAGCATGATAACCACCCAAGGTTATGGGAGATACATCTAACTATCTTGTATATGTAGTTAATGTTGAAAGAATAAAGGATAAGTCTAAAATAAATTACATAAGTTTTGGTGATATCCATTCTAAGATAGAGTTTATAGAGGCATGTTCTAGTAAAATTATTATATCTCTTAGCAAAGTTGATATCTTGAGGATCAAGGTTGAGGACATGGAGAAGAAATCTTAAGGATGACATGGCTAAGCTTTCTTATCAAAATATTGCATGTACAAAAATTTATTCAAGTTTCAAGGTGAAAGATTTTTGTTATCACTATGTGTAATGTGTTGTTAATGTTGTCCTATAATAAAGGACTAATAGTAGATCAAGGAATTTTTTAATGAACTTGGTATAAAGGAAGGATATTTTCCTTATCATGGCATGGATATATGTGAATTATAAATGTTCAAAAAGTAGCAGAGAGTGTGGAATGTAAAGTTGAGTACTGTAGAAGTGAAGGAAACTTAATTGCTAAGGTTTTGCTAAGTGATCCAAGGTTTGGTATTTGGATTCAAGGTTCACGACCTAGTCTACAAGGTCTAATAGTGATTTGTCTAGTTGAAAAGATAGAGGAAAGAATAAGAAAATAAGAAATTAATAGTAAATTACATGTTTGGGTAATGGTTTGTTCTTGCATAGATTATACTACAACTCCTAATAGGATTGGAATCTTCTAATAGGGATTCAAAGTCTCCTAATAGGGACTCATTATACTAAATGTGTAATAGAATCCTAACAAGGTCCATCATCTAACAAGGAATTTTCATATTAGTACATCATCTTATGGGTAGCATTCCCATTGAGGTTTTCACTCTGATCAAGGGTTTCCCTAGTCAACATATCTAGTGTAATTATTTATGTGCATCTTTGTATGGTTTCTATTTACTTTGGTTGAATGGTTAAGTTTGTTTGAAGAAAATAAGTGTTTTAATTGTTGGATAATTGATCCACTCCCCCTCCCCCCCAGTTATCTTGGTAGACTATTGTTTCTAACAAAGGAGACATTGAGAAAATCCTTGAAGAGAAGGAAAGACATAGAAATTCAAAAAAAATGATACAAAATACAAAGAATAAATCACTAAAAACATGTTTAATGAAGGAAATTATATTGATTTTGATTTAGCATTAGAAGATCTTTTGGAGAAGAACAACATTTCAAATGAACAACTAGGAGCATTGAAAAGAGAACAAGAGATACAACTAGTAAGACTATGTGAAGCTATTGAAAAAAGGGAAACAAGATGAGGAAGAGAGAGAACATGTTGAAGAAGATAAAGAGATAGAAGGGGGAGATAATAGATAGATGGCTATAAGATTTGATGAAAGGATTAATGAAGTAAAAATAATGAGTCAGGATTAGTTTGATAGTTCATAAGTTACTATGTGCTAATCATGATATTGCAAGAAAAGAGCTAAAGATTGCAAGCCTGGAATCTAAGAATAAAAAAATGAAGAAAGAGTTGAGAGATAAAAAATAAATCATCAAAAGGATGCAAAAGCCTAAATAGTCTATTGTATTACTAAACAAAAAGGTAAATTCTTGAAATAGACCTCATGATACTTTTGGACTAAGCTATGTCAAGTTCATATAAGATACCGAGCAAGGAGAACAAAAGAACGTTACTGTAAAATCAAAGAAACATTTGCCTACATGCTATTGTTGTGGAAAACTAGTCCATACAACAAAAAATTTCAACAGAAAAATTGGTAAGTCAAATCCTAAACATATGTTCTATGAAAATTTCTTTAATTGCAACAACTATGGACATCGATCACTTGAGTGAAGATCAAAGTTGAGTAAAGGATCTAGATTTGAAGGTTACTATGATACATGTAACAAATATGGTTATGTGGTACAAGAATGTAGATCTAATGCAAAATCTAACTAGATAACTAAGAACCAAGGCAATTCACCTAGACAATCTAATATAGTAGGATGCGATTACAACACTTGGCTCACTTATGAGCTATGTGGTATGAATGGACATATTATAGTAAACTATGTGAATACACACTTTAGAGGCAAGAACCAAAAAAATGTTTACCCAGTATATTTTCAATATTAGAAGGTTGACCACCTAAGAAGAGAGCACAAGAACTAAGTACCAATACATAATAATGAAGAAAGAAATGAAAAGTGAAAGGTCAATATAGAAGAAGAAAGAACTCAAATGAATTACAATTGGAAGAGGAAATCATATAAAATAAATAATACAAATAGTGAAATTATGATCCCCCAATCCAACTGATTAGGCAATTCCTCTACCTTAAACTAAAGTAAAAGGTATGTATGGAGTTTTTTTTTTTAAATGGTACCTTATACATCAGGTCCTAAGATTTTTTGCATAGAAGTCCAAATCAACATTATATCAGATGCATGAGAACAAATCTAAAGTTTGAATCTAACAATGTATTTTGAGCTATGTTGAATAACATATGATGATTGAGTGCTAGTGTCAGATTCCTTAAATGCTAGTAAAGATCGATGTACTATAGTGACTAAGATGAGGTAAAGCTATTTTCTAGTGGCTAATATTAGGAAAAAAATTGCTAGTAATTTTGCTAATATTAAAGACTTAATGCAACCTAAATCACCACATTTTTATTAAATTTAGTTGTAAAATATCTAAAATTTATTAATAATTTATTTTATGAAAAATGTTAAATTCAAAGATTTGCCACAGTATTTGATACATGATTAGATTTGATTCACTTAAATATTAAATATTATCAGAGAAATTAAAATTAATAAACTTATAATTATTATAAATTTTAGTTACTTTAGGGATATATCACCAATATTTAGTTTTCACTATTGATTTAAAGTATAATGTCATTATCCTCATAATTTCCATGAGATGAAACATGTTCAAATTTGATTTGTAATATTCCATGAAAATTGGAAAACTTCCTAATATTATTGAGATTTACCAATATTTTCTACTCAAAAGTTATGATTCCAAAGTAATTGCAAATATAAATAATATTTAAAATAAAAAAATGAGAGATTTGTTGATAAAAATAATTTGGTTTTTCAAAATAATGAAATATTTTCCAATATTTTATATCTCTCTCTAGAGGGGGTTTCTTAAAGTTTACCCTGGATGAGGTTCTGCTAAATTGTATGGAATAAGGAAGTATGCAATAATTAGGATATCGTGTATAGGCCAAGACAACTGTATCTCACCCACTATTCCTACATAGCATTGATGAGACCCTAATATTAAATTTTTGGTATATAGATATCAAATTTCATAAGTCATTTTACACACTATGTATTTATGTTTTCAAGTCATCAAAGGACTAGAGAGATTTCAAACGATTGAGTAGTGATTTGATTATAAACTTCATAGCATACCATATGAAATCAAGTGTGATTTAGGGGTTGTATTACTACAAAGAAAACTAGAGTTAAGTGATGAAACCCTAAATGCATAAAAATTGCAACATGTTCTACTATAATGGAGAAAGGGGAATCATCTAAGGTTAGTAATAATCAATTGATTCATAATGAAGCATACAATCTTCGTAAATTAAAACACTACCCTAAGATAGTTGTAAAAGGAGGTGCATCTAGATCCCTATCATTAACCTCACCTAGGGTAATATTAATTTATGATGTCATATGTTGTTATATGTATAATTTTTGTTAAATATGAGACTTTGAATGGTGGAACACATATGAGAATCTTTGTGTTGATGGAAATTGAAGGAGGAACATAAACATGTTTCTTAGAAAGGGCTAACTCTTGCCCTAAAATTCTCAAAGGTTTTTAAAGTAGAATAGATCAAGATCATTTAAAGTCATATTTATGATATGAAACTTTGGCTAGAAGAAGGACCGATTATAATCACTAAACAAATCATTCACCATTTCATGGGATATCCTGTTCTTGATAAAGTGAAATATATGCATTTCTTAGAAAGAGAGTTGATCGAGGAAAATATTTTGACTAAATGGAACAACCAACAGACATATATCTCCACCATCAAAGACCTTGTGCTATACTTTGTAGTTAGGGTAACAACTTGAAGGTATTTTCAATAACATAAAGTAGGGAGTGTACCTTATTTTGTAGCTAATGTAGCATGAAAAATTGTGAAGAAAGATCATTCTTATGATCTTTCATACTTGTAACTTCAACAATTGGAGGAGATCCTGAAAATCATAAGGAAAGAAGAAAAGAAAATACATAAGTTTGGCTCACTATTGATCTTCTTATTCTTTTATGTGAAATATTCATTCCCTACCATTGGTAATATAACTTCGAGTAGGAAAAATCCAATGAAAAAGAAAACTAATGAGTTTATTAAATAGTTGGATTTTATTTTGAATAAGCCATGGATGAGTAAATTGAATAATTCAAACAAAAGATTAAAAAAATAGGTCAAGAATACATAAATCATTGGTAGAAAAATACTATGAAAGCATCATATTGGACCTATACTCATGAAATTATACCAAGAATTTCATGGTTGAGGCCATTATGGTATGAGATAAATATTAATGATGTTGTAGCTTCAACAAAAATAACATTAGATAAACATATAGGCAAGGATGTGAAGTCATTCAACACATACGAAGGAAAAAAGATCAAAATTATGTTGGAAACCATAGTTACAAATATGGAAATAAAGATAAGGAAGATGATAAATAGTTTGGGAGGTTCATTTTGTGATCTACCATTATATATTACACAAAAAAAATGTGAAGATTTAAGTAGTGATGAAGAGGAAGAAGAAAATGAAGAAGCAAAAAATGTAGCAAAAGAAAATGGTAGAGAAATAAAGTCTATCATTCCATAGGTTAATAGAGATTAAAAAATATAATTTCTAAGCTTAAGGTGAATAAAATATTAAACAAGATTGTCATGGAATTGACACCCACTCCACCAAAGGTAAAAATTCATGAAGGAAACTAGCATTATAGTTATGTTGGAAATATAAGAGGAGTAACTAAGGGGGGGTGAACTAGTTACCATTAAAATAAATCCTAGATCCCTTGGATGTCAATATTATAAAATTCATATTGATAAAACTTATTACTATTGATACTAGGTAAACACAAAGAAATTTCTATAACTTAGTAGATATAGAGTGTGAATTACTTTAGTAAATCTTAAAATGTTATTAGTAATTCCTTGCAAGCATGAAATAAATAACATGAACACATGAGACACAAGGATTTAATGTGGAAACCCAATTTGGGAAAAACCACACATGTAACTAGTTACTATTTTTCACTCTTCTAAAGTGAGACCTATTAGGAGCCAACCCTATTAAAGGTTACAAAACACACTGTTAGGTGTGCCTCTATTTAAGGATTTAATCACCCTATTAGGAGTGGCCCTAAAAAAGGTCTTGAAACAATTCAATGGAATTTCTACCTTGTTAGAGGATTTACAAATGCTTGTTAAACCAACTCTAATAAGAGATTTTAGTTCACTAATACAATGGTTAGAGAGCAACAATGAAATGACCTGATTGTGATGCAACTAAATTGTTGGTTATAGATCTCTATTTTGGTTTGTACTTGATCCTTCCTAATCTAATAATGTTCTTCTACTCCACAAGGATATCCTCTTATCATTTAAGTTTTCTTCCTCTTATTATCTCTTTCAACTTATTCAACTTGCATCTTACCCATATAGATTGAAATTGCAACTTGTCCTTTTACTTATACCTTTGAGAGTGTCGAGTCAACTCAAATAAAAATTAAAATAACCAATATTCATCACCTTATTTGGCTAGAATAAATAGGTAAAATAATTAAGCTTTACATGCCAAAATAAGAAAATGATTTGGTAGCCAATCCAACTCAATAGAAACTAATTTTGAAGCAATTTCTTATGTTAACCAACAGAAGGTCAATTAACACTATGAACTTACAAAATTCCTTTAGTAACCAATTGAAATCAATTAGCATTGACTCTATTCAACTTTTTCTTTGTTAACCAAGTGAGCTTGGTTAACACTTTTGCCTACTTAACTTCCTTTGACATACGAGTGAGCTCTATAGAAACTACTTTCTACATAGAGTAAACTCAGGAATGCTCGATGGACTAGGAAGACTGCCTTTATTGACCAAGTGAGTTCGGCATGCATTGACTATCAACTGATATGACAATTGTGTAATATCAAAGACAACACAAAATTAATCAGTTTTATTCAAAAATCTCCCTCTTTGGCATTGATAGCAACACAACATGGCATAGCACAATAAAATTTTGAGAACAAGACTCCCCTTTTTAGAAAGTTTCTCCCTCTTAATTTTATGAAGAAAACTTTTCCTATAGTATTCTCCCTCTTTAACAATTCTCCCTCTTCTCTATCTTTGAATTTTTTTAGAAAGATATGATAGTAAACTTCTCCCTCTTTGACAACACTTGTCAAGGACAATTCTAAATAGTGCCAATCTACCTTGAGTATAGAATGATCTACAATATGTCGTTGTCAATACTACATCAATTAATTGATCTTCAAATTGGTTCTTGTTGATGCATCACTAAATTTTATTTACTACTCACTTTAGATAGGGGAATGACCTATAGCTTACCTCTTAGATACAAATATGCATCTTTAGGTAATGACTTTATGAATATATCTACAATTTGTTCTTTTGTATGCACATATTCCAATCTGATTTCTTTATCTTGTACTAGTTCTCTTACAAAGTAATATTTGATAGCAATGTGATTTGTTTTGAAATGCATCACTGGATTCTTTGATTTTTTGATTGCGCTTGTGTTATCACAATACATCAATATTGGCTCTCTGATTTCAAGCTTCATTCCTTCCAATTATTGTTTGAATGAAACAATGTTAGAATAATTCACTACTATTGCTACATATTTTCCCTCTGTTGTGGATTGAGATGTGCAATTTTTCTTCTTGCTTGTCCAAGATACCAACCTTTTACCAAGAAAGAATGCTCTACCACTAGTGCTCTTTCTGTCATCAAGATTTCTTGCCCAATCAGCATCAGTAAATACTTTTAGGTCAAGGTTGCCTCAAATTTTGTACCATAAGCCATAGTCTCTAGTACCTTTTAGATATTTGAAGATTCTTTTTATTGCCATCATGTGCTTTTCTCTAGGTTTAACTAAGAATCTTGTCACTAGCCCAACTACTAAGGCAATATTAGGCCTTGTATGTACCACATACTATAATTTCCCAATCATTGATCTATATAAGGTATGATCTAATTCTTTGGAGTCATCATCTTTTGTAAGCTTGAGTCCAATACACATGGGGGTTCCAACTGGTTTTGAATCTTCCATTCCAAATTTTTTGAGTATCTCTTTGATGTACTTAGATTAAGTGATATAAATATCAATTATATTCTAGTGTATCTGTAATCCAACAAAGAATTTTATTTCACCAAACATGGATATTTCAAATACTTTATTCATTTGTTTTGAAAATGCTTTACATAAATCATCATTTCCTGTGAATAAAATATCATCCACATATATTTCTACCAGCACAATCTTCTTATCTACTCCTTCCTTGATGTATAGGCTACTATTATCATTTGTTCTTTGAAAACCAATTTGCATCAAGTAGTTATGTAGTCTTTCATACCATGCTCTAGGAGCTTGTCTGAGACCATATAGGGCTTTGTGTAATTTATAGACCATGTCCCTTTTTTTTGGATCAAAAAAACCTTTTGGTTATTCAATTAATACTTTTTCATCAAAAATTCCATTCAAGAATGTAGATTTAACATCCATCTGATATAATTTGAATCCTTTGTGAGTGGCATAAGCTAGTAAAGTCCTAACACCTTGTAATCTTGCAATAAAGGAAAAAGTTTCACCATAATCAATACCTTCTTCTTGAGAGTAGCCTTTACATACAAACCTTACCTTGTCAAGTACAAACCTTACCTTGTTTCTTGACACTTTTCCATCTTCATTCAACTTATTTTTGAATACCCATTTCGTACCAATTACTTTTTTATCTTAAGGTCTAGGTACAAGAGTCCAAGTTTTATTCTTTTCTATTTATTCTATTTCTTCATTAATAGCCTCAATCCAACTTTCATTTTCTAGTGCATCTTTAACACTTCTAGGTTCAAATTTAGCAAGTAAACATGTAACTTTTATTTTGCTTCTTGTCATTGTTCCATCTGACTTGTCTCCAATAATCTGATCAAGTGCATGATGCTTTTTGGAATATTTAGCCAATACAAGTTCTTTGACTTTTGAATGAACTTCATTGTCTTCATTTTGAATTTCAACTTCTGGCTTGGGACCTTCTATTCGTGGCTCGAGTTCTTTAGACTTGATATTCACTAACTTGGTATCCTTTGAATGTGACTTGGGTCCCTATGACTTGGTTTGAACTTTCTACAACTCAACAATTGATGAAGATTTGGAGAGCTTGAGAGATGAAGTCTCTTTTTTGTCAGATGTGTTTGGCAATGTATCAGGTTCATAGTAGACAAATCTTCTATAGTCTTCTGGTTCCTTTTTGGTTTCCTCTTTAGTCTATTTTGTAGAATCATCAATTCTTACATGGGCACTTTCTATGATTTTGTGAGTAGACAAATTTAGACATTTGTATGCTTTAATTCTATAGGAATATCCTATAAATACACCTTTGTCACCTTTTACATCAAATTTTCCTTTTCTAAATTCTTTCAAGATATAATATTTACTGCCAAACACTTTCAAGTAACTTACATTGGGTTTCCAGCCATACCATAGTTCGTAGGGAGTTTTCTTTGAGTCCTTCTTCAACTGAACTTAGTTCAAAGTATGAATTGTAGTTTTGATAGCTTCCTTTTAGTATTTGATAGAAACATTCTTTTCAATCATTAGTGTCCTTGCACAATCCATGATGTATGTGTTTCTTCTTCGAACAATTTCATTCTGCTCAACAGTACTAGGGGTCAATATTTTTCTTTTGATTCCTCTTTCAATGCCAAAATTGTTGAATTCATTTGAGATGAATTCACCACCTCTATCTGATCTTAAGCATTTCAAACTTTTTCTAGTTTCATTTTCTACTCTAGCAAGATACCATTTAAATTTCTCAAAAGCTTTTGATTTTTCTTTGAGATACATAACAATCATCATTCTATAATAATCATAAACAAAAGGAATGAAAAACATTTCTCCACTATAATTCTCTATTCCAATGGGTCCACATAAATTAGTATGCACAATTTCCAAGACATCCTTTGACTGATAGTTTTTCCCATTTTACCAATTTGGAAATTTTTGCATAATCCAACATTAGGTTTCTTCAAACTAGGAAGACCTCTTAGTCTTTTGAGTTTGTTGATCTTGACCATATTATCAAAGTTCACATGACACAGTCTTTTATGCCATGGCCAACTTTTTTCTACTTGAGAAATGAAACATGAACAATTACCAAGATCAAGATAAAATATGATACCTATTATTTTCTTGCCTGATCCAATCAAATTTTGTTGGTTATCCAGTAGTCTTTCCTTGCCATTCATGAATTCTACCTTGAATCCAATGTTTTTCAGCTATGTCACACTCAGTAAATTATGTTATATTCCTTTAACCCAATAGTCATTATCACATACAAGTTCATTGGTTAATGAGATTCAGCCTTTCCCCTTTATGAAACAAGGTTCATTGTTTCCAAACCTTACACTACCTATATCATAGTGTTCAAAATGTTCAAACTTAGTCTTGTCTCCAGACATATAGTGAGAACATCCACTATTTTTGATCCATGTGTCATTTTTGCTAACATGAGAGACAAGTGCCATCTTATCTCCTTCCTCATCAAATTCATCTTTTACAACAATATATACTATTTCATCTTCACCGTTATCAGAATCTTTAGTCATAAAACAATTTTTCTTACCTTTTTCTTTGTAGGATTTGTGACCTTTGAATTCCTTCTTACCTTTGTACTTGTGTTTTTTCTTTTCATCCTTGCCTTCTTTGTTTGGACACCTAGCAACAATATGACCAATTTCTTCACAAAAGAAATAGATTAGAGGAATTTTACCTTTGTATTTTCCTCTACTCTTGGAATATTTCTTTGCAAGAAAAGCTTCAACAATTTAAAGATCACTATCAGAACTTTCTTCAATTTCTTCCTCACTTTTTGATTTATTATTTATTATTTTCTTTCCTTTTTCTTTGAGTGGGAGTTTAGCTTCAAATGTAGATTTAATATTCTTGGAAGTAGGATCATAGTTGTCAAAGTTGTCTAGTTTAAAAGCTATCAATCTTCCTTCTAGGGCATTTGTACTTAACTTCTTATTTGGATCACATCTCTTTTCTTGAATAGCATATACTCTGATTTCATAGATAGGAAGTAGTGTTTTGAGAAATATACTTACAATATTTTCTTCTTTGATTTCTCCTCTCAATGCTCTGATTGCACTAACACTAGCCTTGATTCTTTTCACATATTTTGCAACATTTTCATCTTCTCTCATCCTCATTTGATCAAATTGTCATCTAAAGCTTTCTGCTTTGGCTCTTCTTACATTGTCATCATCTCCATAGATTTCTTTTAGTTTTTTCCACATATCAAAAGTGGTTTTACAGTCTTTGACCTCATCAAATTTAGCATAACTGAGAGCAGATGCAATGTCAATCATCATGAGGTGATGGTTCTTCTTCTCAGTAATATCATCAATTGATAATGTTCTTGTGGGAGTTTTATATATTTCATCAAGATATTTACATCCTGAGTCTCTGATGGTAGCCAGATGAATCCTTATAAGTCCTTTCTATGGTACAAAGTTATCTCTATTTAGCATTAGAATCTCTCTCTTGTAAGACATCTTAGTCATTGGCTTAGGTCCTTGATACCTTCTCTGCAAGTACAAAAAGCTCTAATACCAATTGTTGGAATTATAAGATGAGTAACTAAGAGGGGGGTGAATTATATACGACTAAAATAAATCTTAGATCCCTTGGATGTCAATCTTATAAAATTCATACTAATACAACTTATTACTATTGATACTCAATAAACACACCAAAAATGGTATAACTCAGTAAATACAAAGAGTGAATTACTTTAGTAAATCTTAAGATGTTATTAGTAATTACTTGCAAGCATGAAAGAAATAACATGAACATATGAGACACTAGGATTTTACCTGGAAACCCAATTTGGGAGAAACCACCAATGTAACTAGTTACTAGCTTTCACTCTTCTCAAGTGAGCCCTATTAGGAGGCAAACCTACTAAAGGTTAGAAAACACATTGTTAGGTGTGACCCTATTAAAGGATATAATCACCCTATTAGGAGTGGGCTTGCAAAAGATCTTGAAACAATTCAATGGAATTGCCACCTTGTTAGAGGATTTACAAATGGCTATTAAACAACTCGATTAAGAGGTTTTAGCTCACTACTACAATGGTTAGAGAGTAATAATGAAATGACATGATTGTGATACAATTGAATTGTAGATTATAAATCTTTGTTCTGGTTCGTACTTGATTCTTCCTAATCGAATAATTCTTTTTTGCTCTACAAGGATATATTCTTATCCTTTAAGTTTTCTTCCTCTTCTTATCTCTTTCAACTTATTCAACTTGCATCTTACCCTTATGCATTGAAATCACAACTTGAACCTTTTAATTATACCTTTCAAATTATCAAGTTAGCTTAAATAAAAATTAAAATAACCATCATCACCTCAGTCAGGTAGAATCAATAGGTAAAATAATTAAGCTTTACATGCAAAAATAAAAAAATTCTTTGGTAGCTGACCCACCTCTATAGAAACTGATTCTGAAGTGACTTCCAATGTTAAACAATAGAAGCTTGGTTAACACTGTGAACTTACAAATTCATTTGGATTAGCCAAGTGAACTTAGTTAGCACTGAGTCTGTTCAACTTTTCCTTTGTTAACTAAGTGAACTGAGTTAACGCTCTTTTCTACTTAACTTCCTTCAATGCCCGAGTGAGCTTGGTAGAAATTGCCTTGTGCACAGAGTAAACTCAAGAATTCTCAATAGACTAGGAAGACTATCTTCATTGACCAAGTGAGCTTGGCATGCACTGAATATCAATTGATATGACATTTTTGTAACATCAAAAACAATACAAAATTAATCAATTGTATTCAACACGTTGACATGTCTCATAAGAAAGGAGTCATCAAGATAATAGTGATAGCTCAAACTAAGATCTCTACAAAGAAGAATGCAAGTGCAGAGGAAGTATAGCCAAGAAAGATAATGAAGAAGTCAAGGAGAAGGCTTGTAGTTAAAAAGGATAATGAAGAAGAGTAAGTAGAGAGGAGTGAGTCCGATTTCTTCATTGAATTTAGAATGTTAAGACATGACAAACCACAAGACCCATATAAAGTTTGTGAGAACATAAGAAATAGTGCAAATCTATCTAGATTTTATTATATAAAGTATGATACCTTAAGCAATGCTAATAAAAGTATTATAGAGGAATAAGTTTTAGCTATAACAATTAACATTAAATACACAGCTACAAAATTTGATAATATGATTCGAGGGGAGGTATACAATAAAATTAATGTAAAATGGAAATGTGAATTGGTGAATAAAAGATAAATAACAAAATCCTTTTTGACTCAAATTATATTTGAATTGACAAAGAAAAAATCTACTTAGCAATGAGAAACCATATAAACAAATTTCTTCCTAAAAGAAGAGCATACCTATTACTGAACAATAAAGTAGAAGAAGTAGTTAAAGAGAGAAAGATGACTTGGAAGAATATTATTGTATTAGTGGTTGATGATAAAGAAAATAAGGATGAGGAAGATAATGGGTAAAGTGAAGTAGAAATAGCTAAAATGAGGACATCTATGATGTTGTTGAGTAACTAGATGATACAATTTAGACAATGGATTAAGAAAGTGAAACGAAAACTTAAATAGTCACCATAGAGGATGATCTTATAGAGGATCAATAGAAAGATGTGACTCATGAAAAGTAAGAGTAAGAGAATACTATAGTGGGGGAGCTATAAGAGAAAGGGAAAGGTCCTACACAAAAGTTAGCAAGAGAGGTATTGATGAATGCCAATTCTGTGTTAGTGCAAGTGAAAGAATATCTCAAGATTGACACATAGATAACTTTGCAATTGTTTAAATAATTTCTGATTTTATTTTTAATTTAAATCTTTTCATCTCATATATGTAATATAATGCATCAGAGACTAATATCAAATTGGTAAAACTTTCAAAACTTATAGATAATTTAGAGAAAGTAATTCAAAATGTACATATATTATTTAGGAAGTTATGTGATGCTTTTATCTTCACAAATAAATAAGATAACAAATGGTCAAGAATGATGTTGATTTGTGGTATAATACAAACACACTAAACATGTATGCAAGCTTTAGTTTGGTATAATTTCTCAAGATAAGATTTTTGCGAGCAAGACAATTTTAATTGATGAAAAGAGATAAAATAATAAGAGTGAATATTGTATAAATTCAAGCTATCTTTACAACCCATTTATAGAAAATGAAAATTCATTTATAGAATGTAAAAGTTTTAATAAAGAGAGATTTTAATTTTTCTATAGAAGATAGTATGGTATATCTTGTAACAAAATTAGAAATTAACACTCAAGAAATAGAGTCTTTAAGGACCTCTTGAGATTACACATTGAAAATGATTTTGGAGATTCATAAACCATTTTTGGATAAGTATGGTTCAACCCCTACTAATACCCCACAAAAACTATGAAGAAAATAAGGAGGAAATAATGTATGATCAAGCACAATAGGACTTAAAGACAAAAGAAGAGCATGAACATAGTTGTAAAACCAAGTTAAGGTATGGATCACATCCTAAGGGGGAGAATTTTCATGTTTTGGCATTTTGAAATTTTTAGATCTTGTCAAGAATTAAATGTTGATCATTATAGGTGCTTTTTCCACTACTGCCAAATGGGGAGATTTTTAGCCCTAAAGGAAATCTTTGTATTGTCTATTAGTGAAAAATACCTAGTCATTTTCTAGGAAATGTTAGTTGATTAGCACTAAAACCAAGCTACTATATAGGCCAAGAATGTATCATGATAAATTGTACATAATAAATTCATGCCAAGCTCTATTTAGTATCGAGTATTATATGAGTCATCAAACAAATCAGTTAGTGCTTACTGATTTAGGATATAATGAATGCCAAGTGAGACATAGAAATTTTTAAATATAAGTAAAGAAGAGTTAAGGCCAAGGGATAGCATGAAGAATAGTATACACAAACCATTAGAAGAGTATTAGTGCTAAGTAAGAAAATTTTTGTATATGAGTTTGTAATTGCATAGAATCTTATGTTAACTATCTATATCAAGCTATAAATGTCTTTGATAGATCAAGGAGCTAATTATGCATGTTGATGAAGATTGGTAATACATATGAAAGGAAATCCACCAATTAAAAAATTAGAAGGACTAGACAACAAAAGGGATAAATCTAGATCATAGATCACAATCTTGAAGCTTCTCCAAACAAATATTTAAGGATGGTTTTAGACCTAATTCATGTCTGTTTGATTGTCTAGCTATAAAAAAGAAGTTTTGGATGTAAATTTTTGAGGTGAATAAGAGGTATAAGATAGAGGTGATCGAGAAGTATAGTGAGGAGTCATTGAAGATCAATCACATAAAGGTGATATCATATTACATAGAGCATATATGTTATCATTATTGAAGTGCATATAGAAGGATCAAGTAGTGATACATTTTAACCAATGTTTCAGGCTATATCTCTTAACAAAGTGACCCTAAAATGACTTTGTAAATCTCCCAATGTAGTACTCACTTAGTTGTGATGTAAAATCCTTTAATCAAGGTAGACCTAAACATCTTCATGTATTCCTTTAATAAGGTAGACCCCTCATGGGTAACATCATCTATAGTGATCAAATATTATAATCTTAATAGGCACACTTTACTATTGTAGTAGTGAATAGTTTTTGGGTGTCATCCTAACTAGAACATTAACTTCACCTTGGAGGATTTCTATGTTACCATATATAGTGTGACATATTTATCAATTGCCTATATATGTTATGGATGTTAGTAGATGTTAGATATTATGTTACACTGCAATGAGTGCTTTATATTTTATAAGATCAATGTTTAATGATGGTGTATGGTGAAGTTATCAAATATGGTTTAGGTTTTAAGTGTTAGAATTTTATAGATCTTGATTCACCCCTACCAAGTATCTTACTTTCCCTATTTGATTTCCAACATAAATGTGAACATCTCCAAAAAATATCACTTTGATAGATTTATAAACTTGAATATCCATATTTATGAGAAGGAAATTATATGGAGTAAATGCAATAAAAATCATAATGTTCCACAGAATTATCCCAAATGCACAAGACAAAATTAATAATTTTTATGCCATCTAAATATAGTAGCAATAAATATTAATTTAAATTAAAAATATTGTCATACTTAGCTCATATTTCAAGTATTTGCAAATATTGTGATTTCCTAGGTGCTAATATGCATAGGTGTGTTGCACAAGAAAGGAATGCATGAAGAAAAATAGTCCTAAAACAATGTAATGACTTATTTTCACTCTGTTAAATTATTTTCTTGATACCTCAAAATCTTCCAGTATACCAATTTTGTTTTCTTCAACTTGAAGTATTCTAACAAAACACACAGACACAGTATGTATATATATATAAGTGTGTGTGTGTGTGTGTGTGTGTGTACATATATATATACATATTTATACATATATATATATATATATATAGATATATATACATATACATACATATATACATACATATACATACATATATACATACATATATATACATATATATATATATATATCTATATATATACATATATACAATAATACATATATATAAATGTATATATATACATATATATGTATATACATATATATACACACACACACACACACACACACATATATATATACATACATACATATATATAAATACATATATACATACATACATACATACATACATACATACATATGTGTGTGTGTGTGTGTGTGTGTGTGTGTGTGATGGGCCAAATAGAAAGGAAGAACAAATTAGTTTTCAATAAGCACCTTATAACTCCTAGCCACATTCAAATTTACTAGCTACCTTTTTTCTTATAAGGAGGACATGACATATAAATTGTTAGTACTAAACTATTCTACAATACACACAAAAACATTGATGAATAAATATCATATATGTGAACTTCAAATATTGCAAATTCCTTCTATTGTGAGCACAAATTTTGTAGAAAGTATAGAAATAGACAAAGACAAAAACCTAGGTGAATAGAAAATGGTAGGGTTTCCAAATTATGAGGAATGATAGTGTGAATTAAAAATGTAGATAATGTTTCTAAAAATAATTCAAATAGGATAGGCTCTACTCCTTAATTCATTCCAACCGATGTGCCCTAATTCATTTAAAGAAATGTTCATCCACAAAAGTCATTAAACTTTAGCACAAATTTCTAAAATATCTTTGAGGTCTTGTTGAGCCTCCATAGAAAATTTACCTATTAACCAAAATAAGGGAGAAAGATATACATGGAATGGTCGTTATTGACCCACTCAAAATCCCCTTACACTAAACATCATCATTTCTTAAGGAGGATACAATCCAAAATATTCAATGTTCATGGAAATTAGTTAGTAAATTGAGTAGTGAAAAAATCATGATAGAGAGATAACCTTTTCAAATTATATGTTTTTATTTATCATAAGAAAGTATGAGAAGGTGGTGCAATGATCTAGTGGATATTTTCAATGAAAATTGAAGTGTCTCATTTCTCTTTAAAATTTGCACCATTAGAAAGATCTTGGTGTCTTGATTCCAACACAACTTGAACAAACAAAAATGGAGTCTAGATGCAAAAGTTACGCTCGATCAAAGTTTTGGTCAACAGGTAGACTAGAGGACTAGATAAGACGTAAAATTAGACCATCTCGAAAGTGGTCAACAATGGATTTTAAAATGAAAATCTTGTCACAAGCTTTCCAACAACTTTTTTTTGTCAAAAATGAACTTCATATGTGAAAGTTATGCTTGTTTGAAGTTGGAGGCAAAAGTTAAAAATGGTGACACCATCATGACATCATCATTTGACCTATGGCATTTACACATCGGCAAGTGGATTGAAGACTTGGGCTAGTGGGGGTGGAACCCCCAACCACCCGTTTACCAAAATAAGGCATGCTCGTTGGGCCATGCAGAATATTCATTATACAAATGTCAAATATTCTATTTAAATTGTGAATGCCACCAAAGCCATTTGAAAAGGTTTTCCGGTGGGAGTTAAACCCCGGACTAGTCAGGCCATAAAATAGTTAATTGTCACTGTGCCACACATGCGTCTTAAGTTTTATATGGGTTAAAACATATTTATCATGTGATCATCGACCGAGCCACCCTTAAAATAAGGATATATAGTTATTTTGTTAATTGTTTTAACCTTAAATTCATGTAATGAAAAAATTATTAAATGGCAAAGAGGTTAATGATGAAGCATACATTGGTAATAGGCCTATTATTAAAATAATTAGTTTTGGCCTAATTTAGTCAAATTTTATGTATAAAAAGAGGGTACTTGGTTCATTTTGAAAAACAAGGGAGACTTGGAGAGAAATTGCTCTTGGTGAATTTTTTTCAAAGGAATAGGGAGATTTTTCTAGGAGATTATTGGAGCCATTTTCATACTTTAGAGAATTGTTATGCTGTCAAAGTGCTAGAAGAAATGGTTTTGGTGCATAATTTTAATTGATTTCTAGAGATTAATAGGATCAGTCATACTCTATTGGAGCTGACTTGGAGACATAGTCACGTTTGTGGTGAACTCCAAAATCAAACTTTGTTTGCACTTTCTATCTTCTTCTCTCTTTCAATTCTGCTTATTTTACCTCAAGTTTTTTGAGTTTTTGATGCTTAATTTATTTTATGTATAAATGTAATAATTCTTCTGCTAATTTGATTTTATTTAAGCATTCAATACTACAATTAGTCTAGATCCATTTATAGATCAAGTGGCATCAGAGCCTAGTTGACCATTATTGTAGTTGTTTTCTTAAATTCTAACAAGATCTAGGATTTAGAAGGGTGAAGGCAAGCTTGAAGAATTTAATCCTGAGATCAAGAAGCAAAGAACATTTTCGAATATTTATATTTCTAGAATGGATGTTCTTGATGAGATCAGTGAGCAGGAATTTTGAAGAGCATTCCTCAAGATGAAGGCTTTGGTGGACATTCTTCTCCAAGAGAGGCATGAACCACAATTGAGAAAGGCAAATAAGGCTAAGAAGAAAGAAGAAGCTAAATCCTTGACAAAAGATGACAAAGCCAAAGGAGTAGGAGGTGGTAGTGACCCTCCTAGAAATATGAGAAAGTTAATAAACCTAAGATCAAATTCGATGTAAAACTTGAGTTCCCTAAGTATTGTGGTGAACTTAATGCTAAAAAATTGGATGATTGGATTCAGCAAGTAAAAGTCTACTATAGAGTTCAAAACCTATTAGATGATGTTGATATGATCCAATTAGCTACTCTTCAGTTAGGAGGTATAGCTTTAACCTTGTAGGAGAGTAAGACTAAGGAAAACGTTTCACAACATGGTAGAGTCAGTTTAGCTTGGGCAGAGTTTGTTAATGCTCTTAAGAAGTAGTTTTATCCCCTAGGAAATATGCAATAGTTAATGATGGATTGGAAAATTTTTAGGCAAGGGAAAGGTCAAATTTACCAAGAGTACACCCATGAATTTAGGAAAAGGGCTATTGCTTTGAATGTTCCTTTATACACTTAGGATACTTTGTTGAAGTACATAGGAGGTCTTCATTCTTACCTTAGACATTCTATTTTGGTATTGAACCCTTGTAATTTGGATGAATTGTCTGTTCAAGCTACACACTTAGAGTCAAGGGGTAAAGGATCTTTTATTGATAAGTTTCATAATGATGTAACAAAATCTTCTAAGAATGCAGAGATAGAGAAAGGAAAGAAGGCAGCTACAATCAAGAAGGATGAGAAACTTTCTTGCATTCATTGTGATAGGAAGGGTCATATTGAAGAACACTATTGGAAGTTGCATCCCAAATTGAAGCCTAAGTGGGCACAAAAACATGATCAAAAACAAAAGGGAAAGGAGAAAGCTGCAAATGTTGTTATGGATCATGGTTCAGATTCAAATGATGAGACTAAGATAACAATTATGGATGTAAAAGGTAAAGCTCCTATTTCTAGTGTTTTTGATGCTATTTGTGCTTCTACTTCTATAGTTAATAATTTCTTTGAAGATAAGAAAAGGAATGAGTTGTTTCGTTTAAGGTTTATTGCTAAGAACACTAAAATTGATGCACTCATAGATAGTGATTCTCAAGCAAACCTGATTTCATAAAATATTGTAAGAAACTTGGGATTGAAAACTACATTACATAAGAAACCTTATCCACTAGGCTGGATTTGTGAAAATCATAAGTTGCAAGTAACAAGACAATGCACCTTAAGATTCACAATCGCTAGTAGGTTTGTGGATGAAGTACAATTTGATGTGGTTCCACTAGATAACTATGGGATGGTGCTTGGTAGCCCTTATCTTTATGATAGGAAAGCAATTTTCTATAGGGAGAAGAATCATTATCACTTGTTTAAAGATGGCATTTAGTATATTGTACATTCTCATACGATTAAGACTAATCATTCTTTTGCAAGCATAGGGTAGTTAAAGAGGGTAATTAATGCAAGTAAAGAGTTAACTCTTATGTTTGTCAGTATAGGTGGTTCTACACTTGAACTTGGAGTAGCTAATCAGGGTCAGATGTTGCAGGATGCACCCACAGTATAACATGAGGAAATGATGATTGAAAGCATTGTTGGTTCCTTGGGTAAAATTGTTCCTATTGTAAAGGATTGATATGTTGTTGACTTATGCTCCTTCATTTTTGCATTATTGTTCAGCTTGATGCTAGTCAATGTTTGTTGGTTAGTGGCTATGACAGTTCATGTAGATGGTTATGGAAGTGATATAATAATTTTTATGATCAACAATGTTGTTGCAGTCTTCATTGTGCTTGTGAGCTAGGTATTCAGATGTACAGATGATATAGGACAAGTGGGAAGGCCAAGTCCTCACTTATTGTTAGAGTAGATTTCACTTTTGGAGTTCCAAAAGGTTTTTAGTGGGGAGGGCTGATCTGATGGATATTTTCAATGAAAATTGAAAAGTCTCATTTCTCTCTAGAATTTGCACCATCAAAAAGATCTCGGTGTCTTGATTCCAACACAACTTGAATGGACAAAAATGGAGTTTGGATGCAGAAGTTACACTTGGTCAAAGTTCTGGTCAATAGGTAGACAAGAGGGCTAGATAATGGGAAAAATTAGACCATCTCAAAAGTGGTCAACAATGGATTTTCAAATGAAGATCTCGTCACAAGCTTTCCAATGGCATTTTTTTTTTTCAAAAATGGACTTCATATGCGAAAGTTATGCTTTTTTGAAGTTGGAGGCAAAAGTTTAAAATGGTGACAACATCATGATGATATGATTTGACCTATGGCATTTACATGTCAGCAAGTGAATTGAAGACTTAGGCTGGTGAGGGTCGAACCCCCAACTACCCTTTTACCAAAATAAGGCATGGCCATTGGGCCACACAGAGTATTCATTATAAAACTATCAAATATTCTATTTAAATTGTGAATGTCGCCAAAGCCATTTGAAAAGGTGTGCTAGTGGGAGTTGAACCTCGGACTGGCCGAGCTATAATATAGTTAATTGGCACTGTGCCATACACACGTCTTAAGGTTTATATGGGTTAAAACATATTTATCATGTGACCACTGACCGAGCCACCCTTAAAATAAGGATATATGGTTATTCTGTTAATTATTTTAACCTCAAATTCATGTAATGTCAAAATTATTAATTGGCAAAGAGGTTAATGATGAAGCATGTATTGTTAATAGGCCTATTATTAAAATAATTAGTTTTCACCTAATTTAGTCAAATTTTATATATAAAAAGAGGGGGCTAGGTTCATTTTGAAAAACAAGGGAGACTTGGAGAGAAATTACTCTTGGTGAAGTTTTTTTCAAAGGAATAGGGAGAATTTTTTAGGAGATTATTGGAGCCATTTTCATACTTCAGAGAATTGTTATGCCATCAAAGTGCTAGAAGAAATGGTTTTGGTGCATAATTGTGATTGAATTCTAGAGATTAATAGGATGAGTCGTACTCTATTGGAGCCAACTCGAAGACATAGTCATGTTTGTGGTGAACTCCAAAATCAAACATTGTTTGCACTTTCTATCTTCTTCTCTCTCTCAATTCTGTTTATTTCACCTCAAGTTTTTCGAGTTTTTGATGCTTAATTTCTTTTATGTACAAATTTAATAAGTCTTCCACTAATTTGATTTTATTTAAGCATTCAATACTACAATTAGTCTAGATCTGTTTATTGATCATGCACAGAATGACCATGAAAAACCTTGATAATATTTTTCTTGATAATGATAGATTTAATTCCCCAGCAAAGAGAAATATAGTAAGAGTAATGAGAAATAGGCAAGAACAATTTAGAAAAAAAATCATCAAATCTTCTCACTACCTCAAGAAAGATCCCAAATGGAAAAAGAAGATGTGACTTAATTTGAAGGGGATCGATGGATCACAATAAGAAAGTATCAAAATAAAATCCTAAAAATATTTAAAAGTCCTAGAAAGATTAAAAAAAATATTGAGGCTAATCTTGCCTAGAAACTATTACTCTAGAGATGTAAGGCAAGAATCAATGAAAGAAAACAAACATAAAAGAAATGAAAAGCACTTGGTGAAAATAATTTCTCTGCAATCAAGTATAAAAAACTCCAAGGTGAATCTATAAAAATAAATTAAAATATTTGACTAAATAAAGTACAATAAAAGAGAACCTTTCAAATCTACTAATAAATTTGAAATATTCAACTCTATTTGAAATATACTCAATGATAATGTACTATGAAAGTCTCCCATCAACCTTCCCCCCTACTTAGTGGTCAAATAAAGGTACTATCAAAAGGCACCAAACCAACAAAGAAATAAACCATTTCAATTAACCCATAATTACTAAAGAGTTTCTTACCAAAGAAAAAATATGGGAAATCATAATTTAATTAATTAGAATGGTAATAAAGTCTCTTAGAGAAAGAATCAAAGATATCATGTATCCAGATCCTTAGTCATAGGATGTAATAATAAGAAAATTCTTGTAAAAAATACACTAATAATTAGCAATTAATATAGTGAAGACCAAAGGTTTGGATGTAATGATAAGCAATACCATATCACTCCTTGATATTTCTAAAGAGTGGTCTACACTAAAGAACTTACATAAATAACTAATTAGTGTTTCCCTATAGGAATTTATAGACTTTTTAGGTCCACACAATTAAGATAATTTCTTTTCTATAGTAGAGAAAAGTAACATTCAAGTGATCTATTTACATTTAGCACCACCATGCTAGTTAAAATTGCTCCTTTGCTTAGCCTACTTCCTTCTAATATCTTGTCTAGCTAATTTAAACTTTTCTTCTTCCACCTCTTTCTCTGCTTGATATTTCTTCCTCTCTTCTTCTTGCTTCACATTTCCTTTCACACTTCCTTAACTTTAATTATAATTTACACTTAATAAGTATCATGCCCAAAAGTTAGGACAAAAATACACCAACATTGTCTTTAGGGGGTATAATTGTGTTAAACATACACTAACTCTGAATGAGATGCAACTAGATTAACTATAAGAGAATAATTACAAGTTTTCAAGTCTCAAGATTGCATGATTAGGATAAAGTGTGTTTAAAGTATTAGGTTTCAAATTGAGATTTTTGATCTAAGTGAGAAATTGATGTTGAGGCTAAAGTATGTTTAGGAGTTTTGTTTTCATTTTCTAGGCTTGAACATAACATCGAATTCAAATGTAACATTTTACTATATGCATGAGGGGTTATGAAGGCATTCTTAAAATAGGTTTGATAAACTACAAATGCCCTTGCTACTAAGTAAGTGCAAGAGGTTGGGTTTCACTTTCGGGCAAAAAGTGGAAGTGTTTTTCCTATTTTTGAAATTTCTTGTCAATTGCTATCAAAATTTAAGGCATATAGAGATTTAATATTAAAAAAAATTTAAAATAAAAATTGTAGTGATCAAAATCTAATTTTTGAATACCTAATTTTATTGTATACCCATATGATAGATTTTTCTTTTTGTATGGATCTTTAAAAACCTCTTTTTCAAAATGCATATTTTAGGACCATACCACACTTGTGTATGGACACCATAATTTGACACAAATAAGTTAATTTTTATAAAAAAATTTAAAGGAAGTTACCTAGAACAACAACGATTGATGGTAATATTTTCTCTTAATTTTTTATTGAATAATGTTTTTATTAATAATTTTTAATTAGCAATAAAGGTCAATTTTAAAGCCTCTTGTGTATAGACACCATAAATTGATTGGAATTTCACTTTTTTCAAAAATTCTATAAAAGAAAATCAAAAGAATTGTATGTAGATTGATGACATAAATTAATTTAAGAAAAATAAAAATAAAATTAAAGTTTTAGTGAACTTGACTAATTTATATTTTGGTACCACCTTTGATTAAAAACTAATATAAAAATAGTAAATAAAATCATAGCACTATATAATTTATATGTCTAAAATTAGGATAGTGAGAACTCTAATGGGTTTTTGTTTTGTAAAAAAAATTAATAGCTAAGACCCTATAAAAACAATTATCCTTTTTAAACAATCTTGATCAACCAAACAATGTAAATAATAACCGTAAAGAGATGCATGCACCCAATTACACTAGATATGTTCACTAGGGAAACCCTTGATCAAAGGGAAAGCCCCAGTGGGAATGATGCCCACAAAATGATGTACTAATATGAATGTTCCTTATTAGAGGATGGACCCTCTTAGGAGTCTATTACAAAATTTATTACAAGAGTCCCTATTAGGAGTCTTTGAATCCCTGTTAGGAGATTCCAACCTTGTTAGGAGTTGTGCCAACCTTGTTAGGAGTTGTGGAAGGTAGCTAAACCCACTATCCAATTGACCTCAGTACTATTCCTTTCAAAATAATAGATGACTTTAGAATAGGATTTTACTTCTTTCTATGTCCAGTATGTCAGACTCCATCACCTTCAAATCATGCAATCAAGTCTACAATTCTATGATTAGTAATAATAACCCTTAACATCACTTACATTCACTCTACTTTGCAACTTAGTAATTCATAAGTCTTCTTATCCTCATGTATAAAACATGAAAAACATCTGTCCTTTATACCATGCTTAATCATAAATCCTTTAGTTAGCTTCATAGTTTATTATCATATGTTAATTAAATGAAATAAAATTTTAATAATGATGTCATCTTATAGTTATACAAAAAAATTCACACGTGTGGCTTCCATACATGCACACTCTCGAATGCCATTAGGAGTCAATATACTACCTCTAGTAAACTACACAACCTTTCATTTCAAATGGTATGAGCTGTATTAATCATACAATAGGAACCGCTTTCCTAATGGTCTATTTCATATGGTTCTCTATATATTAACAATATCTTTTGTACACTGTTGATTCAAGTTTTTTGCACTTGCCTAAGTAACAAATGCATACTATAGTATGTGCTGGTAATAAGGCATAAATAGATAAGTACTATAATGTCCTCAATACAGAAATCATAGTCTATTATTCTATTAGTATTTTACAAACTTATTACTATGTTGTCATCAATGAAAAACATAGTTATAAATACACCATAACAATGTTTTACAATGCTCCCTCATAGCATCAACATTCATGCTAACAATCTCCCCCTTTGGCATTGATGGCAACATAAATGAAAAACATCTAGTTCCAAGAATACCAAAAAGTCTCTTCATCAATCAAATCTTGCTCCATGCAAATCCTTTATCGTAACACTTGTCCTCCATAGTAAAATTTTTTTCATACCATACTTCTCCCACATTGACTCTTGAACATCTAATTAGCATGACCACAAGCTACTCTGTTGCTTTGAAATTTTGCATATCAATCCATAAACAACTCAAGTGTCTAAAGAAACTATTGTATACCAATTACCAATTACCAAGAGTACTTTGCTAACTCTATTCACTATAGGCATTCCCCCATTGAGGAAGCATTAGCATTCAATCCAGTCTAACAATGATGTTATGTACCCTAAACTAATGCATTTTTGTATCTTTTATTCTGAAATAGGTAGGGGTGTAACCCCAAGCATACCTCTTAGGTACTCAAACATCTACAATTTGGTAAGGCCTTTGTGAAAATGTCTACAATTTCTTCCATAGTGTTAATGTACTCTAGTCTGATTTCTTTCTTGGCAACTTTTTCTTTTAACACATGATACTTTATAGAGATGTTCTTAGTCGTATAATGTAAACCAAGATTCTTAGACATGTTAAGAGTGCTTGTATTATCACAATAAATACTAACAGGTTCTTTGAATGTAATTCCAATATCCTTCATCCATATGACTTGATTAAATTTGTTCACTATTGCAACATATTCTGCCTCTATAGTGCTTTCTGAGGTGCAATCTTGCTTCTTGTTGAGCCAATAAACCAATCTTTCACCAAGAAAGAATGCTCCTCCACTAATGCTCTTTCTATCATCCCTATCTCTAGCCCAATTAGCATTAGTATAAGTACAAAGAGTAAAGTCATTACTTCTATCATACCAAATACCATAATTAGATGTCCCTTTTAGATATTTGAATATCCTTTTTACTACTACATAGTGATGTTCTTTAGGATCAGCCTAAAATATTTCCATAATTCCAACTACATTCATTATATCAGGTCTACTGTGAGTAAGATACTACAATCCTCTAATCATATATTTGTACTTCTTTTTTTTAGTAGTAGGTGTCTCATCCTTTCTTGATAACTTGTGACTAGTTATCATAGGAGTTTCAATAGGTTTATAGTTTTCTTGACCAAATCTTTTTAGCAAATCTTTTAAATACTTTGTCTAAGAAATAAATATTCCTTCTTTGTTTTGAAAAATTTTCAATCCTAAGAAAAAATCATTTCCCTATCATCCTCATCTCAAACTCATTCTTCATATCATCTAAGAATTTGTTACTAGCTGCATCATTCCTCCAAAAATGATATCATCAACAAATACAATAATTATCAGAAAACCATCTTCTATTTCTTTCAAGTACAAGTTACTATCTATTGTTCCTTTAGCAAATCCAAGCTTTTCTATGTATTTATCCAACCTTGTACACCAAGTTCTAGGTGCTTGCTTTAATCCATACAAGGATTTCTTTAACCTGCAAACCATATTCTTCTCTTCTATCAAAGAAAAACCTTTTGGTTGGTCAATGTAATCTTCTTCTTCAAGTTCTCCACTCAAGAATGTTGATTTAACATCAATCTAATATACCTTGAAATTTTTATTTTCTACATATGCCAAGAACATTCTGAGTACTTCCATTCTTCCTATAGGTGCATATGTTTCCTCATAGCCAATTCCTTCTTGCTGAGAGTAAACTTTGCATACCAATTTTTCTTTTTTTCTTATTACTTCTCCTTGTTCATTCATTTTATTTCTGAGTACCCATTTTGTGCCAATCACATTTTTGTCCTTGGGTCTAGAAACCAATTCACATGTGTCATTTTTATTATCTATTGAAGTTCTTCTTTCATTTCTTTCATCCAATGATCATCCTCGATTGCTTCATCTATGCTTTTTGGTTCTACTTGAGATATTAGGCACAGTTCTTCATTGATTTTACTTCTTGTCATTACTCCTTTTATTTACTTCCTATTATCTAATTAATAGGGTAATTTCTTATTATTTGGGGTAGGAGTTGCTACTTCAACTCTTATTTTAAGTATGGTGTTTTGTTCTTCTCTTTCTTCTTCAATTTGCACATTATTCTGCAAGTCATTGTTGGTCTTGAGAAATAGTTCATTGCATCTATTGGTCATCCAAGAATAATAATCTCCATTAGAGTTATAATCCATCATCTTTTTCTTCATGCCAAAATTTTCATCTATTTTTACATTTGTGAACTCTACTATAGTTTTTGTTCTATAGTTGAAACTTCTATAAGATTTACTTTTTAATGAGTAGCTAAGAAACATACCTTCATCGCTCCTTGGATCAAACTTACCAATATCATCATCTCTTTTGATGTAGTATTTGCTTCCAAATATCTTGAAGTATTTGATTGATGGTGAGTGACTGAATAATAACTTGTAAGGTGTTCTCTTCATACCTTTTCTAATCCGTACTCTACTTAGTGTATATACTATTGTAGTGGCTGCCTCTCTCCAAAAGGATTTTGGTACATCATTCTCAAATTACATAGATCTTGCTATTTCAGCAATTTATTTGTTTCTTCTTTCAAAAATCTAATTCTGCTCAAGTGTATGGGGTGAGGATAGTTGTCTCTTGATACCATGCTCTTCATAGTAGATATTGAATTCTCTAAAAGTGAATTCCCCTCCTCTATATGATCTTAAGCTTTTGATTTTAACTCTAGATTCATTCTCTACTTTGTTTTTGAATACCTTAAATTTCTCAAATGCTTCTAATTTTTCCTTAAGAAAAGCTACCCATATCATTCTATTAAAATCATGAACAAAAATCATAAAATACCTTTCTCCATAGAATGCTATTGTTCTTCTAAGGCCACTCAAATTTGTATGAACCAATTCCAACTTTTTTTTAGTACCAAACTGCTTTCTAGGAAATGAAACTTTCTTCTACTTATCCAAGATACATTCCTTACAAATAATGTTAGTGGGCTTAGTGATCTTAGGTAAATCTCTAATAGCAAGTGTATTACTGGCTTTCATAATGTTATCAAAGTTAATGTGATAAAATCTTCTATGTCATAACCAACTGCTATCAACTTTAGCTACCAAACATATTATTTAAGTGGAGTTCAACTAAAATACATTACCTTTGGTTCTTGTGCTAGTACCAAGTAGTTTTCCTTCCTTATTCTTGATAATGTATATGTCATTACCAAACTGCAATTGGTAACCTTTGTCCATAAGTTGTCCAACACTTAACAAGTTATGTTTCAGTCCATCAACAAAATAAACATAATCAATATTTGTTTTACCATCTAATGTGATAGATCTACTTTATGTAATGTGGTAGGCTACATTGTTCCCTACTTTGACAATTCCTCCATCATGGCTTCAAAATTTGACAAATTTTCTCATATCACTAGTCATGTGATGTGAACAACCATTATCAATAATCTAATCTTTTCTTTCAATTTGTGAGATTAGAGCACTTTCATCTCTAATTTCTTGATCAATATCATCCTCCTTTATAGATATGAATCCTAATTCATCTTCACTTTTGCATTGATTAGATTCTTTGTCTTCTCCTTTATTAGCATATAAGCAATTTTTAGGTCTTTTAGAATTGTATCTTCCCTTATAATTTCTCTCTCTTTTGGGAGACTTAGATGCATAATGACCATATTCATTACATATGGACAACATTTAAAGATATTCTTACCATCTATTTCTCTTTTCACAAGAAAGGCTACTCCTTCCTAAATCTTTTCCTTAATAGACTTGCTACTGCTAGCAATGTCTCCTTGTGCTTTTGTGTTTCTTGGTAGACTAGGTTTAATGTTAAATGCACTAAATGTTGTCACAATTTTTGCTAATTCTCCAAATTATTTTAGATAAAATTCTTTAGCTTCCAATATACCAAGCAATTTTTCTTTGGTTAAATTAGTGGTACAAGGTAACATTGCCCAAATCATCGATGTTATTGTCTTGAAAGGTGGTGTCAGACTTTTCAAGATCTTCCATATTACTTCATCATCAAATTTATTTCCACCAAGAGATGTGAATCCTACAATAATCTTAGATATTCTACCAATAGAGGTTCTCATAGATTCATCTTCCATCATCTTAGCATCTTGGAATGCAAAATATAGATTTTGTAATCTAACCCTTTTTTCATGTGTATCACCCTCATAATTAGCTTCTAAGGTTTTCCAAATTTCATGAGATGTTTTGTGTAGTTTTACTTGGCTATACTCACTTTTGGGTAGAGCAAAAAATATTGTTTCTCTTGCCCTTATGTTGCAAATGAATACTTCTCTTTGTTCCTTGATACAACATTCAAGATTGTCTTCTTCTATAATATTTTTAGATGCCTTGGTTACAAGCCAATATCATAGACCCATGCACAAGAGATCAATCCTCATTTTATCCTTCCACCTATCATATTTTTTCCATCAAATCTCAGACTTTCCTTTCTGACAAAATTTTCCATGGATCTCCCAAAGTTAAACATTTTCTTCAAGGACCTAAAGCTCTGATACTAATTGTTAGAATCAATAGTCCACTAATATAACTAAGAGGTGGGTGAATTAGTTAAATGAAAATTAAAACAATTATCCTCTTTAAACAATCCTAATCAACCAACCAATGTAAATAATAATCATAAAGAGATGCACACACCTAGTTACAACAAATATGTTGACTAGGGAAACCCTTGATCAGAGGGAAAACCCTAGTGAGAATGTTGCCCAGAAAATGATATACCAATATAAGTGTTCCTTGTTAGAGGATGAACTCTATTAGGAGATTTTGAATCCCTATTAGGAGATTCCAACCCTGTTAGGAGTTGTGGAAGACAGCTAAACCCACTGTCCAAGCAACTTTAGGACCAAATCAACAAACCCACTATCCAATTGACCTCAATACTATTCCTTTTAGAATAATAGATGTGTAACAGGTTTTTAATTCTTTCTCAATCTAGTATGTTAGACTCCTTCACCTTTAGATCATGTAATCAGATCTAGAATTCTATGATTAGTAACAATAACCCTTAAAGTCACTTACACACATTAGTAAATCACTCTTCTCTACTACTTTGTAATTCACAAGTCTTCTCCTTATCCTCATGTCTAAAACATAGAAAATATCTTTCCTTTATACCATGCTCAATCATAAATTCTTGAGTTAGCTTTACACTTTATTATCATACATTAATTAAATGAAATACACATTTAGTTAATGTTTTTAGCTTATAGTTATACAAAAACTTTCACACATGCAACTTCCGTACATGTGTAGTCTTCGACATCATGAACGGTCAGTATACTACCTCCAATTAACTACACAACCCTTCATTTCAAATGCAATGAGTTGTATCAAACATACAATAGGAATTGTTTTCCTAACACTATGGTTTCATGCAGTTCTCTTTATATCAACAATATCTTCCATACACTGTCATTTCAAGTTCTACACACTTGTCCAAGTAACAAATACATACTGTAGTGCATGGTGGTAACTGTGCATAAGCAGATAAGTAATATAATGTCCTCAATACAAAAATATAGTCTATTGCTCTATCAGTCCTTTACAAACTTATTACTATGTTGTCATCAGTGACAAACATAGTTATAAATACACCATAAAAATGTTCTACAATGCTCCCCCATAGCATCAACATTCATGCTAACAATGATGTAAGAAATGGGCACCCATTATCTGAAATTCAAAAAATGGGTGCTCATTTTGAAAAAGTTAAATCAACATTTTAAATGAATTTAAAATCCCAAAAAAATGAATTTTTAAAAAATGAGTACCCATTTTTTGAAAAATAGATACCCATTTTTTTTAAAAATCAATTTTTTTATTTTTTAAAAACTGTGTACCCATTTTTTGAAAATATAAATGAGTACCCATTTTTCGAAAATAAAAATAGGCACCTGATTTTTTTTAAAAATGGGTGCCCAATTTTTGAATTTAAGATCAAGCACCCAAGCCTAAAATGGGTTCCCATTTTTGAAAGAGCATGATCTCAATCTGTGGACATCAACAGAATTGAGACCCAACCTCTTGCTTCTACCCTACCATAAAATATGATAATTGGGTTAAAAGGTTTACTTGTTTTAATTTCCATAGTATAATATAATTATTAAATTGAAATAACTTGATTCTTCATAATTTCCCATTTTATTAAAATGAAACATGCCCATGACATAGTGTGTTCAAGTAGATAGACAAAATTTTAAGCTTTGTGTGAAATTGAGTATAGGAGCACCTATAAGCTTACCTATAACCCATGCTTTCAAAATGAACACTAATATCCTTTTTACTAAATGATAATGGCTAACTAAAGAGAACATATCATATTTTAAAGGTATTTAATAAAAGTAATAAAACTATATTAGTTAGATCTTTCTAAGAGTCATGAAAAAACTATGTATACATATAACAAAACCTCTTAAGTATGGAAATTTAATGAAAATAATATCATATACTAATACCAACCAAACAATTTAACTATAACATATGTCCTCCAACTAGTCATTAACTTTCTAACAAAACAAATTAATTATACTACAACTAAATTATCTATTTATTAATATAATTTAAAATATTCACAAACTAATTAATCTAAACTTGTTCTATATTCCTGACATAGTAATTTTTCTTACTCAAAACACTCACTAATTACATTACTTAACAATTTTCTTTAATTACTAAAGAAAAATAACATTAAAAAAAATCCATACTAATATACTAATTTAATAACAAAAAAAATTAAATCTTTATTTGAAATTACATACACATCCCATCCTAACCTATTTCTATTGTGATATGGAGCCTTATTAGACTTAGAGGTTAATTTTCCCACTTTATTTAGTCCAGTTTCTCCCAAATTATTCAAAGAGAAATGCCCCAAGTGTCATCCTTGTCATAGTACAAGGTGGGGTTGAGGGGAAATTCACCCACAGGGGTTTTTGGGGGCATTTCATGCAAAGACAACAATAAAGTTACTATTGTAAAAGGTTTCATGTATTACTAGTTTTACTGGAAAACTTACCCTAACCCTAATTTTGTAAACCACAAAATACTTTTTATCAAAGTTCTTAGAATTGGGGATTTCATAATGTATATGAAAATTGTAGCTTCTTGAGATGGTATTGAGTTGTAAGGGATTGTCGATTGTAATCACTAGATAATAATACTATTGGACTTATTGTTGGTGAATGTAGCCTAGGCATAGGGTAACTATGATAAATATTTTTGGCATGTGTTATCTTCTATGGAATTATATGTTTTCTTAGATTGGTTATATTTACATGTAATTGTTATTTTGATTTATGGTTAATCCTAGGGGAATTATTTGAAAGATCTATGGCACTCTAGCCATCTATAAATAAAAAAAATGTTGCATCTATGCATGTCTCAACTCTTCCCCAAAGAATTTAATCCATATCATCTTCATGGTTACCTCTCTGGAAACAACATACTCTGCCTCTATACCGGATAAAGCATCATTATTTTGTAATCAATAAACAAAAATTATTTTGGTCCCACCAATAATAAATACGTAACCTATAGTACTCTTCTTAGTGTCAATATCCCTTTTCCAATCTAAGTTAACATAGCCCTGTAAGTCAATAGTAAATTACCCAAAATGTAAACACTTCCTTTATATTTCTCTCAAATATATGATAATCCATTTGATTATATTCCAATGCTCAATCCACATGGATGACTCATATATCTACTAACAACTCCCATTGTATGTACAATATCTGGCCTAGTACATACCATAGCATACATTAAACTTCCTATAGATGAAGCATAAGGTACCTTGGACATCTTACCCTCCTCTTCTGGTGTCTTTGGGCAGATATCCTTTGTCAATGTCAGATGACTTGGTAAAGTTGTTTTGACAAATTTAGCATTCTCCATAAAGAAATGATGTAACATCTTCTCAATATAATCAACCAAAGGTAATATCATTTTTTTGTTCTTCCTATCACTACAATTTTTGATACCAATGATATTATTCTACCCCCAAATGCTTCATACCAAATGAATGTGCTAAGTATTATTTTAATCCCTTAATGTGATTCATGTTGGACCCAACTACAAGCATATCATTAACATATAAAAATAAAATAATGTAATTTTCATCATTTGACCTATAAAAGTAAACATAATTAGTCAAAATAATACTAGGTATAACCATGCTCATGTATAAAACTATCAAAATTAAGATACCATTACCAAGGTGCTCATTTTAATCCATATAAAATTTTCTTCAATCTACACACTATGTTTTCCTTATCTTTTATGGCTGACCTATCTTTAAATATTTTCTTACCTCCATCCTCTTCTTTCAACCTATAAACCCATTTATTATATAAATTTGTTTTACCTATAGGTAACTTGCATAAATCCCAAGTTTATTTTTTAACAAAGGATTCCATTTCTTCTTTCATTACAGACTCCTACAAAATCTTTGTATCCACATGCTTGGCATCATTATAACATTAAAGTTTAACAATGTTTGTTAATAAAATAGAAAACAAAGATGGAGAAAATATTTCTAGAAGTACACTTAGGCTTTTTGACTATCTAACATTCATTAAGGTGTGTGATATGTATCATTGTGGTTGTTGCAAAGCATGAATAACTATTGGAACATCATCTTTTGGAGTATCATCCAACACTAAAAAATTATTTTCTTTCTTTCCATGTTGCTACAAAAAATCTTTGTATATCACTTTCTCATCAAATATTGCATCCCTACTTCTTATAATTTTAATATTTTTCAAATACTAAGTCCCATAACCAAATTCATCAATGCCATATTGAAAAAATACACATTTCTTTGATTCAGCTTCCACCTTGGTTCTATTTTTCAAAATCTATATGTGCAAGTGCTTCACAACCAAAGGTTATGAGAAAAGAATAACTCACCTTCTTATTGATCTATGGTCTCTTTAGGATACACAACCCAAAGGAGTAGATGGACCTCTATTGATAAAAAATAGAGTAGTATTGATAGCCTCAACTTATATATTTAAAGGTAGCCAAGCATGCAACCTCATGCTCCTAGCATGTTCCATTATTGTCATGTTCATGCATTTAGCCACTTCATTTTTTCATGGAGTTCTTGGAATCATATTATATCTTTGAATACCATTAGTGGAACTATAATATCTAGATTCATTTTTTAATACTCACCATCATTGTCAAATTTTTGAAATTTTAACTTTTTACTAGTCTCATTCTCAAAAAAGCATTTATATTTCTTAAATGTTATAAATATATCATATTTATAGATAAGGAAATAAACCCATACTTTTCTTAAGGTGTCATCAATAAATGTAACATAGTAATGAGAGCCACCAAGGGAAGATACCTAATTTGGTCCTCGTACATTTGTATGCACAAGCTTTAATTTCTCATGTTTATTTTTTCCTTCTCAATCTTCACAAAACTAACTCTCTTTTATTTTCCATAGTGAAAATTTTCATACAAATCTATATGAACAAATTTTAGACCTAGTAAATATTTCTTTGAATGAAATTATTTCATACCTTTCTCACTCATGTGCCCAAGTCTATTGTGCCTTAGTATTGTTTTAGAATCTACACTACTATTTATTCTCCCTACTCGAATGCAACAACTATTTATGAACATTCATTTTTTTCTAAAACAATTAAAGTAGAACAAATAGTATGACTTGTACAAAGATATAAGGTGCCTACTTTCACACCTTTTCTACTACAAGGGAACCTTTTGAATCCCTATAATCTTAATCATTAAAGTAAATATACAAACCTCATCACCTAGTTTTTGAGCTGAAATTAAATTCCTACTAAGCCTAGGAACATGTCTTACCTCTTGTAGTAGCCAATATTTCATATTCTATAATTTAATCTTAATTTTTCTCTTTGCAACAATATGATTGGATTCATTATCTCCCAAATAAATAAGCCCAAAATACCCTTCGATATAATCAAGAAAATAACCTTTATGGGGAGAAGCATGAAATGAAGCCCCTAAATTTAAAATGCATGAATCATCAACACTATTTAAAGAAAAAAAGCAAAGAATCATCTTTGGACTTATTACTTACCATATTTTCCTCCTTGTTCCCTTCTTGTTTTTCTCCTTCACTATTCTTTTGAGTCTAAAAAAATTTCTTCTCAAGCCTTAGTTTTTCATAGTGCTAGCAATCTCTTCCACCTCTAGATTGAGACCTCTTTCCCTTTAATTTTCCTATTCATTTCCCACTATTTTCTAAATTGCTTTCTCTTCTAGTCATTATCCCTCTACTTTGCATTTTTAAAGCACTTCCTAATGTAGACCCACTTGAGTTTTTCCACAATTTTTCTATCATTTTCCTCACTGAGAATAACGCTAATCACATTATCAAATTTTAGGGTATTATTTCTAAAATCAAAATTATTCACAACCATTACCAAGCCATTCCAGCTTTTAGACAAAGAACAAAAAATTTAGATAACCTTATTTTCTTCATCAAAATTAACATTTACAAATGATAATTGATTGATTATTTTATTAAACTTATTCAAATGACCACTAATAGATCCACCTCCTACCATCTTCATATTAAATAAATACTTCTTGAGAAATAACTTATATAAAGTAGAGGGCTTCTCATATATTTATTCTAGGGTTTGCATCAAAATTTTTGCCATCTTTTCTCTTTTAATACTAAAAAGCTATTGATTGTGCTAGACAAACAAATATTTCTTAGTGCCTTTCTATCCATAATTTCTTAGTCCTCATCTATCATAGTGGTTAGTTTCTTTGATTTTACTTGTAATGGTTACAATAAATACTTTTTATAAAGGTAGTCCCCTATTTGCTTCTTGCATAACTAAAAGTTTTTCCCAAAAGAACTCTAAACCTTTATCTTACACTAATCCAACAATTCTCCTACTCAATTGTGAGACTTTCCTATAGGGGTTAGGTAAAAAATTGATGACACCTTTCTCTAATACTAGTTGTTAGGATTAACCATGGATAGATATGAAAATTCCAAGAAAATATAAACAATATTAAAAATAATAAATTGCACAAAAGAGAACATGAGACACTAATATTAATGTAGTTCATCCAATCCTTAGGCTACATCCACAAATATAAGTCCAATACTATTATTATCCAATGATTATAAAATATATTCTATTATTGATCAATAACACCACAAGAAGATACACTCTCATTATAAATTATGAAATCCCTAACCCTAAGCCATTTATACAAGAATTTTTATCATGCCCCAAATTATAGGGCAAAAACACAAATACATTTTTTTCAAAAGCTAAACTTAAGGAATCACATAATGATATGTGCATGTTCCAAATAGGTTATGAAATAGTTTGGTGACATTATTAGATGATTCACTCATTTGATACTTTAGTATAACTACATAGATAATTTAATGAGAGATCATATAACATTTACTAGAGTTAAGGTTATAACACATGGGCTAGATTATAATTTCTTCCAAAGCAATAGGTTTGTCTCAAGGCCTTGTTGTGCACACATTGATAAGAAATATCACATTTAATTCCATAACCTAATTTGGAAGTAACATTGTGTTCATAAATGTGCGATATCAAGTCTTTATATTTTAATAACTTAACCATGGAAATGTATCGATGATAGATAATAATATTTGTTCTGGTACATATATATGTTAGGATAAACCATGAACAAAAATAAAAACTACATGCAAATATAACCAATAACAAAAAATAATAGATCATACAGAAATAAACACAAGGCACCAAGATTTAACATGGTTCACCCAATCCCTGGGCTACGTCCACCAAACAACAAGTCTGATCTTATTACACTCCAGTGATTACAACCTGATTACAATCCGTAATCCCTTATAGCTTGATACCGCCACAAGAACCAATTTCACATCACAACATAATGAAAAATACCCAAACCGAAACCCTTTTATACAAGTATTAAACCGCTTTAGGGTTATAACATGTTGGCCATAATTAGCCATAACTTTAGTGGCGAATCTACAAATGGCGAATAGTACCAAAACAATTGGCGAATAGTACCAAAATTATTTTTTGGGGGGTGATGCCCTGAACCCCACTAATTATGAAGCATGTACAGTACTTTTGTAATGCCCTACTCGGAGATCCTTGGAAACAAGGATTCAAATCAAGCCAAGATATTTTTTTTAGCAAGTATGAATGCACATGACAACATCATACAGGGATCACAACGATCGCAACGGAAGACTTCAACACAATCCCGGCAACCAACGAATCTCCGAATGCCACTACCCAATTGACACACCCAAAAAAAAGCCAAAAACCACCACAACAAGATGAGGGCACAAGAAATGACCACTCATCAAAAAAACACCAAGCTGTGGTAAAATGCAGAATCCCAAAATTTGTCTAAGCCTGAAATCCTACCCTGAAAATTGGCTAAGTCTGGATTTCTGATGCTCTGAAATTTCCTAGAATCCATAACTTATCTCTAAGAGGTCTAAAACCTATCTCAAACGATTTGTCACAACATCATCCACAACAAGGAATGCTCACAAACCACACTACACCTCACAAGGGTGGGTCAGTGCAATAGGAAACACAAAAACCCAAGCAGGAACTCCAACAGGTACCTAGTAGATTATGAAGACAAGATACTCTTCCATTATGAATAACATGAAGAGTTAAACTTCTCCAATGTCCATAAATATGATATTTCATGATTGAATTGGCCTCTACTTAAAAAGGTACTCAAAACATCAAACAACAGCTCCATAAGCCATAGCTTTCACGTCTGGACTCGGATTGAATCTATTTGAAAAGTGTCGAAAAGATATCAACAAGGACTAAAACAAGAAGAAGCTAAGAGAGACCAAGATCTACAATCTGAGCCACCACTCAAATCAAAACAACAAAGACAAAACCAATAGCCTTGGTCACCAAGACAAGCGACGGACAAAATGTCCAAATCCACACAAGAGCACACATGCCCAAAACAACATATGACATGGAATGCAAGGTAAATGACACATTGAAACCATCATTACTCTTCTTTCATAATTTGATTAATTAAGCATAAAATAAGAACTAATGCATAATGAACTGAAAGATTTTCAAGCAAGGGTCCAAGAGTCACTATAGAACAAGTACATACCTTTCAATTTCTTTCAAAAATAACATTAAGTTTAATCACCATTTAAACCATTCAGTTACAGTAACAACTTTAGATCTAACAAAGACACACTAGCATGTTCTCCATGATATTATCCCTTGTACGTACTACCAGAGGTTCGAAGTGAACATGATAGATTCACAACACAGAACTGGGCATCAGTAAAACACATCCAAAATAGTCATCATGAAACATAATCAAAAAGCCCAAGTGGGAGAATTATCAATTCCAACAGTAAATACCAAAAAGAGCTCACTTCAACAATAATTCAAATGTGACAACTGTCACAAAGAGAGCGATAGATAAAATTGATGACTACTCCAAGAGAGGAAAATACTAAAAACCAATGCTAGCCCAACAACATGAGGAAAGTACCTCCAGCCAAATAAAATAAGGCATCAAAAAAATCACATTACAGGTGATGACTGAGTACAGTCACACAAGAGGGATAAATCACCACACAATGCTAAGGAATACATCATCCTAGCATCGTTAGAGAACACACTCACACACATCGAGTAGTATACCATTAGTAACCTCATGCATATGCATACAACAATAATTTCCATGCAATGCAACATTTAAATATTCATCAAATTAATACAGTTCTACATAAGCTTAAGAAACAATTAGGTTGGGGACTTAAGTCATTAACCCAAGGATATAATGCAAACCAACTCTTTGCAATGATTCACAATAAAAACTCATTTTAAATGATAGGAACCATTTCATCATTATAACAACAAAATAAAGAATCACAAATAAGATTCATTCATCAACTTACAATCAAGAGAAAATAGGGAAACAATGCACCTACTCCACAAGGAGAAACAAAAAAAAGAGGCACACAAGCCAACACATGGACACTAATAAGTTGTTCCATCCAAAAAGGGTCACACAAGCACCCAACCAACCAACGCACATCGATCCCACCTACAAAGCTAGGAAGACTCACTTCCTTCTCCACACACTGCTCTAGTTGCATCTATTGGACAAGCAAGTCCATCATGAGTAGATACCAAAGCAACCAAGATCACGAGTTTTCACCAAGACACTCGCACTCAACCAACGCAGCAACAACTACATGGGCAACATAAACACATAGATCCCAATGTTTGATCATGGGCTCTAATACCAAATGTAATGCCCCGCCCGGTGATCCTTGGAAACAAGGATTCAAATCAAGCCAAGATATTTTTTTTTGCAAGTATGAATGCACATGACAACATCATACAGGGATCACAACGATTGCCACTACCCAACTGACACACCCAAACAAAAGCCAACAACCACCACAACAAGATGAGGACACAAGAAATGACCACTCATCAACAAAACACCAAGCTGGGGTAAAATGCAGAATCCCAAAATTTGGCTAAGCCTGAAATCTTGAAGCCCTGAAAGTTGGCTAAGTCTGGATTTTTGAAGCCCTGAAATTTCCTAGAATCCATAACTTATCTCTAAGAAGTCTGAAACCTATCTCGAAGAAAGCCCAAAAGGGTATCCAAAACCACTCTCAAAAAGATTAGATTACGAAGAAAAGTGCCCGCTGATGGCACGCGTAGATTTTTCACAAAAACTGTGCGACACTTTTTACTAAGGGAGGGCGACACTTCTCCCTTACTGAGTGCGACACTTCTCAAGAAGGCGTACGATACTGGAAAACTATCGCGCAACATTTCTCATAAAGACATGCGACACTCTTCCAGTGTCGTACGACACTTCTCCAGTAATGTGTGCGATACTTTACAGTATCATACGACATTCTTTCTATGGGCGTGCGATACTTTATCAGTGTCGCACAATGCTGAACAAATGTCACCCATAGAAACATGAAAACACTCCCAAAAGCAAAAAGGACCAAAAAATAGCAAAGAACCTCCACACTAGGGAGTACTAGATCCACCAAGGCTTGAGGAATGAACACTCGAGTGCAGGAACAACATAGAATGAAGAACACCAAACCATCTAATCTACAGTAGCAAAGAACACACTGAAAATAAGCATTGCAGAGAACAAAAGCAACATTGCAATGTACAGAAATGCATCTCAGGAACAAAACAACCAAACTAAGTATGCGGTTCCTCCCAACCATCAATAGCATCATAAGATCATCATGGGTCCTAGCCATCCCCCATGCGTAACATCCAAAGCCACTGACCAGATCGTCGGTACTTTCATAATAGGGATGTCACTACTAAAACATGCAACAATATAAGCATAAGAAAATCTAACATGCTAGTAGTAAAGCATAAGATAATCCTACAGTAGATAACATCATCTATCACATGCTAAATAACAATAAGCAACATATATGCTAATACAATAATTCATAGCATCTAATCATATGCTAAATATCATAATAAGGGCATGTGTAAAATAAAATAAAATCATCTAAACATGATATACAAGCATCCCAATGAAAGCATAAATCATAAGAAAGCATACTCCAGAACTCGAAGTACCAAGTGAAAACATCCAGCAACAGTCGCACTAGGACAAAAGATCATCTCTGTACACCGATCCCTAGCAGTGGTGAAGGTAACTATGCCTTCCAACCATGTGGCACCCATAGGTCCACACCCACCATGCTGATGGAGATAATGAACCAATGACAAACACACAAAACAACAACCAAGGCTAACACTCACGCAAGACAGTATGATGGCTGAACCAAGAACCTAAGACAATGCAAGGAGTAAAGGTCCTGGTCAAACACTCAAAAGGCTACTAAGTAGGGGTTGACATCATGGAGAGTCACTTGGCATCCACAAGCCCAAGCTCGGATCTGTGTAGCTCAACTCCCTCAACGGAAGGCCAATACACCGTGTAGCTCAACTCCCTCAATGGAAGGCCAATACTCAAAAGTACCATTTTATTATCTTAAGTTTTATTAACAGTCACACATTTTATTTAGTTATCACTTATATAAAGCTTCCTCTACCAACCCATGACACCATGATCGTCGGGCTGCAAGATAGAAGCCCCCTCCATATGCTACCCTACCCTCCCCATGCTCATCCTATGACAAGTGCCCATGGGCATGCATACTCCCATCCCAACTCCAATGATCATAACTTCCGGCAAATCCACGAAAGATCGGGCCTCGCAAGTCACCCAAAAAATGTACTGTGATGTCCCCTTCTAGCTAGAGACATCACTTTAGCTGGTGATTAGCCTATCAGAGACCCTCGTAGGCTAATAAGATTGGATAGAGGGTCACCTTGGTGTTGATATCCTCCAAGGACCAGAGCAGAGTACTCTTCTAGGTTGCCAGAGTTTGTTTATGATAAGTTTTCCTTTGAGTTTGGCTTGGTCAGGCTATTTTTAGCAGTTTTGGAGTTATAAAGATAGACCCCTGCTATTTTTAGAAAAGGGGTATGGTCATATGCAGTTCTATCATGTTAGCTCCCAGTCCAAATGACATTCAAAAATGTTGAGTAATAATGGAGATATTAATGTTTATTTAGTTAAAATAAACATTATTGGTTTTGAGCCTATATTGTTAAGTTATAATATATAACTTAAGTGAGGGTCATGATATCATAAAAGGGGCCATCGTTTCAATTAATTGTGGGTCCAAGCTTATGGAAAAATTAAAAGGGGTTTTCTAAGTTTTAATGTAATAACATTTTTTAAGTTATTATTATATCTTTTATCCCACATTGAGTGTGGAGACTCATTCTGGAGTTGAGGAGTCCTTATAAACAAACCTTGTCTTCCTTCAAGAGCAGGTTATGAGAATTGCTTAAAAACTTTGCCTTGTGAAATTTCATGAAGTTGTGGCAACAAGGGTTTCTACAAGTTTAAGAAGAATTCAGACTGTGGAGAATGTAGTATCTTCAGAGTTGATGCAATTTGAGGGTGTGAAATATCACTTGAATTTTGCCTATGAGTTGACTTCATTCTGGAGTCAATATTGTGTTGTAGTAGGGGAAAAGTGGATGAATCTGTTTACAGGTTGGAAGGGGTTATAATAGCAGCTACAGTGTTGTGAACAGTACGGCGCTACAGTGAATTAAAAATCAAAGATTTAATATTGCGGTTTTTGATAGGTGCTGCCCAAGGATGAAGCAACCAGCAGCGTGGTTGCATATTGGAGACAGAAATTAGGTTTTTTTTTCAACTATTAATGATGATTTTTTTAATGTATTCTTCCAGCAATAAGTATTGTACATACATTAGGAGCCATCCGAATAAATGAATTTGATTAGCATTATAACCAGATTTGAGTTATAATTTTAGGTAAGATTAGTTTTCAATATTTGTATTTTCTTTTCATCAACTCAAAAACCCAAAAATAGCTTAAAACATTCAAAAACAAACCAAAAACAATCATTACACCCAGGGAAACAAACAGTGATCAGCGTAGAGCCTATTTGGGGTTCTTACATTGGTATCACAGGCTCATTCCTTCCATCCTGAGGGTTTGGGGATCATATGCAGCTACTGCAAATTGGACCACACAGGTACCATACTCGTAGGAGAGCTCCAATTGAAAGAGAACAGTTACAGGAAATAGGAAATATGGAAGAGAGGCGTGATGGTAGTCCACCTAGAAATAGGAGGAATAATGATGATCAGGATACTAGAGAATTCTACCGTGCTATGGTTACAGGGCAGCAGCAGATGGCACAGGCATTGTAGGCACTCACTACTATGGTAGAAAGGATGAACCCACCTATTAGACAAAATGGGGAGCCACAAGAATAGGGAGACAATAGGAGTGCTATAGGTAATCAGAGACCACAACGAACCCATTCCAGAATAGTTGATAGGCCTACACACCCTACATTTGTTCCGGAGGAGCCAAAAGAAGCTCCGATAGAGGAGGCGACAGGAGACCCCATATTCGCAGATGCACTCATGGATACAAATGATGAATGGGAATTATTAGCTCCATAGGTTTGGGAGAGGATGACCTTTGAATGCTTTGTAAATCAAAGGAGAGAGCATTACAGGTCAGTCAGACAAGATAGGAGGCCTAGAGGTCAAAATAGTGAGCTGAAGAGGGCTACAGGCAAGCTTACTATGCCTACATTTGATGGGAGTGGTAAGATGACAGCTCAATCTTGGATTCATAATCTTGACACATTTTTGGCACTGAGGCCAATGACAGAGATTGAAGCTATCAAATATGCCACCTTGCATTTGGAGGGAATAGCACATGATTGGTGGTACCATGGTATGGTAACACTTCAGCATAACCAAGTGATAGAATACCAGGACTTCATGGATAGGTTGGTTGAAATATTTGACAAGAAAGATCTAGAGATTTACTTCCGGGACTTAGCACAGTTGAAACAAACAGGCAACTTGGAGTATTTCATTGGTGAATTTCAGCGGTTGGCAATCATGGTGCCAAACATTTCAGAGCATAGATTGATAGTTCTTTTCATTAAGGGCCTATCTGAACCATTGAGAGGTTGGATAAAGGCATTTGATCCTATTTCTTTATAGGAAGTGATGAGAAAGGCAAGAAGTATGGAACATGCAGTCCCAACAAACAAATTTCAATCCAAAGGAGCATCTTCTAGTAAGGATAACAAACCATTTTATAAAAAACCAGAGAGGACTGATTTTAAAATTGATTCTAAAGATAAAACTCCAACACCTTTTGATAGGGAAACATTAAATGATTTGAGGAAGAAAAAATTATGTTTCTACTGTAAGGGACCCTATGATGCAAACCATGATTGTCCTCTTAGGCCAAAGGGAAAAGCTAACAGAGTTATGTGGGCATACTATGAGGAATCAGAATCAGATAATTCAAATTAGTAGTCTGATATAGAGGAAATAGATGGTGAAAAAGAGGAAGATAAGGCTGATAACTTGTCTAAAATGGAGTCCAAGGATGGGGAAGGAGATGGGCAACTTAGGGAAGCTCATCTCACTAGTATTAAGCAAGAAGGGTCATTCTGGATGAGAGGAGTACTTGCTGGACAGCGAGTCATAACCTTGGTTGATACAAGTGCCACTCATAATTTCATTAAAGCTAGGATGGTGGAGAAGCGTGGCATACAAACAGAGGAGTTTGGGGGAATTAGAGTGAGGGTAGTGGATGGCTATGTCCTCAAATGTGATCGTAGGATCACTGGACTCCCATTGAAAGTTAATAATTATGACTTTAAGGCAGATTTTTATGTTGTATCTATGGGAGATACATATATAGTTCTTGGGATGAGTTGGTTGCACAATATTGGTGAGTTCACTCTTAACCTTAAGGAGATGGAGATGAGGTTTAAAGTGAATGGGAAGACACATATTCTTAAGGCAATCAGGGACAGTGATCTCAGGATGGTCTCTTTTCGTAGAATGGCTAGATTGATTAGACATGATTAGGTAGAGTGGGCAGCAGAGTGCATGTTGATGCCATCACAGGAGGGACAACATAAGATTGAATATCCTCCTGATATTTAGGAGCTTAGAGTTAAACACTCTAAGGTGTTCAGTGACATTCCACCAGGTAGACCACCAGACAGAGGTATTGAGCACATCATTGAGTTAGAGGAGGGGGCTAAGCCCATCATGATTACACCTTACAGGCATCCAAAGAGGTTGAAGGATGAAATTGAGAAAACCATAAAGGAGTTACTTGCTATGGGCCACATTAGACCAAGTAAGTCTCCTCTTTCTTCTTCAGTGGTGTTAGTAAAGAAGAAGGATGGGACATTGAGGATGTGCATTGATTACAGAGTGCTTAATAGGAAGATGATTAAAAATAGATACCCCATTCCCAGGATCAATGAGTTGATAGATGAGCTTCATGGAACTTGCTTCTTCTCAAAGATAGATTTGAGATCAGGTTATCACCAGATCAGAGTTAGAGAGAACGATATCGAGAAGATAGCCTTTAGATGTCATTGTGGCCATTTTGACTTTGTAGTTATGCCATTTGGGCTAACTAACGTACCTACTACTTTTCAGGCAACAATGAATAGGGTTTTCCATCCTCAGTTGAGGAGATTTGTACTTGTCTTCTTCGATGATATCTTGGTATATAGTAGATCTTGGGAGGAGCACTTGGTTCACCTGGACACGGTACTGGGTGTATTGGACAGAGAATCCTTGTATGCAAAGGAGTTGAAGTGTGATTTGGGCATTACAAAGTTGTTGTACTTGGGTCACATCATCAGTGCAGAGGGCGTGTGCATGGATCCTGAAAAGATTTGTGCCATTGTGGAGCGGCCTTCACCGGTGAACCTTACACAGTTGAGGGGCTTTCTAGGACTATGTGCTTTCTACAAAAGGTTTGTGGATGGATATTCTAGGCATGTGGCACCCTTGATAGATTTGATGAGAAAGGGAGCTTTTTTGTGGACTCTTGAAGCACAGGAGTGTTTTGAGAAATTTAAGGGGTTGATGACTTCTTGTCCAGTGTTAGCATTACCAGATTTCAGCAAACCTTTTGAGCTACATTGTGATGCTTCCGGAGAGGGCATTGGAGCGGTGCTTATGCAGGAGAAGCACCCTATTGCTTATGAGAGCAGGAAATTGAGAGGGCCAGAGTGAAGCTTCAGCATATATGATAAGGAGATGTTAGCCATTATGCATGCTTTGGCCAAATTCAGGCAATATTTGGTAGGTAGCAAATTTTGTATCAAAATTGACCATAATAGCCTAAGACACTTTTTGGGCCAGTGAGATCTCAATGATAGGCAGCAAAAGTGGGTGAGCAAGTTACAGTCCTATGACTTTGACATTACATATTTTAAGGGGACACAGAATGTAGTTTCTGATGCCTTATCACGTAGGCCCCATTTGAGCTTACTGACAGACATATCGGACGATTGGAGACACTTGATCCTTGGAAAGTATGCAAAGGACACTTGGGCAGCTAGATTCATAGATGGGACTATTTAGGACAACAGATACACCCTTGTGAATGAGCTCATCATTTACAAAGGACGAATATTTTTGGTCCCAGGATCAGTAGTGAGGAGGATGGTTTTGAAATCTTTTCATGATTCACCTATGGCAGGACATCCTGGTTTCTACAAGACATACTGACAAATTAGAGAGTGATTCACATGGAAAGGGCTCAAAGTAGAGGTACTTCAATATGTTAGGGAGTGTCCCACTTGCCAGCAGAATAAGAAAGAACACTCCTATCCAGCTGGTTTACTTTAGCCACTTCCGATTCCTGATAGGAAGTGGGAGTGTTTGTCTATGGACTTCATCACAGGACTGCCTAGAGCCCAAGGAAGAGACTTCATATATGTGGTTGTGGATCGCCTTACGAAGTTTGCACACTTCTTTCTGATCACTGCTACACAGGTGGCAAAGTTGTTCTTCAAAGAGATATTTAGATTACATGGCTTAAATTGGAGCATTGTAAGTGACAGAGACAGTAGGTTTATGAGTCACTTTTGGCAAGAGCTATTCAGGTTGTGTGCGACAAAGCTCACTCTGAGTACTAGCTACCACCCTCAAACAGATGGTCAAACAAAGATAGTAAACAAATGGGTGGAGGGATATCTCAGAAATTATATAGTAGGGCAACAGAGGGCATGAGTAAAGTGGATTTATCTTTGTGAGTATTGCTACAATACCACTTATCACATGTCTATTTAGATGTCATCCTTTATGGCCCTGTATGGGTATGAGGCACCCAATTTTATGGATCTGCTTTTGAGTGACAGTAGAGTGCCCAGTGCAGGTGATTTGTTACAGGAGAGTCAATACCTTGTTAAGACTCTCAAGGATAATCTAACTAAGGCACAAAATCAGCAAAAGCAGTATGCAGATCAGAAGAGGACTGAGTGGACTTTTGAGGTTGGAGACATGGTGTATCTTATGTTGCAGCCTTAGCGTCAATCCAATCTCAAGAAGAATGGTGCCGAGAAACTCAAGCCACAATACTATGGTCCATTTAGGATTATCAGAAAAGTGGGAGAGGTGGCTTATGAGTTAGACTTGCTGGCGGAGAGCAAGGTGCACAATGTTTTTCATGTGTCACGCCTCAAAAAGGTGCTAGGGCATCATATTGTGCCTTCTACAGTACTACCACCCATGGATGATGAGGGAAAACTTGTTTTGATACCGGAGCTATCATTGATCTTAGAGAGAGGAACTTGAGGAAACGTACCATCCGAGAATATTTGGTGAAGTGGAAGGATTTTCCGGTAGAGGATGCTACTTGGGAGAGCGAGGAGATTTTACAACATCCAAAGTTAAGATTGCTTGAGGACAAGCAATTTCAAGGAGGACGGACTGTGATGTCCCCTTCTAGCTAGAGATGTCACTTTAGCTAGTGATTAGCCTATTAGAGACCCTCGTAGGCTAATAAGATTGGATAGAGGGTCACCTTGGTGTGGAGATCCTCCAAGGACCAGAGCAAAGTACTCTTCTGGGTTGCCAGAGTTTGTTTATGATGAGTTTTCCTTTGAGTTTGGCTTGGTCAGGCCACTTTTAGTAGTTTTGGAGTTATAAAGATAGACCCCTGCTATTTTTAGAAAAGGGGTATGGTCATATGCAGCTCTATCATGTTAGCTCCCAATCCAAACGACATTCAAAAATGTTGAGTATTAATGGAGATATTAATGTTTGTTTAGTTAAAATAAACATTATTGGTTTTGAGCCTATATTGTTAAGTTATAATATATAACTTAAGTGAGGGTCATGATATCATACAAGGGGCCATCGTTTCAATTAATTGTGGGTCCAAGCTTATGGAAAAATTAAAAGGGGTTTTCTAAGTTTTAATGTAATAATATTTTTTATGTTATTATTATATCTTTTATCCCACATTGAGCGTGGAGACTCATTCTGGAGTTGAGGAGTCCTTATAAACAAACCTTGTCTTCCTTCAAGAGCAGGTTATGAGAATTGCTTAAAAAATTTGCCTTGTGAAATTTCTTGAAGTTGTGGCAACAAGGGTTTCTACAAGTTTAAGAAGAATTCAGACTGTGGAGAACGTAGTATCTTCAGAGTTGATGCAATTTGAGGGTGTGAAATATCACTTGAATTTTACCTGTGAGTTGACTTCATTCTAGAGTCAATATTGTGTTGTAGTAGGGGAAAAGTGGATGAATCTATTTATAAGTTGGAAGGGGTTATAATAGCAGCTACAGTGCTGTGAATAGTACAGCGCTACAGTGAATTAAAAATCAAAGATTTAATATTGCAATTTTTGATAGGCGCTGCCCAAGGAGGAAGCAACCAGCAGCATGGTTGCATATTGGAGACAAAAATCAGGTTTTTTTTCAACTATTAATGATGATGTTTTTAATGTATTCTTCCAGCAATAAGTATTGTACATACATTAGGAGCCATCTGAATAAATGAATTTGATTAGCATTATAACCAGATTTGAGTTATAATTTTAGGTAAGATTAGTTTTCAATATTTGTATTTTCTTTTCATCAACTCAAAAACCCAAAAACAACTTAAAACATTCAAAAACAAACCAAAAACAATCATTACACCCAGGGAAACAAATAGTGATCAGCGTAGAGCCTATTTGGGGTTCTTACATGTATGCGGACGTACTCGTGTGTGGCGCACCACCATCACAAAGATCATAACACAAGGACAGGAATGAGAAAACAATGCGAAGAAAAAACTCAACTAAAAGCAACATAGGAAGGATGGATTCTACAGGAATCCCAAAGCCAATAAAACCATACATCATTAAATCACTCAATCAGCCTCAATCCGAGAGTATGAATTCTACATGAATCCCAATGATGCAAGAAGACCAAACTTCATGAACTCACTCAATCGGCCTCAATCTGAGAGTATGGATTCTACATGAATCCTAGCATTCATGAACAAAAGGCAAAGGTCCAACAAAAACCATAACAGGTAACAAATCACTCAACCGAACACAAATTCGAGAGTACGAGTGCAACACGCATCCCAATGCAACAAAAGGTGCAATAGTGGTCTGACTGATATCCAAACAGATCATCCAAGTCCACGACCCACATTGTGCCAAGAAAACCCAAGAAAATAGGGCGACACACAAAACGAGGTAAAAACCCCAAAAATTTGGAAAACTACAAAATTAAAACCCATTTGGCCTTTGGGTTCAAAAACCCCAAAAATCAAAAAATAAATGGAATCGGACATCATATGCAAAAATGGCCAGCATAACGGCGTAAAATCCCAAACCCTCATCCCAAAAAATAGAAAAGTGTTCATACCCGCCTAACCAGGTAGAACTAACATACAGAAATGGAGGGGAACACTAGTTCTTAGCCTCCAAACAAATGGCTACCAAAAACCGAAGCTGAAATGGAGCAGAAACAATAAAATGAGAAAGCCCTACATCATAGCCAAAAGGGCAAAACGAGAATCTGAACCATAAAATAAATATCCCGCAGAAGTAGTTGAAAAGCGCAGCAATCCAAGATTTCCCTGAGCTGGATCCAACGAGCCCAACCTCATGACGATCCCACGCCCGTAGCTCCCACAATGAACAAAACAATAAATCCTCATGAAGAGGATTTTGGGTTTTACTCTCCAACTTTCCAATTTGAAAGTGAGAAGTGAGGAATTAAATTCCTTTTTGGATATTTATTCACTTTTCAGGTGAATAATCGATTAGGGCATTTAACCAGCCAATCCAGTTAAACCCCGAATCGACCCAAACGAAAATAGGCTATTCCTATAAATAGGAATTCATCTATGGAAAAACTGCCAAAAAATAAAATAAAATAATTAAAAAGCTCAAAAACCCAAAAACACATAAATCTCCTTAACAACTTTCGTGACAATGCGAACCTCTAAATGCACAGACACGCTTACTAGTCTAATCACATAATGCAAATGAGTTTGGATTTAATAATCAACGAAAGGTTTAAATTAAACATTTAATTAAGGATACATCGACCATACAAGGAAGACATTGGTAAAGTATGAACGGCTGTATCACTAACTCCAAGTGCCACTGCCAGGGATATAAATTCTGCACACTAAAAAACATGATCAAATGCAATTGCATATAATAACATAGCCAAAGCAATAAATGTATTAAATCACCTAATTTAACCATTTATTTAATTATATTAAAATAATCTATTTACATCACTCACTTTCACAAAAGGCATAGCAACACAGGAATGAAGTAGATAACCATAGCATTAAATCCATCGCATAACAAAATCAGAGGTATGTCCAAATACTAGATAACCTGATAACATCATAAAACACACTGTCATCTCAAAATGGCATCATCATATAATACGATTAATTGAACAACATAGTAGTATAACATCTATGATACTAGAATCAAAGTGTAACATCTGACCCTCAGGTCCTCTCAAATGTAAACATAACATGAGTAACAAATATCTCTCTAATCAGAAATATAACAAGGTAAATGTTGGCAGCACATAACCAAAATAATCCCACATGAACAATCCATTTAATTACTTACACATTAAATAAGGTACTTAAAACACATAAAGAGAACACAGTCATAAACATGACTAACCATTGCTATAGGAGCCTAGTCCAGTGTAGCATAGTAAAAGTACATAGTGCAATCTTTGCACACATCTCAGGGTAATGATAGAACAACCTCATGATACCACATTGATCCTAGTAACCACTGGCACAAATCTCAGTGAACCAAAAATTACATCATAATCTCATAGATCAGTCAAAAGCATAAACAAAGCAACTGATACAAAAATATAAATCCAAACATCACAATCATAATCCATCACAACAAAAGATCAGCAAGGTTGCATCCATCAGGATGACTTACAAAAGTCAAATGGGAGAGGCACTACAAATTTCCTGATTAGTCACCACAATCTAACAATCTCCCACTTGGGGACTGATTAGGCTCCACACTAAACAAGAATCTCCCACTTGGAGACTGATCCTGTATCAATACCACTACCACATGGGGCTCCCATTGGATCAAACCACCTTGGACTCTATTGTTCTTTTATTCATGTTTAGTCTAAAAGACCAACTAAAGCTAAAGAGGAGTTTAGCTTCTCCCTTGTTACAACCTTTGTCAACATATCTGCTGAATTGTCATTGGTATGTATCTTCTCTAGTTTTAAATGTCTATCCTCCAAAACTAAATGAATGAAATGGTACTGCAACTGTATGTGTTTGGTCTTAGAATGCAGAGCTGAATTATTAGCAAGATAAATAGCACTCTGACTATCTATGAACAAATAATTATCCTTCTGAGGATGTCCCAATTCTTCCAAGAAGAACTGAAGCCATATCATCTCCTTAGCTACTTTTGTAGCAGCAATGTACTCTGCCTCTGTAGTGGATAAAGCATTAATCTTTTGTAACCTAGAAACCTAGCTCACAGCTGCCCCACCAACAGTAAAGACATAACCTATAGTAGTAGATCCCCCAAAGTGTAAACACTTATTGGATGTTCCTCTCAAATATCAAAGAATCCACTTGACAATATTCCAATGCTTAAATCCTGGATGACTCATATACTGGCTAATGACTCCCACTGCATGTGCAATATTTGGCCTAGTGCATACCATAGCATACATCAAGCTTCCTATAGCTGAAGCATAGGGTACCTTGGACATCTTATCCTCCTCTTCCTGTGTCTTGGAATACATCTCCTTAGTCAATTTCAAATGACCAGGTAAAGGTGTGCTAATAGCTTTAGCCTTCTCCATAGAGAAACATTGCAACACCTTCTCAACATAATCAGCTTGAGATAGTGTCAATGTTCTATTCTTCCTATCTCTACAAATCTTCATACCAAAGATTTGTTTTGCTTCCCCAAAATCCTTCATAGCAAATGCATGTGCTAACTGGCATTTCAACCCCTTAATATGATCCACGTTAGACCCAACTACAAGCATATCATCAACATATAGACATAAAATAATGTAGCTATAATCACCTAACCTCTTAAAATAAACACAATAATCTGAATGACACCTATTATAGCCATGCTCATGCATAAACCTGTCAAATTTTAGATACCATTGCCGAGGTGCTTACTTCAAGCCATATAAACTTTTCTTCAATTTGTACACTAAGTTCTCCTTACCTTTGACCTCAAATCCCCATGGCTAGGCCATATATTTTTCTTCATCCAAATCACCATGAAGAAAGGCTATTTTAACATCCAACTGCTCTAAATGCAAATCTTCAATAGCCGCAAGACTTAAAATAGTATGGATAGAAGTCATTTTAACAACAGGAGAAAATATCTCATCAAAATTAATTCCCTTTTTCTGTGCAAATCCTTTTACAACTAACCTAGCCTTAAATCTTTTCTTACCTCCTTCCTCTTCTTTCAACTTGTAAACCCACTTATTCTGTAAAGCCTTTTTACCTGCAAGAAACTTGCATAGATCCCATGTCTTATTCTATAGCAAAGAGTCCATTTCATCTTTCATTGCAGACTTTCACTGAATCTTAGTATCCACCTGCACAGTTTCATCATAACTTTCAGGTTCACCAGCATTAGTAAGTAAAATAGAATACGAAGAGGGAGAAAATCTTTGTGGAGGTCTAATTTGCCTCATTGATCATCTAACATTCACTAGTGTGTGTGGTATTTGTTGTTGTAGTTGTTGCACATCATAAGGAATGGCTAGAACATCAACTTTTGGAGTATCATCTAGCACTACATAATCATCTTCTTTCTTCTCATGTTGCTACGATAGATCTTTGTACAACACTTTCTCATTGAATATGACATCCTGACTTCTAACAATTTTAAGATTTTCAAAATCCCAAAGCCTATAACCAAATTCATTAATGCCATATCCAACAAAGACACATTTCTTTGATTTAGCTTCTAGCTTGGTTCTATTTTCAGAGTCTATATGAGCAAAAGCTTCCCAACCAAAGGCCTTGAGAAAAGAATAACTCACCTTCTTACCAATCCATGCTTCCTTTGGAATACCACAACCCAAAGGAGTAGAGGGACCTCTATTAATCAAATATATTGTAGTATTGATAGCCTCCACCCACATGTGTAAGGGCAACCTAGCATGCAATCGCATGCTCCTTGTGCACTCCATTATAGTCGTGTTCATGTGTTCAGCCACTCAATTTTCTTGTGGAGTCCTTGGAACAATTTGTTGTCTACAAATACCATTAGTGGAGAAATAATCTTCAAATTCATGACTACAATACTCACCACCATTATCAGATCTAAGAAATTTTAATTTCTTACCAGTTTCATTTTCAACCAAGCATTTCCATTTCTTAAAAGTTTGAAATACATCATATTTCTGTCTAAGGAAATAAACCCATACTTTTCTAGTTGCATCATCAATAAATTTAACATAATAATGAAAGCCACCAAAGGAAGATAACTGAGTTGGTCCCCATACATCTGTATGCACAAGCTCTAATTTCTCCTTTTTGTTTTCCTTCCCAGTCTTTATAAAACTCACTCTCTTTTGTTTTCCATACAAACAACTTTCATAGAAACCCATATTAACACATTTCAAACCTAGTAAAACTTTCTTTGAATGAAGTACTTTAATACCTTTCTCACTCATGTGCCCAAGTCTGTTGTGCCACAATGCTGTATCAGAATCTATAATAGTTATTTGTTCTCCCTGCTCAACTGCAACAATTGTTCCCGAACATTCATTTTTCTCTGAAACAATCAAAGTAGTAGGAACAATATGACCTATAAAAAGATATAAGGTGCCTACTTTTACACCTTTTGCTAATACAAGGAAACCTTTTTAAACCTTCCAATTTTTATCATTAAAAGTAACTACACAACCCTCATCACCGAGTGGCCCAACTAAAATTAAATTTCTACTCAGTATTGGAACATGTCTTACCTCATGTAGTAGCCAATGATTCCCATTTTGCAACTTAATCATAATTTTTCCCTTTCCAAAAATCTGACAGGGTTCATTATCCCCCAAATAAACAAGCCCAAAATCTCCTTGGACATAATCAATGAAATAACCTCTATGAGGTGTAGCATGAAATGAAGCACCAGAATCTAAAATCCATGAATCATCAACACTCTCTAAAGATAGAAGCAAAGCATCCTCTTCGGATTTGTTACTTACCATATTTTCCTCCTTGTCTCCATTTGATTTGTCTCCTTCATTTTTCTTTTGATTCTAGCAATCTTTCTTTTTGTGCCCTGGTTTCTCACAGTACCAACAATCATTTCGTCCTCTTAATTAAGACCTACTCCCCTTTGACTTTCCTCTTGATTTCCCATGATTTTGAGAGTTACTTCCTCTTTCAGTCATTCTGCCCCTGCTTTGTGCATTCAAAGTACTTCCTGATGTAGATCCATATGACGATTTCCTATGAGTTTCCTCACTCAAAACAACATCGATCACATCATCATATTTTAGGGTACTAGATCCAGGAACATAATTACTCACTTCCATTACCAAGCCATTGCATCTTTCAGGCAAAGAACACAAAATCAAGAGAGCCCTAATTTCTTCATCAAAATTGATACCCACAGAAGATAACTAACTAGTAATAGTATTAAACTCATTTAAATGATCTGCAATAGATCCACCTTCTGCTATTTTCATATTAAATAAACGCTTCATGAGAAATACCTTGTTTGAAGTGGAGGGCTTTTCATATAGTGTCGCTAGGGTTTTCATCAAATCTTCTGTCATCTTTGCTTTTGTAATATTAAATGCCACCAATGGTGCCAAGCATAACCAAATGCTTCTGAGTACCTTTCTATCCAAAAGATCCCATTCAGCCTCTAATATAGTTCCCTGATTCTTGGTTTTTCCTTCCAATGGCTTCCATAAATCCTTCTAATATAGATAGTCTTCCATTTGCATCTTCCATAAATAGAAGTTCTACCAATTAAACTTGTCAACCCTTAGCTTACCCTCATCTACCATCGCTCTTGCTCAACCGTGAGACTCCCACTTAACCATGAGACTTTCTTGCAGAGGATAATTGAAAGACAACCAGGCTTTAATACCATTTGTTAGGATAAACCACAGATAGAAATAAAAACTACATGCAAATATAACCAATAACAGAAAATAATAGATCACACAAAAATAAACACAAGGCAACAAGATTTAATGTGGTTCACCCAATCCCTAGGCTATGTCCACCAAATAGAAAGTCTGATCTTATTACAATCTAGTGATTACAACCTGATTACAATCCGTAATCCCTTACAGCTCAATACCGCCACAAGAACCAATTTCGCATCACAACATAATGAAAAATACCCAACCCTAAACCCTTTTATACAAGTATTAAACCACTTTAAGGTTATAACATGTCAACCATAATTAGCCATAACTTTAGTGGTGAATCTATGAATGGTGAATAGTACCAAAATTATTGGCAAATAGTACCAAATTTATTTATTTTTTGAGGCGATGCCCTAAACCCCACTAATTATGAAGTATGTACAGTACTTTCCTGATCAGTCACCACAACCTAACGATATATGTTTCCAAAATTTATAAAGTAACCTCAATTCACTGCTTTTCTATTCCAAATTCCATATTTCAAAATAAATGTTTGAATTAATTCTTACATTTCTAGATATCCAATGCATACATTATTGGCATGTATAGTGTTTACATCCATCTTTAATATTAAATTGTAAGTGCATAAATTCATTATTACCACCATGTAAATATAATATTTAAAAAAACCTATATTACTATGTGATTATTGACCCTTAATTATAGACTACTAATTACTACTTAATTAAACTATTACATCTTATCATTTAATTAAATTCTACCCATTTTATTGGCTTCTATCTTTTCACTAATAACTATTATCATTAACCTCTAACAATTTAATTTAATGCTTAATTATTAATAATCAACAATCAACTTTATACTACTTTTTAATTTTACGCTCTTAATAATATTGTATACTTAATTTACTTACTAAACATAAGATAAGATAAGATAAGATAAAAAAATTAATGTGCAATATGTGATCAACAAGGGCCTATGGGACTAAAAAATTATAGAACAAGAAGAAAAGAACCTGTAGACCAGCAAATAGTGGTTAGGAAAGAAAAAGAAAGAGAAAAGAAAATCATATAAAATATGCAGACTAATTATTCTTCCTAGGTTGGAAGAAGTCTAGCACTAAAGGATATAGACCCTGGTGAGGGAGAGCATGTAGCAATCTTTGAGATCTGCTAGTAGATTGATATTGATGAAGATAAACCTTGCAGGGTCATATGGATCTAGAGTGAATAGTGGTAGAGGTATCTGAGAGTCACCTCACACTACACCTAGAGGGTAGTGGCAAGAAGAAATATGTAATGAGATGCTCTACAACTTGCTTCAATGGTAATAAAAGTTGTAGGGTGTGATCACAAAGTTGCATTGCCTCCTAGATATATAGTGCCAAACACCTCTAATCTATGTAGCCAAAGAAGGAGGTAAATGAGATGTACTCTTTGAATAAATAATAAAATCTCCCTTTGATCTCATAATAAATAGGGCAATGGAAAATTATGTGTAAATCAGTCTTGGTCATGGCCAATTTGCATAGCATGTAAATATCCAATCCTCTATATCAATGTGGTGGTCTATCTAGGCCTATATATAGTGGAAACCAAACCTAAAAGATTCTAATGCAAACTAAATATCATGGCACCAACTTTGAGATAAATATATAGGCTAAGCAATAATTGAATCTTGCATGTCTAGAAAGTGCTTAGTATATAAAGCCATCCTTAGACTTAACCCCCTAGGTGGGTTAGTCAAAGTTGTAATGAGGTACTGTCTATAGATGTCAATTTTGACTTGCTCATTGAACTCTTGTTTAGAAGGGAGAAGATGAGTAGGAGCATCTAATGAGAATCGAAAGAGGGATAGGTGATCAATGTCAATCCTGATGGAGCTCAAAAGGGATGTGGCTCGGACATACCAACAATAGGTTCTCATAGAGTTGTTAGATCTGGAAAGCATAATTGAAGAGTGGTATACAAGGTAAGAGTATCTGTCCCAACCATTTTTAGAGTCTACAAAGTAGAGAAGATGGTGAAGAAATAATATTGGGTAGAAAATATTTGCAAACATAAAGGGATGAGCTCTGAACTTAGCTGGAATGATATTGTGGGAGATGGTGTGATGACAACTAATAATCCATCAAAGGAAGTGAGTTTGAATATGCTCAATGGAGGCCCAATCCAAATAAACCAATGATGGTCCTTAAATTCCTAAACCATATATAATAGTAGGTCTAACCAAAGGGTCCATGAGGGATAGCTTGGATGAGGTGTCCTAGAAATGATGTCTGAAGCATTGTCTCTTAATCTTGGTAAGGCAACCCATCCCTTCGTTGATCCTTGACTGAATGGAGAGTCTCAAACTAAAATTAGGACTAGAGAAATTGACCCTAAGGTAAGTGTATGAGGAGGCAACCTCAATCTCCATATCTTGGAAGTAGAAATGTAAATGTGAGGTTTTCAAGAAATTGAAGACCATGACCTAAGTCTTCCATAAGTTAACCAAAAGTTTTCTCAAGTCACAAAAGGAGGCTAAGCTATCAAGAGTTCTCTAAAGACTCTTGGGTGAAGAGGCAAGAAGAATCACATCATCTGCAAAAAGAAGGATGGAGACTAAAACATGATGTAAGTAACAACCATCATCTAGAAGGGACGAGTCTCTGATAAATCCCTCAAGCTCTTTAATGTAGATGCCAAAAAGAATGGGGGAGAGGGGGAACCTCTACTTCACCCCAATAGTGATTTGACTAGGTTCAGAGAGCCCCATTGGAGTCTTGAATCTTTCCTTGACCTAATCATAGAGTCTCAAAATGGCCATCAAAAGAATCTTTGATATTTCAATGTCTTCAAGCCTTTGGAAAAGGGAAACTCTAGGTATGGAATTAAACACCTTACAAAAGTCCAAAAAACAATAGTAGACTTTTATAGAGAAATGATGATCCTCCTTAATGATTTTCCATAAGGTCAATATATGATCCATAGTATGATAATATTCTCTAAAATTAGCTTGACCTCTAGCCCTATAATTTATCCTATCCAATTTCCCTAAAAGAATAGTATTTAGTGTTGTGGCATAAAGTTTAGCAAAGATATGCCCGATCATGATGGTCCTATAATTGTTGGTATTAGAAATCAACATTGTTTTATGAATTGGGTGGACCACATGCCTCAACCAAGCCTCTAGAAAGCTAGTACAAACCACACTATTATAGAGTGTGGTGAGATAGGAGTCAATCTACTAAGCTTGAGTAGTTCCACCTAGAATCCATACTCATCGACAACTCTAGTACATCTCATAGTTTTGATAGCCTCATGGATGGTGGAAGTTGTAAAGATATGGTGTTGAGGGGGTGAGATAAGGTGGAGAGGTGGATAACCTAGGATGTCAGAAAGGGTGGTGGTGTGGGAGATGAGGGAGTGCATATATATAATATCACTTAACAATTACTTTATTACTAACACTATCTACTAATATTTTCTACTAAATAATTAAATTACTAACATGCAATATTAACTAACCTATCTACCTATGCAAATATTTTACCTGAACTCTCTACACACCTCTTACTAACCATCCACTAACTAGTTGATTCCTAGAAAAAATTAAATCCTATTTACTCATTACTAAACTAAGCTAACCTCTATCTCACATGACACCCAAAATTTCCCATATCCTATCTCCCATTTCTCAAGTGTTATCTCTTATCTAACCCCAATTATGTGATTCCTATCATTTCCTCCAAATAGATTCCCACTCCTACTCACATATGTGCTCTTCTTCTCTTCAAATAAATGCCATTTCCTACCTACAGACCAAGACATCTATGGTGGCACCTTGTGTGGGACTACAAGCATGTGAATGGATGGTGTAAGTTGTTGAGTTGGTGAGAGAGTGTCAATAATATTGGGGGTCCCCTTACTATGTGATGACTAAGGTGACATGGAGGTGTGGTGGGGTTTTGGTCCCCTTGTACTCTCCCTATGTACCTCTTTGTACCACCCAAGGGAGGTGTGAAGTGTATGGAGAGAGGGTCGCCAACCCAAAGGGGCTCCTCTCACAAGGTCAACCTTATTTAATTACTATATATATTTTTTTTAAAAGGGTACGTAACCACTTTTGAAGGTGATGTTGCCTAGATATATCTAATTAGCCAGCATACTTTCCCATTGAGGTTTCTTGCAACTACAATTCAACTCATGCCTATAAATGACTGTTGATAAATGGTTTTGTATGGGGAAATAGTTTTCATCTACTAATTAATGATTTGATTTAATTTTGGATTCAATATGTTATGAAGTGAATCATGCACCCAAAACCTAGCCACATGATGGTACACCTACACACCATTTTTTTTTAATCAACCATCTTATTCTTTGATCATAGTTTGCCTGCCACAATTAAGGTGAAGTCTAGTCTTCAATTAGATAACCTATAATTATTAAATGTCTCCAATATTCAATCAAATTATATCTCCAATCATGTTGTTTTTTGATTAATCTTATTATTCTTCACTCATAGTTTGCTTGCCACAATTAAGGTGAAGTCTATTCAATCAGATAATCTACAATTATTAAATTTCGCCAATATTCAATAAAATTATATCTCCAATCTTCAATCAAGAAATCTGGAATTATTAGATCTATCTAGTCTTCAATCAGATTATATCTCTAGTCTTCAATTAGACAATCTAATTTTACTCTCTCGTGTTATTTCTTCTCTACTTTTACTCCTTAGAAATTAATGTCATTAATTGATGGGTCATGATCAACTTGACAACAACTAATGAATTTAGATTTAGATTTTTTTCATCCTTGGCCTTTTGGGGGAGATTCGAATTCTAGTATTTATTGCAGCTAATAAAATTCAAACTAAACAATGCAATGGATCTCCAAAGAGATTTGGGAAATATATTTTAATGCATGCATTTATGTTCAAATTTAATGTGGATATTATTTGGTATCTCACAATTTGGATTTTGTTATCTGATCTAAGAATTTAGAATAATTGGCGGGGCTTTATATTTATCAAATTTAATACTATAGGCACCTGTAATGTTCATATCTTGTGAATGGATGGGCCAACCATGATTTGAAAAAAATGGTTTTCACTAAGAAAAATATATTTGGGTTGTATACAAGGTTTTTAAATAGTGAACTATTTGGTTCATATGCCTTGTATTCATAATCAAGTACTATTTATTTCAAACTTTTACTGTTAGAATTCTTTTAGAATAATTGAGAGGGGGGGTGAATCAGTTATCCAAGGTCCAATAATGTCCAATACAATTTTTTGTCAAATCCTTAATGGCATATAACTAAAATTATTATGCATGCAATTAAACATTAAACAATCATCAAAAGTAAACATGCATCACCACATAACAAAAAGGATTTTGGTGACCCAGAAACCCTTTAGGAATAAGAAGGTAAAACTAGGGTGGGGATGACACCCACAAAAATAACTGCACAATTGATTTTCAACCACTTCTGATGGTTTGCCCTGTTAAAGGCTTTACACACTATCAGATGTGACCCTATTCAAGGATTTCTACACCCTATTAGGAGTGTGCCCTATTAGAGGACTTAAGAACATTCAACTTAGAATGTCACCCTATTAAAGGATTTACATAGAGCTGTTAGGCCCACCCAAGTCCGTGGGATTTACAGCCACCTTATCAAAAGAATATTTTATCCCTCTCTAAGGATATCCTATCCTTCTCTTGAGGATATCTTATCCTTCTCGTAGGGATCTTCTATCATTTTCCTAAGGCTTATCTAGCTGGCTGTTACGCTAACCTAGCAATGTAGGGTTTCAGTGTCTAATATAGTGGTAAGAAACTATTAGAAAGGTTTTGACCTGATAAAAATTGTAACTCTAACCTTGTAGATTTAATATCACTCTTCAATTCTTCTCTTTGATTGGCTTATGTTCCTTGCAGTGCTGATAGCTTGTTCACCCTTCAAGATCTATCTCCTTGAGTTCTTCCACTCATTATGCCAATGCACTCCATGGTCACTTGATCAACTCAGAGTCTTGATGCTTTGTGCTTACTCCTCACTGTGTTATCTTCTTGACACTTCACACTAGCCTTCTCTTGGCTTCTTTACATGACCACACTTATGACCACCTCTCTCTCTTGCACTTTCTCTGATCTTTGACCTGTGACTCCTGATAAAGAAGTTCTATTCTTCATTTCCCGCTCAAGTCTTCCTGCTCATCAATTTGAACTGATGTAAGAAAATGATATTGTTTTTCCTCCAAATTATTTCTTCCAAAAACTTCATCAATATTCTTCTTGAATTGGTTTGCATGGTTTACATAAAATTCTGTGACATCTACTCATCATCCTTATCATCCAATTAATTCACAAAATTCAATGTAACAAACTTATCGTTGCTGATCTGGCGAATCTTTTGACATAACAAATAATGCAGCAACTCGACATCATTGGTTTACTAATGCTTGACACCTTATGTGTTTCTCAGCTTCTACTACATTTACTGATGCTTGACACCATCTAATTCTGGATTGCTCAACATCCACTATGTTTCTGCTTTACCCAACATCTGAAGCCTTTTCATGAGTTACTTGACACCTGAACAATCCTGTGTTACTTGGCACCTGAATGATTGCTCGGCACACACTAAAATTGAACTTGCTCGGCTTCAACTAAGAATTTTCTCATCACTAACTAGCATGCTCAACACTCACAAATGGACTTAGTTATGCTTTACAAATGACTTAGTTAAACCTTGCATTTTGAGTGTATCTGAATGTGTCCATTCCCTATGTCTTAGAGTATGTCATCAATACACTATTTCATCAATGGCTTAGCTAATCCTTATACTTCATTAAAACATCATAACTTCAACCTTTCTCTAGGTGCTCTAGTTATATCTTATTGATTTCCTCCTCCTTGTCAATCAACTAAGTGACAGTATTTGGATCACTAAAGCAATTGGCATTCATGTAGTCGGAAAGTTTGACATCAATGACAAAGTAATGATTGAAAGAATTATTTACCAGTTCCATTATTCTTCATTCATGATATTTTCAATCATTTCCAACATTTACTTCATATTTCACTTCTTACAGACATTTGCAACTTTTGGGTTCACATTTTCTTCTTTTTCTTTTAATAAAAAGAGACAGGTAATTTGCAAAGATGAGGAGTGTGTAAGGGCTTAGAAGGGTGAGAAGATATGTTATCAGGAGCCTTGACTTGACCTTCTATTGTGCTTTTCTAAGATTGAGAAAGTCTAGTGATGTAATTAAAAGTAGTGATTTCTAAGTCCATTGGCATAGGATTGTTGTGTTTGATAAAGTTTTTTTTTCCAGATCTTGTCTAAATATTTTACTAGCATATGGAATGGTATTTTCTACTACCCTAGAATATAAATATGATAATAGACTACTCCTTCTAGAGATTTTCTAGATCTATAATCTTATCTTGTGATAAGATTATGAAATTTAAGTTATCTATTTTACACAGGCCAACCTTTTACACATAGAATTAATAAACATAAATGCTTCAAATATAATTGTACGCATCAAAATGATTGAATCTGATGCACTTTGTACTTTGTAAAAGAAAATAAAATGAGAATCTTCTAATTGCTGAGTAATTGAAACATTGAGATTAAATCCTTTCTTCTATTAAATGATAATATTGTGAGCACCTTATTTAGTGTAGTCAAATTGACATTTTTAAAAACTTTTCTTATTTAACTTATCTCTTACAATCTATTATGCTATTAACAATTTTTTTACTTTCCCACAATTGTGAGCACACTTGCTATTTCTTTGTGACTACTGTTAATTAATTACGATTTTTTATAAAAAGTTTTTTGTGTTGCCAAAGCTACTATTTCTTTGTGAGTGACATTAACTAATTATAAAAAAGGAATGCAACACAAAATATTATAATATAATAAGTGAAGCATAGTTATAGAGCTTATAGTGTTCTATTTTATTTCTTAAATTAAAAGACAATTGATATTATAAAATAGTTTAATAGTCATAATAAAATAATCTAAAAATTGCAATATGATTTTGCTTCACAAGAAAATAGGGAAATGATTTCTTTTATTTTATTGTTTCTTGAAGAAACAAAAATAATTTTAAAATTGAAACTTTTTAAGTTGTCTTATGAAATAATTAAACATACTATTTTTTGGATAGTATGAATTTTTTATAGTAAAAATATAAAGAAAGTCCACTTTATATTACCTATAGTTAGTTTTAGAAACTAAAATACATAACATAAGAAAGTCATTATTATAGTGCTTTGCATTTATTTCAAAGGGGTGTTAAAACACACAAAGATTTATTCTCTAGGTTTACAATGAGCCTTCATTCATGGGAGGATTTGTAAGTGCAATTTAGGCTTATCCATTAATATTGATAAACAATTGATCTTCTAGTTTCTATGTTTCATCCCACTTTGTTACACAATCTTGGAATTCACTCATCCTGCCCATGGTGGAAATATTAGAAGTGGTACCCTACCACTCCAATGACTAGTTACAAGCTCAAGTTGGGGTACTAGTGGTTGATAACCCATCTTCCAATGGTTGATACCCTCAACTAGCATTGGCATTTTTATTCTTCGCATAAGACATGGAGTCTTAGATTTAGCACTGTTTGGCATACCATCACAGAGCCAAAGATTTCTCAGTTTGCCTAGTGTCTCCTTTTCCAAGGCTTGCCTTTTAGTCCTTGGCTCTAGCTTCTAGGATTTCCTAGTCCTAGATGTCCTTTTTGTGGCCAGACTAAAAGCTTTCTGCATATTTTATGGTTTTGTAGAAGAGCTTAGAATTACTAGCTCTAGATTTTTTATTTGTTCAAGCCTTTTCATTTAGAGGCCTTCACTTGGCATATGGTGGTTCTAAGTGATGCTCCTAGACTTTGATATGCCTAGATTTGGCATGCTTTAAGAATGAAGATATTGTTTACAATCTAGAAAGATTGTAATGTTATTTTATTCTCTCACATCTTCTTGATATTTATGTTGTAATGTACCTTAAAGAACGTATATGTAATAATGTCATGATGTAAATTCAAGTGCAAACTAGCAAAGTCATGTTGGAAGTGGCTCACTTGTAGGATCTACTTGATCATTAGGGAAATTCCCCTAGTACGGTTGGTGGAGTACTTCTAGATGCTTTATCTAGTGATTGTACACCTCCTCATGGTTGTTACTAGGGCTAGAGCAATTCTTCTTACTGCTTGCAGACCCCAAGGTCATAGCCTCATCATTGCTCTCCCAGTGTTGGCTTTCATGGTTGTCATCACTCAACCTTGTCTCCTTAAAGGATGGGTTCAAGTTGGCCCCCAATGGCTCCCTTTGCTACTGCTAATGAAATTTGGATGTCTACTCACTGTGACCCCAAGTAGGCTTCCCCCCAATTGGATTTAGCCATCTCTCCTCCCAACGCTGAGGAAGATAAACACAAGGGTACTGATAAAAGTGATGTTTCTATTGATGATTGGGCTCCCCTTGATCCAAAAAATAACCCCAAGGACTTCTATGGTTCTAATGAAAAAGATCTTCCTTTGGCTAGCACTACTCTTGTAGCCTAAAGCTTTTATTTCTACTTTTATATGTTGTTTTTATGAATAGTTGATCTCCAACCTTGGGTAGTTTGAACTCACAGCGTGATCTTGTATCCCACAGCCCCTTGTTTGTGAATATGTATCTTTAAATTTTAATTAAGGAAAAGATCTATTCATCAAAAAAATTATTCCTTTCTAATTTTCTCTCCTATATGGATGGAGGTGGAAGAAAAATCATACAAGTGATTATATGTTTAGTTTAATAGTTAATATCTTCAAATGTACATAATAATATTTATTTTAAGATTTAAAACATAGAAAATTTTACCCTCCAATCATGTAATTTAAATTTGAGGAGACATTGTTGCACTATTTTTAAATGGACAATTTAAGAAGGAACTATTTTAAGTGATTAATAATTTTTCAATCTTTCATAATTGAATTAAATGTGACACTTAATTTTTACATGATACGATAGTGATTCAAAGTTAGCAAGTTTATTTAATGTTGTGTTTGATGGAACTCAGAACTGCATTCCCATTTTAAGAGTTCATTCCAAATTTTGAGTCATTTCCAAGTGTTCTATAATGATAAACTAACATCTGGATCCATTCTAGAAAGTCTTGTTTTGAGCTAGTGTCATATTTCACTATTCTGCCAGAGTGTCAAATAGTAGTCAAAGGCCACATTTGCCTTCAAATATCTTTTGTCCACAAAATTTTTATGACTCACCACTTTGGGGATTTTTAATATGCGTATCAAAGAAACTATGTTCCCATTTTCAGCTCATTTTGAATCTATTTGATTAGGTTTCAAGCCTCTCAAAGTTGGTGATTTAGTATTTTCATGCATTCACAAATTGTGCATAATTCTAGAAGGCCTTGTTTGACTAGTTATAACTTTTGGCTAGTTGAATTGAATAAGAAAATTCCTTTTGCATCACATTCTAGGGATGAGTGACTTGCTACACTCTAGATTTGAGCTTACAATGAATCTATTTGATTATTTTTTAAAAGTGATTCTGAATGCATTTTATAAGTTTTACTAGTGTCATAAAGTGTAGATTGATTGGTAGCATTGACTGAGATGTTGTAACTATGAATCTATGATTGCCTAGATCAAATGGATTATACCCTTTCATTCTACTAAAAAAATACTTCAAGTTTGCTAGTTTATAAACCATGAAAAATCCATCTGCACACTTCCCCAAGGTCATTTCATTTGAAGGAAATACTTTTCCATTGATGTCCTATCCTGGAAATCTGAGAAGCCCACATTGCATGCTCGCCCAATGCATCCTGTGATTTTTCATGAGTCCAAATCACAGAATTGTATTATCTTCATGTCAATTAACTATTTCCCTAGTTTTCAATCCTTCAAGTGCCCATTTGCCTAGTTTTCAAAGTAAAATCCAAATACAATTTCCAATTTTCTAATATTTTTATTTGCAAGTGATTATAAGCAAACAACTTTGACAGTTGATATCTATTGACCCTGATGTCATCATGTGACAAGGTTTGGCAGGCATGTTGGATATGTCAAAGAGACATGATATCTAGAGTTTCGAGGCCTAGCTTGGTGTTTATGTCAATTTTTAAAGCCAGGCAACATGCCCTATTATCAGAAAATCATAGTTTGCAAAGAACAAGGTAAATGAGTTTTTAGTGATGATTCAGTACTTGATTTTGAATTCAGACATTTTGAAAAGATTAATGGATCACTTTGCAATACCAATTGTTGAAAAAAAAAAAAAAATTAGCTAGATTCGCTTTGGGGTCTAACTAACCTCACTAGATTGATGACAATTAAGGAAATAGAGATGTTTTAAATGGATTATAGTGATATTACTTATCACACTACCTTAGTTGGCACATTCCAAAATCTTTTCTTTTGTAGAGGGTATAGGCTAGTTTTGGTAGTAAATATTATGTCAAATAAAATGTGTCACTAAGTCATATAATGAGAACATTTAATCCTTTTATAACATCATCTCAGTACTTATTCAATAATTCTACTATGAAGTTTGTGTGCATGATTGGGATTTGTAAAGTTGAGACTCCTTCAAAGATCATTGCTATACTGGAACATATAAAAGAGAGTGATAGTTTTTGTTTCAAGACTACCATATACCATAAGCTTGCCTCCTGATGTTTGTCATTAATGAATCTATAGGATATATTTGTATTGAAAAAAATCAGCAATAAAATTTTGGAGACAAGGGTTATTTCCATGCAAAATAGTGTGCCCACGGATTGAGAAGGAGAACATGGGAAGTACCTGTGCAAAGATGACAAAAGCTCTATTGTAGGGGGAAGCGTTCACAGTAGTTGAAGGAAAATCTAAATGAAACAAGTAGGGCATAACATTACAAGGAATTGTCGATAGTGATAAAAGAGAGTTGGAGCATCCACTGCTAGCAAAGAACCTGCCCATAGCAAGAGGAAGCCACATGGAAGAAAGGATCCCCGCATATAAGAAAGTGAAAACATGGAAGATGTGAATGATGCCACCCATGTATTCAGAAATGCTCAAACATGCATGAAGGTAGAACTCCAAGTGAATGACAAAAAAAAGAACAAAGAGCTTCAACAACAGCTACTCAGGAATATAGGTTACCCACATTTGGTATGGAAGCCATGGCATCAGGGAAGAGTACTCATGTTGGATCTACTTTCCACAGAGACGGGGCAAGTGCTTCAAGAGTAGAAGAAATAGAAGATACAACATCTATTTTGCCCCAATGTTGAAGGATACACTTTCAATATTAAATTAGAGCAAGGGTATTTCATTATCCCACATGCATCCAAACTAATGAGTTTTAAATGTTTAAAAAATATGGGAGGTCAATGTTAACATGTCTTAAAGGACACCCACTTTTTAGGCTGAGCTTGCATATATGGAGGGGTCGGTGTGTGTGGCTAATTGGCATAGAAGTCAATGTATTTTGAAGGAAGACATAGGTCAAAGGAGTTCTATCTGTCTGTTTTTTCAAAGATCGGGAACCAGATTCCTAGGGGCTGAGATGCTGTGATGAAGACCCCTTACCATGATATCGTATAAGGTAATGATATTGAGTTATGATATTACAATACCATTGAGATCGAGAAATATGTTTCACAACATTTTGATGCTACAAAAATTAGGTGAATTTCAAATTTCTTTGTGTGTTGTGCGTTCAAGAATAGTAATATTAAGGTCTTCAATACTACAAATGGTTGCTTGTTGTATGGTCGAAGGAGGAAAATTTAAAGCTTAAAATGCTACACAAGAAGGTTGAAGAGGGATTAATATATTAATGTGTTGATCATCTAGAATCAGAGGAGGAAAAAAAAAGAAAAAAGAAATAAGATGCTATGAGATGATTAATTAATTAATTAATTAAAAGTATTTCAAATGGTGATGGAAAATAGGAATTTTCCAAGTGGCATTGGCAGATTGGAGAGAGAGTAAATAAAATCAAAATTAAAATTTTGAGAAGTTTCCAATGCATGATTTGATGAATTATTTGAATTATTTTAAATTTTTATATAGTTCAACTATATAGATTTTTAAAAAATTTCAATCTTATGTTGTTCATAGTCTGGGAGCTAGAATTTTGAATTGGTCTCAGGGACATGTTTTTTAACCAAAAATATGCAATGTAGCATACTATCATAATTGTGAAGAAATGAACTTTCCATTTCTACCATTAGTTTTTGCATAGGTGTTAATTGGAAGTAGCTATAGGAAGATTTGTATTTCTAGGGGCTGGGTATATGTAGGATCATCGTGTGCCAAAAAGTGGCGATCTAAAAAATATGTAGTTCTAAAATGCCTTAAAGAATTTCAAAATCTATTCCAACTTTTTTTGCACCCATCCTGATACTAAATGAAAACAATTAATACCTTTATAATTCCTACTATATCTTTTGATACCAACCTTATATGGTCATCTTTAAAACATCTTGAAAATGTGTTCTTGGTATGTTCTTATGTGTTTTTTACATCAAGCATGTAGCTGATGACTTTTTTTTAACAAAAATTTGATGTAATGAAAAGGGTTTCTTAAGAATGTTATTAGCTTTTCATAAATGTAAGGTTTGTCAAATTATAAGTTTAGTAAGTAATTATTACTTATTTTCTAATGGAGTTAGCTACAAAGTGTTGATTGACATACTAGTTGAAAAATAGCTATAACTTTCAAACCGTATAAGATTTGTGAAATCCAAAAGATGTGTCACATTCTATGCTTCGACTAGTATAAGAAAAAGAAAAGAAAAACTTGATTTTGATTTTTTTTGAACTAGTTAAGTTGGTCAATCACAGGAGTTTTTTAATTCTGAAAATAATATAGTAGAAAATTCATAATTAATTATTTATTTGGAATAAAATTTTTTAAAAATATGTGTCACATCCAGGCATGAGTCTACTTTTTATATCTAAAATTATATTTAAAAATATTATCATTTGATTATGATTAAGGTGGTCAGACATACACCTACTTTTTATTTTCGACCTAAAATTTTTGTAGTACTGCATTAAAATCCAAACTTTTGACCAATCAAATAATTTTTTCTCTAGATAAGTCCTTATAGTTTAGAAACTAGATTCAATTTACTACAAATTATTTTCTTACAAATTTTTGATATAAAGTCTAGAACCACTTTAAAATTATGTGTCAAGTTGACATAACCCTATTTTTTGGGTTTTCACTGCCACTTAAGGCCATAGTTTGGTACACCATGATCCTGCACATACTCGGCTCCTTAATGAAAAATGTAATTTTTTTGTTGTAGATGAAATTGCAAATAGACATAGCCATGTTTTCATGATTTTTGACTTCATCAGCAACTATATGGGTGATCTGATGGTTTTAAATGTAGTTGGTTGCAAAATGATGTTTTTGGCAACAATACATTTAAATTTCATGGCAAAGGTAGAAGTGACATGGAAATTTTAGATTTCAAGGCTCCATCATAGATTTGATGTGTATTTGATATTTTCTTCAAGAAGATATTTTGCTAATTGTTTAAATGAGATATATTAGATATTTTGTTGCACCATTTATGGTTTTTGGTTATAGGTAGATGAAGAAGTTCAATTTCAACAACTTAAGATTGAAGACATTTTCAATGGGACACATGTCAATTTATATTTCTAGATTCTAAAATATCTTCTTTCCTATATATTCTTCTTCTTTAGTCATTGTAAGGCTTTCTTTTTTTTGAGATTTTCTCAAGATAGTGAGATTAGATAGGTTCCAAAGTTGGAGAATTTCCTGACTACTGTGATGCCATTCTAAGTATTCCTCTATTATGAACATCAATATTGTATTTCTTTTGAAGAATTTCATATTACATAGTCATATTTTTGTGTATTTTCTATGTTTTAACATATAGATGATGTATTGTTTTCAATGAAATTAATAAAAGGGCTTCATTTTCTTTAGTTTTGTTTTGATTCTCATCACCTACTTCTATTATTTGCAATCTTCTTTGTTTAAGAATGATGAGCTTAAACTCATTTTCAATCCTTTAAGGTTGTATGTTTGGATAAATTTTATAATGGAACAAAGACCCATGTAAATGCTTGTTTACATTGATAGGGTTGTAGGTTACACCAAGATGATATTATCATAAGTATGAGTGTTTTTATGAAGATTTATGTCTATTTGAAAGTCACATAGATGGATTAGATGTCTACATATATGAGTATATTAGGATGTTCATCTCTATGTTAAGGTTAAGTTGATGCCCAATAGATAAGGGACTAGTTAGCTTAGAGGTTGCATGTTCTCGTATGTTGTATACTTGGGTTATGCTGAGATCCAAATTATCAATTGAATAATGTTTCCCTTTATGTTTAAAAGTTGAAAAAGTTTCCCTCTCTTGGTTTATCAGGTTCATGTGCTCTATTATTATCTATTTCACCCATGAATGCTTGCATGAACATAGAAGATTATGGGGTTTTAGCTCTTATTGAGATTTAGTTATATGCCTTTACGTTGGTACCCTATAAATAATTTAAGGTCCACTCACCTAGGTCTTGTAGAGCCTAAAGAAGAAGAAGGAATTAACCTTATAGTTGGCCCAAGGTCAATAGTCAAGTGTATCCATTATAGGAATTTTATAGCCTTAGATGTATTGGTCTAGTCTCTTGGTTATTTTTAAATCTATTAAATTAGGAGCCAAAAAAATGGAAACTCTGTTGGGGATAACACAATGAAATTATTACAAGAGTAAGGAATTGTAAGTTGTTTTTCATCTCCTTGCTAGATTTGTGTCTTCCAGTAGTGCCTTATTCTTGATAGTAGTATCTTTGAAAATCAATGATAGATAAGTGAACTCAAAATTACTACTATGAATATTAGGGTCAAGAATAAGTTTTCTTTCACTTTGTTGAGGGTGTGAAATTCCAAGGTTTTGTGTGAGTTTTCAAATACCTACTATAAATCCTAGACTAGCTTGTTGTTTTGTTCAAGTTGGGAAAATATTTTCTCAATTAGTAAGTGGTGACTCAAAGTGATATCTATGCACTAGTGCAATTGTGAAATTGAGGGTATTGTGAAGGTTGCAATAGTTGGAATGTAGATTTGAGGAAGTCATCTCAGGCCCTTGGCAATAGCTCTAAAGAAAATGTGTGATGCTATGTAAAAGTTACTAAACCAAGATGAGATTTGAGTCTATTATTGTGCACTACATTGAAGAGGTTTGCAAGCACCGCATTTAAGGTAGTTTCCTCTTCCTTGAGATTTCTTTTTAGGAAACTAAGTTATATGAAAGTTTTCATCATCAAGTGGTATTTCTACACTAAGTAGGAGAAGTTCTTAATGCATCTCAACATATTTTATGAAAGATTGTTTTAGAAAATGTATTTACATCTTGGAATATGTTAGAGATTAAGTTGGTAGATGAGTTTTCAGAACTATTGTGAATTATAAATTCTGAAAGTTATTTTGGCAAGTTGTAAGTTTGCAAGACAAGGCAAATTTCTTTTTACCTAGTATTCAGTCCATTGACCAAAAAAATAGACCTTTTTCTACCAAGAGATACATGCCATTATATTTCAATGATATCTATGGTTTCCCAAATGTCATTGCTAATGATATTAGAATTTTTTCCCCTAAAGCTAGTGGGAACCATACTATTTCAGCTATTCATCATGTTCAAGTTTTCAGCATTTTGATGGATGACTATGAGATTGCTCATGAGGATGTGCACATGAAATTATTTGTTCAAAATTTAGAAGGTGATGGTAGAGAATAGTTTTCCTTTTTACTAGCATGTTCTATTTTATCTTGGAGTAAGTTGCATTTAGCCTTCATGGAGTAATTTGGAGAAAGGATAAGCATATCTACTTCATATGGTAAATTTTTAAGGATATTGATAATGCTTAATTTTTTTCCTCAATTTCATATTAGATTTGCAAGAACCTCGAATGAGATACTTGAAAAAATGTAAACTAGATGATCACATGAGACTAATAGTTTATCTTGATGCATTTGACAAGAAAATGAATAATCTACTAAGGGATAAAGAGCCCAAGACATTATATCAGGCTTTTATGAACACTATGGACATTGAAAAAAATTTGAAGTATGGATTGACTAGAGGTCATTTTTCTATGAATGAATTTTTATATAATGGTTATGAAAGAAAAGATGAACATAGTGTTGACACTTTAATCCCAAATCAGAATATCAACACCCCTATTGTAATGTATAATTAAATTGAAATCTCAAATCAGAATGTGTGTGAAAGTGATCACATAAATGAAAATGATGAAGGTAGTGATGTTGAGATGTCTTCATATGAGTCACATGCAATAGAAGAAAAAGAAAGCAATAATGGAAGTGAATATTCATATGAAAGTAAAGGTATGATTTCTTTTTCTAAATTTGAAAGTGAAAATGCATCTCAATTTTTGCATTATACAAATTAGTTAGTTGATGAAGAATTTGAGACTAATTTTTCCTCAAGGTATGAAGATAAAGAAATGGTGAATCCAATTGATGATAATGAATTTGAATATGAAGATCTCAAGGAAGAGTTTTCAAGTTTTTTTACATTAGACAATAAAGTTGTAGCATGTAGGGAAGGGTTTAGGAATGAATCGTGGCTTATCTGTGATGATTATCCTAAATAAGATGATGAAGAGAATGTAATTATGGATAATATATGAACAGTAGAAGAACTAGAAAGTGAGTCTTCATCTAGTTCTAATTTTTCTTCATATCCTAAGAGTCTCCATGAAGATGAAATGGGTAGTGAATTTAAGGTTTATTCTAATGCTTTTTTGTCATGCCTAAAATAAAGGGCAAAAACACACCAACAATTTTTATTTTATTTTTAAGTGATAATAGGATTAAATGTAATACATAAGTATTCGAATAGAATTAATTAACTTCCTCTTTCTCAAGTATAATTATGAAATTTAAGTACCAATCAAATGTGAATTTTCTTAACATATTTTAAACTTAAATTGCAAAACTTAATATATATCACCATGTTATGTAATTAACCTCAATCAAATGAATATGATTTTGAAACATAAGCATGCCACAGTAAGGTGAACCACCATTTTATCTATTTTTTGATACACACATAAATAAAACTGAATTACAACAAGAAAATCATATGGAAGAATACTACTTTTTAAAAAAGATTATTAAACCACCTGATTCAAAGGCTCCGTTGCGAAAGAACCAAGAAGAAAACCTGACATTGTAGCCATTTCTACAATAAGTTTTAAAAATAACATTTTTACACAAGATTACTATCCCTAGGAAAAATCTTCCAACATATTTGAATTTCAAAAACATTTCAAAATTTCCTTCTTGGCTCCACGATAGGGAAATCATTATGAATTTTGCAACACATCAAGATGATCATAGAGAGAACAAAAACTAACCAGGAGATAATCAATCTTAACATGATGACAATTTCAAACATTCACTCCCATCTAAGTTTGCACAATAGGTTTGTCATTGAACCAGACTAGGGAGAAGGTGAATTTTTCCAATAGGAAACATCGGCCACAACACCATAACAGGTGCTCTTTTGGGGCTAAAATAAAAAAACTTACGTTCTTCCATTTCATAAACTCCAAAACTCAAAACATGGTTTGTGTTGATGAGTAGGGGCCCATAACACCCTACTCTCTCTCTCTCCCCATCTTGAGGAGAGACTCTACACTATTAGAGTCCAAGTAAAAACCTCCTCCCATACATGGCCACTTCTACCCTATCCAAGGGTAAGTAATGCCAATAGAACCCATATAATCCCTTCAAAAATCAAAGCAAAACACTAAAAAAAAAAATTTAAGAAATCTTATTTTAGTCCCTCCAAAACATATTCAACAAACACACAAACATACATATGCAAACAAAATGAATTAAGCATGAAACACAACATGAAGAACATGAGATAAGGGATTCCTACCTTCATAATAAGGTTATGGCAACTAAACAATTTGAAATGAGCTTCCCTTCCTTCTCCTAGTTCTCCTTCAATCCTAAACTGCTCTCTAAAACTAGAGGTTGGGTGAACACCCTTCCTCTATCAAATTTGCTTCTAAATAGGATATTAACTCAATCACCTCTATAATGTAATAACTCCCACACTTGCCTAAAGGTTTTAGAGTCTTCTAACTCAAATCTTCATAAGGCTAACCTCAAGGTGGAGTTTAACACATCCAACTCATGGAGAAACATTCAATTTTCGCAACAAAGCAAAATGAGATATTTTGGTGACCATAAAAGTCAACAAAAGGGGCTAGAGGGGTGGAAAATGTCTCCAACCCATACCCATATCCCTTAGGTACTTAGTTTTCATGATTTTTAGCCTCTAGGACTAATGAGGGACCTATCAAAAAGCTTGAAAATTTTGGACTTTCTAACAATCCTCAAAAATACAAATTGATCACTAATCTTGATTAGGGTAATTAATCTCAATTACTAACTAATTAGCAAAAAGGTAACTAACCTATTCCAACTTAGATCTTTAGGTTACTTGGTTAACCCTAAATATCAAGCTAAATTGCATATATGAGTCACAAGTGTCAAGCAATACTATATAATCACTGTTACAAAACATTGACACTTAATGCTTACAGAATGATACATTCATTCAATTCATGATACAAATAAAATACAAACAATGGGGTCTGCATCCTTTATTAGACTCAACTCTAGTTTCCTCAAAATGGTACATAGGGTCTAGTTCTAATTCTCCATTAGATCTTTTAGCTAATAAATCCTACACACTCATTTCACACATTAGTAGCTCAAAAAAATCACATGCATATATTTAAAAAAAATTTGGCAGTCACATAAGTCAAAACTTAAATATTTCATTTAAATAACCCTTTCTAATTTTAGCACACACATTTAGTCATCAATAATTACATAATTACTATAACATAACTTTATTCATTAATTCAGATTAAAATACTAGAATAATCATCATTAGGCATGCATATACTTGAACATCATAAATATCACCAATTAAGAAATATTGAACTATCTAAATCCATATAACCTAATCATCATGGTACCCTAATCAAGATCATCATAATTGGGTGAAAACACATCGTATCATCATTAGTGAAATTTTAAAGCTATTTAAATAGTTGAGAAAATGTAGTAGCTCTTGACTCACTGAGTATTAAAACATGGATGTATCAACTAATCTCAATTTTCATTAGGTCATTCATAGCATAACACATTACTTCATATCCATTTAAATTGGCTATAATGGTTTTAATAGAGAATTTATATTTGATAATTACATATGAGGAGGGACTTTACATCCTCCCCCACTAGCTGTTGACTTCCTCTTGCAACTCGCACAACTAAAATATTTGTCTTATGCTAGACCTTGTCTAGACTTATACCAAAATTTACTCTTGTAAAAATAATGATCAATAATTCATATACATACTCAGGGGTAATATCATATATATCTAATTATTCTTACTAAAAGTGAAGTTCAATCCATAGCTATGACATGGTTACATTTTCCAGGGTCAAATACCCCTTAAAACATATAGGTCACATATAAACAACTTTGTAATTTAGTATACCATACTTATAGAGTCTCTAATAATAATATTATCATAGATATTCTAAATTCCACATACCCACTCATCGAGGTAATAGTTGTACAAGACTCCCTTGAATGAGGTTTCTTATAATGCAATTGGGATCTTTATTTGAGGTTAAACATTTTTCCTTTATAGTTTACATGACATACTAATTTCTTGATTGGATACTAAACAGTCCATTGTTACACCTACACCTTTCTTATGTCTAGAAGTCCATTAGGTTATTCGTAACCTTATCAAGTTTTATATTGGGGTGTAATCCATTGCTCATAATAGTCGATAGGAATCACTAGTGCTATTCTTGAAGTCTTGGGAGAGGGTGGGACATGAATACTCTCACTACTTAACCCCATACCCTACTATTATACATCCACTTAATTGTTAGGAATCCCTTTGGTAGGCCCATCATATGTCACTCTACAAAAAAAAATTCAAAAGAAAGTACCTCAAAATTCAAATTCAACATCAAGGATTAAACATCTGATGCAAAAGTTTGAAACAAAAGAAATAAAGAGTAGCCACAATAGAAAATTTCAAATCAAGAAATAAAGACATGAATTAGAGGAAAAATAGCATCATCAATAATACAGTTGCCTTAATAATCCCACATCACATTGCTGGTAAAAAGAAAGGAACATTAAAATACCATAATCTAGAATCAGTCAAATAAGGAAATAAAGCTAATCACCTACAAAATTTACATTACTAACATAATGTGGTCGTACCAGTGTATATGAAGGAAATGGCAAATCTTAGGTCTTCAAATAACATTGTAGGGATATGAATTTATTTTAGATGGTGGTCTACTAACCATGTCACTCAACCTATGATTGATCTCACATACTAACTACATAGCTCACTTAATCAACATCGCCCTACAATTAGGGTTTACTATACCAAGGGGTTTGGCATGATCAGAACTCGCTCAAAAAATGCAAATGCAAGGATACTAATATAAGTCCCCTTCAATCCTCTTGTTGTTACATTGGTTTCCTTTTGAAGAATCTAAACGTGTGGGGACATCAATGTCAATAGAGTTGTACTCTGAGTTGCAGTTACAATATCAAATCTCTTATCATTAATTCACCAAAATTATATATTAGGGCTCCTATCCATAATCTTTCTTACATCAAAATTCATCACAATATTTTGACTGAAGTTACGTTATCATTCTCACCAAATTTGTCATGATCTTGTATACATATATACATCATTGCTCGTATTATTCCAACATTTACACAAGTTCTAATTATCATCTGATAATGTACTAAATGTTATTGTTCTTATCTATAATTGCATATCCCATGTCTCCTAGTCATAAATGACTTACAAAATTCATCCTTAGGTTGCAGGGTTGCAAATAGTTAGGTATAAAACCATTTGTCAATGTTTATTTAGTCATTCTTAGAACTATCTCCTTGTTGTCGATATAGGTCATCATTGGTCTTATCATGCCTTGTGGCATATAGTGCCCTTATTACTTAATTTTGATACCTAAACCTTTAGTTTGTATTAGGTTGTTGACCTCATCATGACTTTAATTTCTCTATACTATGGGGTTATAATTGATCTAATAATTTTAGGACTAGAGTCTAAGAGTTTTCACTTGACCATTGAAAATTTAGCATTACTCATGTTTTAATAAGCTCGCTGACACAATTAAACTCACATAACCCTATCCCAAAAGTTTTCATTTTTCCACCATTTAATTTCCATTCTTACCACCATATTTTTAGATAGATTTAGTCCCCGATTAGCGTTCCACCACTAACACTAGAACTAAGATTCTTTATTCTTTGAGTGTTCCTAGCTAACTCACTTGTTCAATATCTTCTTGCATTAGTAATTCTATTTTTTGAGGTTTCCAAAGGTTACTTGTAGACTTCAATTGAGTTCTCTCTCTTTTTAAAAATAATAATAATCCACGATATATATACATACTACACTCCAATGGTTACGAGAAGTAGATGAAGGATTAAGAGTGAGTTTAAAATACATATCATTAAGATGCATAGTTGATATCTTCCACATGATGTATGGGTTTGAACCTCTAAAGTCCTAATGATATAGGAGTACTTGGTTCCGGTTGAATGAGTCGATCGATTAACATTTATGTTCAATTGCAAAGGTGCGATTTCCAATTCAAATTACATTTTAGGGTTTCCAAGTTCACATGTTGACTATGATGCTATCTTTTTAATACTATACTAATAATTAATTCTAGATATTATCAAAACTCATTTAGAACTAATTAAAATATTAAAACATTTATCATTAAACTTCTTACAACTTCTAACCCATCTTCCATCATAACCCGACTCATCATATCAAATTACCTAGCCAACTCAAGATTTTAATACTTCTCGATTTGCTAACCACCTTCTAGGTTTAAAGTCCAAAAGTAAACTATTCCAATACTATAATCATCACATAAATTTAAATCCCAACAGAAGACTAATAACATAGAATTTCTAACTGATTCATTTCCAATCCTAATTTCACTTAACTACTAAGAACATTATCTAACATAACCAACACCATCATAATAACTCTAATCCCTAAAATGACTTTGACATCCTATGCCAAAATATATACTAATTATTATTTTAAAACTAATAATTATTATTATCCATTAACATAATTTCTAAGATAACAATTGCTTCTTTAGATAAAGTTACCCTTTATAATTCAATGGAATAAATTGAATAACTAAAAAATGATAGTAACACCTTAACTACATTTCTAAAATAAAAACAAACATATCAAAATATTTAATATAATTTAAATAAATAATTAAAATAACATTATAATAAACTAAATTTTTAACTCTATACTTGCTAGCATGTATAACAAACACATACTAATTAAATTACTTAATAAAAATTATAGACCAACTAAACATCTAACATCTAACACTAAAGTTTAACAACTTACTTCAACTTACTAATTAAAACTAATTCTAATACTAACATTAAAACTTAAATAATATATCCTAACTTCTAACATCTTTATTACAATACTAATCTAACCCCCAAACCCACTAACTCTCTAATCCTTTCTTACTTACTAAATAAAATCCCACTAACCCCTACTATCCTAGACTTGGAAAAAGGGACAAGTGGGCTGTCCCATCACATTTATAAAAAATGCTTGGCATGCTGCTCATGGAGTTTGAGCGCTGGCCAAAACATTGTAACCCAAAAAGGAGAAGGGTATGATGGAGATTCCAAGAAAGGAAGGTGTTGGGTAGTTTTTAAAAAGGTAAGTTTGAATTGCAATGCAAATAATAAATGTTATTTTGTGAAATCTACACTCCCACTTTCTTTGGATGCCTACCAATGAGATAATGCACTTCCCAACTTGCATACACACTGTCCCAAAATAGTCTTCTCCAATGTGGTATGCCTGACAAGGCATTTGTTACATGAAATATGGGAAGATGATTTCATAAAGGCTTTCAGCCTATTCCTAGCCACCCACCTTCTAACCCCATTCGACCAAGCAAGGTGCTTCCCAACGGTCTTCTCTTGCTGCCCAATCTACACGTGACTCAAGGCAGTCTTGTCCTTCATAAACAATAAGATTGATCTACATTAACTAGGCCGCCCTCCCATGGTTGTTTGAAAAAGGATGCATGCATCACATAAGATCTTTTCATCTCAAACAAACTTCCTCCACCAATTAGAAGTTAAAGTAGGAAATATAGGAGGTGGCCAAATTGTTTAAGCACTTAATACATGCACTTTTGAAATTCTTTTTCTCCAATCTCCATCCTGGCATGTTGGATAATGATGATAGTTCTTAATGGTAGGAGGTGAAAAGTTGGAAGGAGTGTAGAAGGATGTGGTGGGAACAATGACTTTGCGCATAATTTGTTTAACTACCCTCTTTGGCATCGTGAATTTTATGTCCATCATGAATACTTTGCTCCTCTTTCCCAATATATTTAGATTAAATTTATAATATTAATTAAATAAACAAGGACATTTAAAAGGTGAAGGTATCTAGGGAATATTTCCTATTACCTTTTTGAATGTAACAAGCTCCCATGTATTAACCAGGATCCTATAGATGCTTATTTTGAAAATATTTATTTTTTTGAAACTATATTTTTTTTCTTTTGAAAAGAAATGTATATTATTATTTTTGAGATAGCTTTTAGAGGTGGATTTATTTTATCTCAATGCGGCATAGTTGAAATACTAAGCAAGATGATAATATTACCCATGAACTATATTCTTGATTTAATTTGCACTTTTTCTCGTATTGGAGATTCACACAAAATGTACTTAAGATCAATCGTTCTATTCCTTCATCATTTATACAAATTATAAGGGATTACTTTTACATTTACTATAATTAAAAAAATACAATAAAGTAAAAATCAAGCATCCAATCAGTTGTTTTCAAGTCCTTAAGACTAATTTATCTACTATGGCTAACCATTTTCAATCATTAATACTAGTTCAAGGTTTTACTTAGGTCTAATTATCAGTGTCACATTTTAGAAAGAATACATTTTCTTATTTTATTTTTGCAAGGGGAAAATTGCTTCTTCATATTGTAATATTTAAATGTCCATACTTAACATGGACCAATTATTGCCCAAGTGTTACAAAACCAAGCTCTGATACAAAAATATCATGCCCAAAATATAGGCCAAAAACACACCAACAAATTTTTTTTTAAAAAATGATAATATGATTAAATGTAATACATAAGTATTCAAATAGAATTACTTAACTTGCTCATACTCAAGTATAATTACAAAATTTATGTACCAATCAAATGAAAATTTTCTTAACATATTTTTAACTTAAATTGCATAACTTAATATATATCACCATGTTATCTAATTAACCTCAATCAAATGAATATGATTTTGAAACATAAGAATGCAATAGGAAGGTGAAACACCATTTTATCCATTCTTTAATACACACATACATAAAACTAAATTACAAGAAGAAAATCATATGGAAGAATACTACTTTTTTTTAATTATTAAACCACTCGATTCAAAGGCTCTACTAGGAAAGAACCAGGGAGAAACCCTGGCATTGTAGCCATTTACACAATAAGTTTAACAATATTTTTTTTACATAGGATTACTATCCTAAGGAGAAATCCCCCAACATATTTGAATTTCAAAAATATTTCAAAATTTCCTTCTTGGCTCCAAAACAAGGAAATCATTACAAAGTATACAACACATCAAGATGATCATGGAGAAAACAAAAATGATTGGGAGACAACCAATCTTAACATGAAAACAATTTCAAACATTCACTTCCATCCAAGTTTGCACAATAGGTTCATCATTGAACCAAACTAGGGAGAACGTGGATTTTTTCAATAGGAGATGTTGGCCACAACACCATAACAGGTGCCCTTTCAAGGCAATAGTCAAAAGAACTTCTATTCTTCTATTTTCTAAATTCAAAAATTTAAAACATGGTTTGTGCTAACGAGTAGGGTCCCATAACACCCTACTCTCTCCATCTCCTCATCTTGAGGAGAGACTCTACACTATTGGAGTCCAACTAAAGACCTCCTCCCATACGTGGCTACTTTTTCCCTATCCAAGGGTGAGTAATGCCAATACAACCCATACAATCCCTTCAAAAATCAAAGCAAAACAATATGAAAAAACATTTAAGAAAAATCATTTCAATTCCTCCCAAACATATTTAACAAACACATGAACATACATATGCAAACAAAATGCCTTAAGCATTAAACACAACATGAACAACATGAGCTGAGGGATTCCTACCTTCACAATAAGGTTATGGCAACTAAACAATTTGAGATGAGCTTCCCTTCCTTCTCCTTCTTTAATCCTGAATTGCTCTCTAAAACTAGAGGTTGGGTGAACAACCTTCCTCTCTCGAATTTGCTTCTAAATATGATATTAACTCAACCACCTCCAAAATGCAATAACTCCCCCACTTGCCTAAGGGTTCTAGAGTCTTCTAACTCAACCTTTCATAAGGCTAACCTCAAGGTGGATTTTAACGCATCCAACTCATGGAGAAACATTCAATTTTCGTAACAAAGAAAAAATGAGATATTTTGGTGACCGTAAAAGTCAATAAAAGGGGCTAGAGGGGTGCAAAATGCCCCCAACCCATATCCATACTTCTTAGGTACTTAGTTTTCATAATTTTTGGCCTCTAGGAATAATTAGGGACCTATCAAAAAGCCTGGAATTTTTGAACTTTCTAACAACCCTCAAAAATGTAAATTAATCACTAACCTTAATTAGGGTAATTAATCTCGATTACTAACTAATTAGCAAAAAGGTAACTAACCTAGTCCAACTTAGATCTTTAGGTTACTTGGTTATTCCTAACTATGAAGCTAAAATGCATATATGAGTCACGAGTGTCAAGTGACACTATAACATCACTATTAGAAAACATTGACACTTAATGCTTATAGAATGATACATGCATTCAATTCATGATACAAATAAAATACAAGCAATTTGGTTTACATCCTTTATTAGACTCAACCCTAGTTTCCACAAATGGTACATAGGGCCCAGTTCTAATTATCTATTAGGTCTCTGTGCTAATAAATCCTAGACGCTCATTTCACACATTAGTATCTCAAGAAAATCACATGCATATATTTAAAACTTATTTGGATAGTGGCATAAATCAGAACATATATCTTTTATTTAAATAACCCTTTCTAAATTTGACACACACATTTAGACATCAATAATTACATAATCAATATAACATAACTTTATTCATTAATGTCGAGTAAAATAATATAATAATCATCATTAGGCATGCACATACCTAAACATCACCAATTAAGGAATACTGAACTATCTTAATGCATATAACCTAATCATTGAGGTAGCATAATCAACATCATCATCATTGGGTGAAAATAGCTCATATCATCATTAGTGAATTTTTAAGTTTAAACAATAGAGATAATGTAGTAGCTCTCGAATTACTGAGTATTAAAATATTGATGTATCGAATGATCTCAATTTTCATTAGGGAATTCACAAAATAAAACATTACTTCATATCCATTTAAATCTCCTATAACGGTTTTAATAGAGAATTCATATTTGATAATCAGATATGAGGAGGGACCTTATATTTATATGATGAAGATTTTGATGATGATCCACTCATTGTTTTTCAAAATGTTTAAAGAGGATCCTTGCATGGAGTTATCAGTCCATTGTTTGAAGAGGATGTGGAGGTTTTAGATTTAGTAGAGGATAAGTTTAATGGTGAGACACTATCATAATACTGTAACAAATGAGAACATTATTCTTCCATATGTGATAGTGAATTTTCTAATGATGTTGCATTTTGTGAGCTTTAATATGAGGTGCTTGATGGAGTTATCTTTGAAAATTAGCCAACATATCATAATAAGTTTTATGATGATTCTTATGAGGTAAAAAGTAATCAACATTTTAGTTGTGATGAGGATGGCAAGGTGTTAGATGAAATGGTTATTGAAAATCTACCTGCACCTTGCAAGGATTTTTATGATAAATGTTTTAATGTGACTGATTCATTTGCTAATTGTGAAGAATCACTAAAGAGCCTTGGATTAGTTTTAGTCATTGATAAGGATAATATATGGGTGACTACAAATTTGAATACTCATTTGAATGTCAATAGACTATACATAGAGATACACATTTTAGAGGTGTGTCTAATCCTTATCCAAAATTTGATAACATGCATAATTCATCTATTGAAGATAGTTATTAGTTTGATACTACTATATTTCAGCATGCTAACCTCTATTTTCATAGTGAGCATTAATGATGTCCCTAGTATGCACTATGAAAGTTAGATAAGTGAGAATCACATTTTTGATACAGGTAAGAAATTTGGAGAACTTTCGGTGGCCTGGGGTAACCATGTTGTATAGTTAAAATAGTTTTCTTATTCTGAGTAAGTTGTTCGAGAAATTTTTGATCAGAGTGGTCTACTTCCTCTAGAGATCTAATTTTTTTAAATGCCCACAAGGGGAATGCATCAATAGATAGAGCCACTGATGGCACTCAAAATTGCATTCCTATTTTGAGTGTCCATTCTAAATTTTGAGTCATTTTGAGCCCTATAAACACATTTTCTTGCTTGTGTACCCGAATGTTGTATTAAGGTCTAAGAGGTATTTTATGTTTCTAACACCTTACATTTAGACTATCCATGTGTTCTATAATGATAAAATAACATCATGATTCATCCTACAAAGTCCCATTTTGAGCTAGTGTCATATTTCACAATTCTGCCAGTGTCATCAAAGGCCCAATTTTCCTTCAAATATCTTTTACCCAAAAAATTTTTATGACCCACCACTTTGGGGATGTTTAATATGCATATCAAAGAACCTATGTCCCTATTTTAAGCTCATTTTGAATCCATTTGATTAGGTTTCGAGCCCCTCAAATTTGGTGATTTACACTTTTCATGCATTCACAAATTGTGCAAAATTCTAGAAGGCACTATCTATCTAGTTATAAATTTTGACTAGTTAATCCAAATAATAAAATTCCTTTTACATAATACTCTAGGGGTTAGAGACTTGCCACACTCCAGATTTGAGCTCATGATAAATCCATTTGATCAATTTTCAAATGCAATTCTGAATGCATTTTATAAGTTTTATTGGTTTCAAAATGCAGATTGATTGGTAGCCCTATTTGAAATGTTATAACTATGAATTTTTTATTACCTAGATCAAATGGATTATACTCCTACATTCTACTTTGAAAATAATTCAAGTGTGCTAGTTTGTAAACCTTGACGAATCCATCTGCACCCTTTCCCAAGGTCATTCCATTTACAAAAACTACTTTTCCACTGATGTTTCATGTTATGCAAATTTAGAAGCCCAGTTTGCATGCTTGGTAAATGCGTCTCATGATTCGTCATGTGCCCAATTCATAGAATTGTATTCTCTTCATGAAAATTAAGTATTTCCCTAGTTTTCAAAGTCAATTCAAATGCAATTTTCCACTTTTATGACATTTATTTCTAGGTGATTATAAGTAAGTAACTTTGGGGGTTGATATATTTTGATCTTGATGTTGTCATGTGACAATTTTTGGCAGGCATTTTGCATATGTCAAAAAGACAGGATATGCAAAGTTTCAAGGCCCAACTAGTTGTTTATGTTAGTTTTGAAAGCCAGGCAATAGGACCTATTATCAAAAAATCATAGTTTGTAAAGGACAAGGTAAATGAGTTTTTAGTGATGATTTAGTGCTTGATTTTGAATTTAGACAAATTGAAAAGGTCGATGGATCTCTTTACAATATCAACTCTTCAAAAATGAAAAATAATTTAGTCAAACCCACTTTTCGGTCTAACTAACTTCACCAAACTAATGGCAATGAAGGAAATAGAGATGTTTTAAAAAGGGTATTATAGTGATATTAATTATCACACTACCTTAGTTGGCACATTCCAAAATCTTTGCATTTGTAGAGCGTATATGCTAGTTTTGGCAGTAAAGATTATGTCAAATAAAATGTGTTAGTAAGTCATATAATGAGACCATTTAATCTTTTTATAACATCATCCTATTACTTATTCAACAAGTCTACTATGAAGTTTGTGCACACAATTGGAATTTGCAAAGATGAGACTCCTTCAAAGATTAGTGTTGCACTAGAACATATAAAAGAGAGTGATAGTTTGTGTTTCAAGACTACCATATACCATAAGCTCACCTCCTGATGTTTTTCAATAATCAATCTGTAGGCTATCATTGTCTTGACAAAAATCAGCAATAAAATTGATGGAGATAGAGGTAATTTCCATGAAAAATAGTGTGCCCATGACTTGAGAAGCAGAATATGGGAAGTTCCCATGCAAAGATGACAAGAGCTACATTGCAAGGGGAAGCATTCATAACAGTTGAAGGAAAATTTGAATAGAACAAGTAGGGTACAATATTACAAGGAATTGCCCATAGTGACAAAAGAAAGTTGGACCATCCATTGCTAGCAAAGGTCTTGCCCATAGCAAGAGGAAGTTGCATGTAAGAAATGATCCCCATGTATAAGAAAGGGAAAATTTGGAAGATGTGAATGATGCCACCCATGTATTAAACAATGCTCAAATGTGCATCAAGATAGAACTCCTAGTGAATGACAGAAAATAGAACAAAGATCCTTAGTGGCAGTTCGTGAAGAATGTAGGTTACCCACATTTTGGTATGGAAGTCGCAGCATCAAGGAAGAGTACTCATGTTGGATCTTCTTTCCACATAGAGGGTGAAAGTGCATCAAGAGTAGAAGCAACATAAAACATGATATCTATTTTGCCCCAATGTTGAAGGAGACACTTGCAATATTAAAACAAAGCAATGGTATTTCATTATCCCACATGCATCCAAACTAGCGAGTTTCAAATGTTTAAAAGATGTGGGAGTTCAATATTAATGTGTCTTAAAGGAAATCTATTTTTGAGCTCAAGCTTGCATATATGGAGGGACCTATGTGTGTGGCCAGTTGGCATAGAAGTCAATGTATTTTGAAGGAAGGCACATGTCAAAGGAGTTCCATATGTTAGACTTTCAGGAGATCAGGAACTAGATTCCTAGGGGCTAAGATGCTATGATGAAGTCCCCTTACTATGATATCATATAAGGTAATGATATTGAGTTTTGATATTGCAATAGCCATTAGATTAGGAAAATGGTAATATTAAGGTCTTCGATGCTATGAAAGGTTGCTTGTTATAAGGTTGAAGGAGGAAAATTTAAAGCTTAAGATGCTACATGGGAAGGTTGAAGAGGGATTAATATATTAATGTGTTGATCATATAATTGGAGGAGGAAATTAAAAAAATAAGATGCTACAAGATGATTAATTAATTAAAAGTATTTCAAATGGTGATCGCAAATAGGAATTTGGCAAGTAGCATCGACAAATTGGAGAGAGTAAATAAAATCAAAATCAAAATTTTGAGAAGTTTTCAACACATGATTTGATGAATGATTTGAATTATTTTAAAGTTTTATATAGTTCAACTATATAGATTTTAAAAAAATTTCAATCTTATGCTGTTCATAGTCTAGGAGTTAGAATTTTGAATTGGTCTCAAGGGAATGATTTTTATCAGAAATGTGTAGTGAGCATACCATCAAAATTGGGATGAAATGAACTTTCCATTTCTATAATTAGTTTTTGCATAGGTGTTTGCCGAAAGTGGCTATAGGTAAATTTGTATTTTTTAGGGTCTCCTCATTGAAAAATGTAGATTTGTTGTTGCAAATGAAATTGCAATTAGACATAGCCATGTTTTCATCATTTTTTACTTCATTAGCAATTATATGGGTGATTTGATGGTTTTAAATGTTGTTGGCTACAAAATGATGTTTTTGGCAATAGTACATTTAAATTTCATGATAGAGGTAGAAGTGACATGACAAAATCAAATTTCAAGGCTCCATCACAAATTTGATGTGTATCCAATATTTTCTTCAAGAGAATATTTTGTTGATTGTTTAAATGATATGTATCAGATATTTTCTTGCATCATTTATGGTTCTTGCTTACACACAGATGAAGAAGTTCAATTTTAACAACTTTAGATTGAAGACATTTTCAGTGGCACACATGTGAATTTCAGTTTCTAGATCCTGAAATATCTTCTCTTCTATATATTCTTCTTCATTTCTTATTGTAAGGCTTCCAATTTTTTGAGACTTTCTTAGGATTGGGAGACCAAATATGTCTAGAGTTGGATAATTTCATGACTACTATGATACCATTCTCAGTGTTCCTTTGTTATGAACAATAGTATTGTATTTCCTTTGAAGCATTTGATATTACATAGTCATCTTTTTGTGTATTTTCTAAGTTTTGACATACAGATGTTGGTTTCAATGAAATTAATACAAGAGCTTCATTTTCTTTAGTTTCATTAAAATTCTCATTTGTTTCTTATGTTATTTACAATCTTTTGTGTTTAAGAATGAAGGCCATAAACTAATTTGCAATTGTTTAAGATTCTATGTCTAGATAAATTTGTTAGTGGAACAAAGATCCATGTAAATTCTTGTTTACATTGATCGGGTTGTAGGTTACACGAGGAGGGTATTACCATAAGTATGAGAGTTTTTATGAAGATTGATGTCTATTTGTAAGTCAGGCAGATAGATAAGATGTGTGGATATACTAGTATATTAGGATGTTCATCTATATGTTAAGGTTTACTTGATGACCAATGGATAAGGGATTGGTTAGCTTAGAGGTTGCATGTTCACTACTGTTGTAGCATACTCGCATTATGTTGAGATCCAAATTATCAATTGAATAATCTTTCCCTTTATGTTTAAAAGTTGAAAATTTTCCCTTCCCTTTGTTTATTAGGCTCATGTGCTCTGTGATTCTCTATTTCACCAATGAATTCTTGCGTAAACATAGAAGATTAAGGGGTTTCATCTATTATTGAGATTTAGTTATATGCATTTACAGTGGTATCATATAAGAATCTAAGGTCCATGCACCTATGTCTTGCAGAGCCTAAAGAAGAAGAAGGAATTAACCTTATAGTTGGCCCAAGATTAGTAGTCAAGTGCATCCATTATAGGAATTTTCTAGCCTTAGATGTATTGGTTTGGTCTCTTGGTTATTTTTAAATTTCTTAAATCAGGAGCCAATAGGGTTGATTAGTAAGTTAAGCTAAAAATATATACCAATATTTTTGTTTATAAACACGCACTTTTTCAAATGAAAGCAAGCAATTACATGTACACTTATTTTCATTGCAATGTTTGTCAATCAATTCAATCTATGTAGGTTCACTTGCATTGAAAAATAGTAGTGAAAATCATTTACAATTCCATAAATAAATAAATAAAAACTACCATTTAAGAATATAAATTTTGACTAGTTGTCTTCTTTAGATTTAACATTTATTTTGGTGTTTTTAGTCATGGCTAATCCCCAACAACTTATCCAGGTAATAAATATCTCAAGTAGTACATCATATGTTATTAGTCCAAAACTATCTACTAGGTCTAATGCATCTATTAATTTGAAGGGATATCCTCAAACTGAAATCCAAAATCTTACAAATTGTGCTTCTTTGAGTTGTAAACTTTTTGGAAATTTGAAGGTGGGAAGTTTCTATACATGTGATGTTAAAGATTTTGAGATCATTTGAGAGGAAGAAATTTTTGATAAACTTGATGCATTTCATGTCAACTATTTTGGCTATTACACTTATCTAAGGGAGATCCATGTTGACAAGTATTATAGAGAAGGAAATTCATCAACAATTTGTTGCACATTTCAATACTATCTAAATTATCAATAGAACATGCTTCAATTATGTGGCACTCAACTATTGTTTATTAGTCTACCCTCTTTTAGAACTCTTGAACAATAGAGGTTTTTGAAACTATTCCTACTCTTGTAATGAGAAAATCAGCCTTATCTTCTAAAAAATGTCAACCTATCTATGCATCACACACAATGCAAAAAATTGTTGGCACAATTTTAATACATTTGTAACATTATAAGCAATAATTAGACAGGAAGGTGATAATCTAGTTCAAATATAGTTCTACCAAGAACTACAAAACATGCACAACATAGAACCAATTCTACATGATTGAGAATCGTTAATGAATCACATAAACAAAAATCTCACACCAAATGAATAGATTGATTTTGACCAAGGAACACATTTGTTTGCTAGAAATGTAAAAGTACTACCACAACAAAAAAATGTTAAAGGAACTAAATGTCAAAATTGCACTTGGTACTACAATAAATTCCCTTCATATGTTAAAGTAGAGTTAAGTAGCTATAATGTTCCATGTTGGGATCCTATAAATTGAAGAACCATTCCAATCCAACCCATATCTTGAGGAAATCATACACAATTAACTCTCACCATAGACTAGGCTATCACTATATACAAATCACAAGGCCTTACCCTAGATAAAGCTACAATTTATATAGGTAGAATTGAAAGATAGGGCCTTACTTTCACAACAATCTATAGAGTCAAATCCATCTAAGGACTTCTTATAAAACCTTCCTTCTATTTTGGACACTTTTATAATAAGCAAAAAAAAAAACTCATACAATATTATTAGAAAGAAAGAAGAAGCACATATGTACTTAATGTTGCATACCAACCACATCTATGAAGCTACTTCTATAAAAAAAGGTAATGTTTGACATTATAATACTATTCCTATTTCATTTATTACTTTATTTTTTCACTTCCTAAGTAATCCATTACTCTTTTCTATAGATTGACATTTTTTGAATTCAAAAATATGTTCACAAAAAAAAAAAACTATACAAATTCAGGTATCTCAAGTGACCTTTTTGATGTTTTTAAAATTAACAAGTTAGTTCTCAATTTTACACTATTTACTCATATGAACTTCCTCTTATCAATTAACATCATTTTCCTTTTACTTGCAAGTTTTTTCTTGCCTACCATGAATAGGACTCAAATTATGTTTTTATTTATATACAAAAGAATATTTTTTTAAAATTGTACAATTCAAACTAACTCTTGAATTGGGATGTCATACATTAAGTAAAATATTAAAGTTGTACAATTTATTAATCTCCAAAGAGGGTATTAGTATTTCTATGACTCAATTAAATATAACAACTAAATTTTATGCTATCAATTGTATATCCTTCATTAAATTTTACATCTCTCTTATTTTGATTTTAGAGAAAAAAATCTATTAGTGTACCCCTTACACCTCTTTATGGTGTAGGTGCTAGCATATGATTTTATTTATTTGTTAACATGATGTGTTAAGTCACTTCCTTAGGTATGTGAATTTCATGAGTCTTTACATACATACATACATACATACATACATATACACATATACATATACATATACATATACATATACATATACATATACATATACATATACATATACATATACATATACATATACATATACATATACAGATACATATACATATATACATATACATATACATATAAACATATATACATATATACATATAAACATATATACATATATACATATATACATACATATATATATATAGACACACACACACACACACACACACACAGACACACACATATATATATATATAGAATCAAGTGATCGTTTAGGTTTCATCTTTAAGAGCTTTTAGTATTTTATTAATTTATTATTTCAAACATTCTGATGAATATTCCTCTTGAATGTATCTTAATGGACTATATAAGATAGTGGGTATTTTTATCATCCCCATACAAAATCAAGAGAGAAAAATGTTGACTTCTAAATTTTTTTTTCTCATGTATGCTTGTGCAATAACTTCTACTTAGTCTATTTTCCTTACTTAAAGTGTTGCATCATTGAATTTGCTTATGTTATGGAGCTCAATGTTAATACTAACATTTAGTGAATTCATCAATTGAAAACTCTATTAAGGCCCATTGTAATCATTTATAATTAAACTTTGAAAATTAAATTTTTTTATGTACTAATCACTTGCAACAATAAATCCAACCCTTGTAATACTTTTGAACAAGATCAACTATGAACTAAACTAGATCATTCCCTATGTATCAAAATAATGGCTATTGCAATGAATCTAATTTACATTTCATTTATGTTCACTCTAATAAGTCAATCCTTCCATTTTAATGCAACTAAATGCATAACATTAAATCTTCTATGTTAATTCTATCCTTCCATTTTAATGAAGCTAAGTGGGTAACATTTAATATTACAATACAAATACTTATCGTTTATCCAAAAACAAATTGTCACTTTCACAAGAATATATTCACAATAATATACATTTAAATGAATATCATCCTTTAAAATACATGAAAAAAAAATAATGAAGGTATTTTTATCACATCTCAATACATAATCGCTTGAAGGAAAAATGCTTCTTCCAAATATGTTGAATCTTGTCACGTCTTTTTCTTCACCAATGCAAGGAAAAATCCCCCATTTCTTTCATGGATTCAAAAGCACAAAACCTACAAAACATATACACAAGAACCATGGAGGCTCACGTCTCATCCGAGGCTTATAAGAAGCCACCCACCAAGCTAGGGGAAAGAAATCTCAAACAAATTATAGATAAACACCAACAATGCATAGAACATAACATTACAACATATGTAAAATACCTCCCAAGGCTTAACACAATTGATTCTCCATTAGAACCATGAGACATGGGTGAAGGTGAGCTCTCCAAAGAGGAGAATGCCATATCCATTCAAGTATACATATTTTCACTTGTATCATTCCTTTTTAAGGCTATCAAACTCATCCTCCTCAACGCTTATACCTCCCATATCACAAAACAAGGCATATGGCTTCAATGACTCGTCCATACTCCATGAACAACTAAATCCTCTCCAAGAGAAGAAGTTCTCAATTTCATTGTTGATCCCAAATAACTACTTCACCCAAGGCTTCTCTTACCTCCCAAGGGCGAGTGAAGACTTTACACCCATTAAAATTCATACACACACAAAAAAGGAAAAATCTACAAGAGAAATCCATCACAAATAATGGCACATATCAACAATTTTAACACAAAATGAACATGAATGACATTGTAGAGAAAGTGTAATACCAACCTTGGTCCAAGCTAAAGGAAAATGAATGTTTGTTGAAGAGCTCCTTCTCCTTAGTCCTTCCTCCCAAAATTGTAATTGCCTCTAAATTTAGAAAGTGGGTGAACACCTAACTAGTTTGTCACAAACTCTCAAGAAATACTCTCTACTATCCTATATTTGATAAAAACATGAAGCCCACTATTTCTTACATTGTTGTCCCTTCTAAAAAAAAAACTTTAACCAAGTGGGGGTGTGAGGCTACACTCATAGGAAAACCCAAAATTACGAATTGGTTCAAGAGTGCATTATTTAAGGGGTCCCTTGAGTTAGCTAAGCACTAAAATGGTTAAATTTAGGCCCTTGGCATGTTATACTACCATATGGGTGACTTAATTTCAAAAAAATTGAACTTATGGACCACATTTATGCCCCCTAAAATCCTTGACAAGTTTGAATTCGAAATTCAATATGATGGTGACCCATTCTAACACTCTCTCAGAAGTGGGTGTACTTAAGCATTTAATAGAAAATAGAGTAAGATTAAGTGACCTAATGACCAAAACCATAGGTGAAATGTGACCGATACATGGACAATTACAACTGTCAAGTGACACATTAAAACATATTACGCATCACCATGAAATGTCCCTAATTAATTCATGAATATATATTTATTACACACATGCAAACTCACTTTTATGAAATAAACACATCACAATGAGGCTTTGAATCTTGCAAAGATTTTCTTTGGCTATATTGTGTTCACATAAGTTTGGACCTTATTTCCCTAATTAATTTCCATGGTTCAATTCCATACACACTAAACTCGAGCATTAGTAGGTCAATGAAAATCATATAAAAATACATGTATATAGGTGCATGACAATTTTAATACAAATGAACATATTCAAATTTTCATAATTAAATTTCTTTTTCTAATCATTTTCATAAAAAAGCATTCAATAAATGAAGATATCAAAATCTTCATATCAACATTAATATTTTCCTAACATGATCAAACTCATATTTAGAATCATATCATATTCCATTTTCTATCATGGTGATAACATATTGAATACATAGTTATTAAATCATCCGGCATATGAATTAGGGTGTAGTACATACCATAAGTTAAATCTAACTAAATGTAAACATCCAACTAGTATCTTTTATTGAATTAAACATGGTGAGATTTCTAACAGTACCTCAATGTCATTATGAGATAACATATCATAAGGCATATGTCTTTAAAATCGGTTATGTTAGGAAATTAGGATGCTTGCATAATCATGTCTACATAGGCTCAAAATTAGTCATTAGATAAATCTATTATATCTTGTTAGTCAATATATTGTATCAATATCTTAATTATCATCGACCATAACATATTAACCCAATACTACTTGCACAACAATTGGCTTAATATATTTACATCACACCAAATTCCACCAAGTAGGCCCTTTCCAAACTAATAACAATTTCCATCTATAGTTATTACCAGTACTCAAAAGAGTGGGTGTTGATTCATCTTTCCATAATGACCACCTAAATCAATTATTTTGATAGATCATAAAATGCCATGAACCCATCATCATAGTTTCTAAGTTATGACATATCAATCCTTTATTCCATAGGGTCCTAACTTATCAACCTTATGTAATTTCAAATAGGATACTTAGCACAACAATAACTAAAATATATATCAATCTCAATAAGATCTCAGGTTCATTATTGATAAGGAAAATGACAATCATAACACACTTAGATCCCAAACCTTCTTACCCTCATTCTATCATAAGGTGTAAGGTAATAGTCTACAATTCACATTCTATACATAAGAGATAGAAAAATGATATCTCATCTCCTTACTCTTCCTAGCTCAATTCATATTCATGTTATTAAGATTTAAAATAGGATACTAGGGAAGGGGCCTTACAAATTTTCAACTTAAAAAATTAGGGCTAGAATAGTTCGTCCAATAGAAAAATAAAAGCTTATGCCTTTTATGATAGTAAATTTATTTTGGCTCCCAAGGTCCTAATCCAAGACCCATATAAAGAATATGGGCACTATTCCCAAACCCCCATAAAAAGAATATGAGGGTAAAAAATATTTAGTAAAGGGGGGAAATTAACCTATGAGTCTGATAAAGCTCCAAATCTTAGTAATCTCCCACATGAAGAATGATTAGGCACCACACCAAAAATTCCCTAGCACCTAACCCATCCCATCCTACCCTTTCCTAAATTTCAAAGCCCCCCCCCTCCTTATCCCTTTTTCCAAGTACCCAAGTGTAATGGCATGCCTTGGGTACTTTTCCAAAAAATTTAGAGCTAATTAATGCAAAATCAATGATCGAATTGGGAGATGTAGGCATTTGGAAGTTGCGTAGAATTTTTGAAAGGTTGGGGGAAATAATTTGAGACACACCAACCATAAAGGAGGTGCCCCAAATTCTTTCTCCAACTTTGATTCTAGTATGATTTGTAAGAGTACTTTATTTTATTGAGTTAGATATCAAATAATATTGTTTGCATATAATTTAGATATCTAGATTTAAGAAAAGGGAATATACCTATGGAATACTCTATGTTACATGCTCTTTTTGGAGAATTAATTTATGTTTTATACATTTTCTAGAGAGAAAATTTTTTCTCTGAGAAAATGTATGTGCATATTGGCTATATACGTAGCTTCTTTCTAGTGACTTTTGTTTCCTTTTTTCTTAGTGGTCTATGGAGTTTGGTTTTATGCTACTAACATAATTTTTTTCTAATGATTAATACATAACTGCACCAATATACTTAGTTAGTTTAATGTAATGGTTATATCTATAGAAATATAACTCCACACATGATATTCACTTCTTCAATTTATGAATACTATTAAATTTTATAACTTAATAAAACATATTATTGAAATAAAAAGATTAAAATTTTAATGAGGCTTAGTGTTGTGATCTCCTTATTAGGGTCATTTCATCATAACCTAACTTTCCATACAATGTTGAAACTAAATTTTAATATCAATTTTCTTTATCCTAGTATATCCTACTTTACAACCAAATTACATGAAACATTGTAAATCTCATGCACCATAGATCTCAATAGAAATGAAATATTAAATTTTAATACACTATCATTAACTTTCATAATATAATCATTTAACCATTCCTTAATTTCTACTACAACACAAGAGAGAGACCCACACAAGAAATTCTAACCAATAATATCAATAAAATGCATTTTTATTCCAACAAGTAATGATGCATACAATGCAAGGAGATTTAAAAATGGAGTATAAATCTAATTATTCAACTCATAATAGTACATGGAAAAAAAAAAGATAAGAAATGGGGATATCTAATAATAACTTTGATCCAAATACAAATATTTTCTTCACAAGACTCTGATAGAAGGTTCAAAGATTCCCAAGAAATCAGAAAAGACAGACTTGCAAATAATTTTGAACATAACTATATGGAGAGCTCACCTCGTCACCTACACCTAAAAGAGACCAGCAGCCAATCATGGAGAACTGAGGCCAAATGCGTCACAATCAAAATTCTAAGAACAACATAAGAACACCCAATCCAAGGATTCATAATGGATTTCACCTAAGAACCCATGAACAAGGGTGAAGGTGGGTCAACCAAGAAGGAGATGTCAATTCCAATGTATACAATTGCATCCCTTCACAAGAATTGTAATAATAATGTTTCTTGCATATAAAATTCCCCCTTATCACCCCCAAATGACATCAAATCATTGGCAAGAAAGGGCCCATAAACCTTTCTTGTTTTCCCTTTTCAAGAGACTGTACAATACAAATGAGACTACAACTAACTCATTCACCAAAGACCACTTCTTCTCTCCCAAGGGTCTATAATTGCCTCACATCCATGAACAAAACCCTCAAAGAAAATGAAAGAAACAAGAAAAGAAAACACCAATCATATCCCCTAACAAGAAAAATAAAAAGAATGCATAAAATAAAAGAAATACATAAATAGAGATGTTCAAGATGGTAATCTAAAACTAAAATGAGGAACATCATTGGCAATAACCACCAACCATACTCAAAATATGATGGAAATTGATAGTTAAGAAGATCCCTTTCCTTTTTTCTCGAATCTCCAAAATCTAATGTCTCTAAAACTAGGGAGTGGTTTAACACCAACTAAGTTGTCCAAAGCCCTCTAAAAAGGCCTCCAAATTCCTATTCATGCATTAAAAATACATTTTGAGTTGAATCTTAGTCCTTATCCATTATTTTTGTCTCCTATCATAAACACAATTTTGGGAAAGTATGTGGGTAAGTGTAAAGTACATAAAATTCTTCATTTTCTCAACTTTTTGAAAATTTGTTGTTTGAAGGGTCTCTAAAGTTGCATAGTCCTTCTAGTGTTGAAAATTAGGCTCCTAACACATACCCCTACCATATGAGCACTTAATCTGTACTAATTTATTCTCTTAGGATAACTTTTTAGCTCTCAAAAGTAAACTAACTATTTGAATTCAAATTAATATTTGGTGGGATTTTACATGTTAGCTCTAAAAAAATGTGATTATCTTGGGAATCTAATTAAATTTAATTTTAGGCTAAGTGTCTCATTAAAAAATCCTCATTGATATGTCATAATTTACACACATACATTACAAGTGTCAAGTGAAACTCTAAAATTGCATTACACATTATAATTGGCATGTCTCTAATTACAAAATGAATTAGCCTAATACATACATTCAATTTGCATGCACAAATAAAAAATATAACAAAACAATTTGAATCTCATTAAGAGATTCAACCTTGGTTTCAATTTTTGCACCTAGGTTTAGCTCTTGGTTCTTTGATTTGGATCATGGTTGATTCCTTGCACACTCAATTCAAGTATTAGTAGTTGAAGAAAATTACATATATATAAATGTAATTTTCATAATCAAATTAAACTTTATACATTCTTGATTTCATTTCAATAAGCCTTTTCATATATCTAAGAAATTGTTAAATAGTGAACTTGCATAATCAAAATAGTATGACATATCCATATGTTGGAAATGAAAAAGAGTAACTAAGAGGGGAAGGGTGAATCAGTTACCACACAACCAAATCCAAGTTCTTTAAGATGTCAATACAATACAAAACAAGACTCTGCTAAAACTAAATATACTATTGTAACATGGTTAGCACAAGACAAATTGATTTACACTAAGAATACCTATCACTCAGTAAACACTCAATTAATACTAAACATATAGATCTTAAGATATTAAGTGTGAATAACATTAGGTAACTTAGTTGTAGAAATATAAAGAAAGTATCATGAACACATGAGACAACAAAATTTAATGTGGAAACCCAATTTGGTAAGTAGACCACTGCTTACAACTAGTCACTTTTTTCACTCTTTTGCAGTGAGCCTTATTAGGAGCTAACCCTATTCAAGGTGAAAAATAAATTTTTAGGTGAGATCTTGTTAAAGGATTTACATCACTCTATTAGGAGTGACCTTGTTAGAGGTCTTTAAATACTTCAATCTAGAAATGTCACCTTGTTAGAGGATTTGGCAAATAGTTGTTAGGCTAACTCTATTAGGAGATTTGATTCACTACTACAATTATTAGAGAGTAACAATGACTTGAAATGATTGTTGATGCAACTAACTTTTCTGATTCTGATCTCTTTTTTGGCTTGATTTCTTGATCCTCCTTGATTAGAATATTCTTATTATCTTGATTAACTTTGATACTCTATTATCCTTCCAATTTGCTTCCTTTATTCATCTTCTTTAGTTTTATTCTTTAGACTTTCAATCCTCAACTTGACCTTATACTTAGATGAATTACATTGTCAAGTTGGCTTGAACACACTTATAAATAATCAATAATCAATTCTTATGTCGATTAGAACTAACAAATTTATCTATTAGACTCAATATGCTATTATAGAAAAATCCTTCTTAGCTGACCCAACTCCATCAATACTAACTTAGAAAATACTTTCCCTTGGTAACTGAGGGAACTCGATTTACATGGATTTTTTAATTTTTTCTTTGGCAACCGAGTAAGCTCAATTAACCCTAGTTCTATGCCAACTTTCCTTTGGAAACCAACTGAAGTCAGTTAACACTAGATTTCCTTTGATACCCAAGTGAGATCAACATTTACTAAATGTAACTTACTTATAACTCGAATACTCAACATACACTAAAAACTATCTCCAATGCCTAAGTGAGCTCGATAAACACTAAATTTCTCAATAAGGCTTGACATTTTGTGTAACATCAAAGATAATCATACAATTGAATAATTTTTTGAAAAAATCTCCCTCTTTGGAATTGGTGACAACACAACATATCGTAACATAATGAAATTTTAGAGAAAAATAAAACTAAGGATAATACCCTTAGTTTGATTCTAATTATCAATCATGAGAACTTGCTCTATTAGTGTGAGCTCCCTCTGACATCAATCTGTCCGTCTAGAATGATTTTGTGGTTTCTTTGACTATAGTTTCTCTGATATGTCAACAAGCTCTCCCTCTTTGACATCTCAATTATTCAAAAAAAATCTCTGATATGACTATGATATGACAACATAAACTCTCCCTCTTTGGCATCTCATGCTGAAGACAACATTCAATAGAATTCCATATACCTCATGTACTGATTTATATAAAATTTTCTCTTTCAATACTACATCTACCCTAACTAATCTTGAATTAATTGGTTGATGCATCACTAAACTTTGTTTAGTGAACTTTAGATAGGGGAATAACCCCTAGCTTATCTCTTAGATACAAAAAGGAATCCTTAGGTAATGGCTTGGTGATTACGTCTACAATTCATTCTTTTGTATTCACATATTCCAATCTCACCTCTTTGTCTTGTACTAATTCTCTTAGAAAATGTTATTTTGTTGTAATGTGCTTCGTCTTGGTATGCATCATAGGATTCTTTTATATGTTGATTGTAGTGGTGTTATCACAAAAGACAACTACTAGATCCTTGGTTTCTTTTGTCATGCCTGAGAAAAAAATTGTTTGAACCAAACATAGTTGGAATAATTGACTATTGCCGCAACATATTTTTCTTTTGTTGTAGACTAAGAGATACAATTATTCTTCTTTCTTGTCCAATATACTAGCCTCTATTCAACAAAGAATGCTCCACAACTAGTGCTTTTCCTATCACAATACTTCATGAATAATCAACATTAGTGAAGGATTTAAATTCAAGATTGTCTCCCTTCTTATACCATAATCCATATTGTTTAGTACCTTCAAGATACATCATGATTCTTTTTATTGTCATCATATGATTTCCCTTTGGATTAGCAAAAAATCTTACCACTATACTAGCTGCTAGTGCAATATCAAGTCTTGTGTGTACTACATACTAAAGTTTTCCAATCATTGATCTATATGTAATCTAATCTACCTCTTTGGAATCATCATTTTTGGAAAGCTTATATCCAATAGACATAGGTGTTCCAACTAGTCTAGAATCATTGTTTCCAAGCTTCTTTAATATCTCCTTGATGTACTTTGATTAAGTGATGCATATGCCATCCTTCTTTTGTTGAATTTTTATGCCAACAAAAAATTTGAATTCTACAAACATTGATAGTTGGAATTCCTTACTCATTTCCCCAGAAAAAGATTTGGACAAGTTATCATGTCCAGTGAATAATATATTATCTAGAAAGATTTTTGCTAGCAATATCTTCTTCTCTAGTCCTTCCTTGATGTATAGGTTGCTATTGTCATTTGTTCTTTGAAAACCAATCTTTACCAAATAACTATGTAATCTTTCATACCAGGCTCTGGGGGCTTGTTTTAGACCATATAAAGCTTTGTGTAATCTGTAAACCATATTCATTTTGCTAAGATCTATGAAACCTTTAGGCTACTTAATGTAGACTTCTTCTTCTAGGATTCCATTCAAGAAAGATAACTATTCATCCATCTGATATACTTTGCATCCTTTATGTGAAACATAAAAAAGTAGTGTTCTAACACCTTCTAGTCTAGAAAGAGGAGAAAAAGTTTTTCCATAGTCAATACCTTCTTCTTGAGCATAACATTTTCATACTAACCTTGAGATTTTTTTCTTGGTACTTCTCCATTTTCATTCAACTTATTTTTGAATAACCATTTTGTGCAAATTAAATTTTTATCCTTGAAACAAGAGACCAAGTCTTGTTTCCTTCAATTCTTTCAATAACATCATTCATGGCCTCAATCCAACTTTTATTGTCTAAAGCATCTTTAACAGTTCTAGGTTCAAATTCAGTAACAAAACATGCACCTTTTAGATTTTTCCTTGTCATTGTGCCTTTTGACTAATCTTCAATCATTTACTTAGGTGCATGATACCTTCTAGCATATCTTGTAATTACATGTATCTTCTCCTTGGATTTTAGACTTGAATGATTCAGTTCACCATGCTCAAAATGATCTTCTAAATCATTTTTATGTCCCACTATCTGTGACTTAGGTCCTTCATACTATGACTTGGTTTCCACTATCTAAAACTTAGGTCCTTCTAAAAGAGACTTGGGTCCTTCTGACTATGACTTAGGTTGTACATGAGATTTAGGAGACTTGGGTGGTAAAGACTACTGATTCCTAACTACATTTAAACTTGAACTTTGGATTAAGTATTAGGTTCATACCAAACAAAGTTTCTATAATTTTTAGGTTCCTTGTTTTTCTTTCACACTTTTCTATAAACTTATCAATTTTTACATGTGCACTTTCGATAACCTTGTGAGTAGTAAGATTCATACATTTATATGCTTTTCTTTTGTTGGAGTATCCCTAACACATGCCTTCATCAATTTTCACATGAAATTTTTCTTTCCTTGTCTCTTTCAAGATATAATATTTTCTTCCAAATACTTTGAAATAATAGACATTAGGTTTATATCCATAACATAATTTATAAGGTGTTTGTTCTGAATCTTTCTTTAACCGAAATTTGTTCAAGGTATGAGCTGCAGTACTAATTGCTTCCTTCTAATATTTGATTGTAAAAAATTTCTATATCATTAGTATCCTTATACAATCCATGATGGATCTATTCCTTCTCTCTAGAATGGCATTCTATTGAGGTGTACGAGATTTAGATACTTGTCTTATGATTCTCGTTTCATTGTAGAATTCATTAAATTCATTAAAGATGAATTGTCCTCCTCTCTTTGATCTTAAAAATTTTTTTTTCTTTCTCCACTCTAGCTAGATGCCATTTTATTTTTTGAAAAGCTTCAAATTTACCTTTCAATTACACCACTTTCATCATCCTAGAATAATCATCAACAAATAAAATAAAGTAATTATCTCCACAGTGGCTTTCTATGCCAATAGGTGCACAAAGGTTTGTATGAATCAACTCAAGAACTTCTTTAGAATGATAATTCCTTCTTTCAAAACTTTTCTTTTCATCTTACCAATTTGAAAAATCTTGCACATACCCATGTCAAGTTTCTTTTGTCTTGAAATGCCTCTCACCCTTTTCTTCTTTCTTATGTTGACCAGGTTGTCAAAATTCACATGACCCAATCTCTTATGCAATAACCAGCTTTTCTCTACTTGAGCTAGGAAACATGAACTTTTAGTTAGATCTAGATAGGATAGATTACCTTTTGTTTGATTGCCAGTCTTGACTATATTTCCTTTCCCATCCAATATCTTGGCCTTTCCATTCATGGATTTTACCTTGAATTCAATATTGTTCAACTATGCCACACTATGTAGATTATGTTTTAGTCCTTCAACCCAATAAGCATTGCCACATCTAAGTTCATTGTTCAATACAATGCCTCATTTTCCTTTTACATAACATGGTTCATCATTTCCAAATTTGACAATTCCTCCATCATAGTGTACCAAGTGCTCAAATTTAGATTTATCACCAGTCATGTGGTGAGAACAACCACTATCTATGATCCATGTGTCATTCTTGCTAATATGAGAAATGAGGACCATCATATCATTTTCATCATCTAATTCATCTTTAATAGAAATTCAAATCATTTCATCATTATCACTACAGTTAGAAACTCTAGCCATGTAATAAGATTTCTTACCTTTATCCTTGTTATCTTTGTAGATTATGAAATCTTTCTTTCCTTTGTACTTGTTGTACTTATTTTCTTCTTGTCCCTCTTTGCTTGGACACCTTGCAACAATTTGACCAACTTCTTCACAAGAAAAGTAGATTAGAAGAATTTTTCCTTTGTACTTTCCTTTGCCTTTAGGAAATCTTCTTGCAAGTAGGCCTTCAATGGTTTTAAGGTCATCATTAGAATCTTCTTCATCTTTACAATTTGAATATTTTATTTTAGATTTTCCACCTTTCTTTTTGAGTGATATCTTAGCTTGAAATGAAGACTCAATGCTACTAGAGTTAGGAAAATAGTTATCATAATTGTTTAGCTCAAAGGTTGTCAACCTTCCCACTAGTACATCCAAAGTTATATCATTTTTGGGATCACGTCTCATTTCTTGAATAGCTGAAACTCTAATTGCATAAATAGGAGGAAGGGTTTTGAGTACCTTGCTTACCACTACCACATCATCAATTTTTCCTCGTGATGTTATGATTGCACTTACACTTGCTTTGATTATTTCACTATATTTTGCAATGTTTTCATATTTTTTGTCATAACCCCATAATGACATACAATTAATGGAAATAGCTCAATATTATTTTTAAACATAAAAATATGTATTCATTTAATCATTTTCCATCATTATAATGCAAGTCATTTGTATTAACATAATATAATTATTATATTGAATCAACGTATAAAATAGGAAATATTAGTAAATGATACTAGTTGATAAATGAATTTATTATATTTTAAAGAATTATATTTATGATAGGATGTATATGCTTATCATAATATAGTAATATTTAACAATAAATTATTTTCATATGTAACATATTGTATGCTTATTTATAAATAATAAAATTCTTATAATACAATAATATAAGTCGAGAGTCACTGGGTCATGACCCCTGACCATAGAAGGAACTTATAAATAGAAGGAAATAATATTAATAAGTGGGGGATGACTGAAAACATAAAGGACAGATAGGGTAGAGATTAAGAAGGTACATCCATGTGGATAGACACTATGGATATAGAGGAGACTTGGAAGGACAAAAGACATGAATATTACAAAGGTAAAAAGGCACATGAGGTTGTGGAATAGGAGCAAGATAACAAGTGATTAATCTATGTTGGCCATTACACATACCACCTATGGAAATTGAGGTAAATATATTCACTTGACATACACAAGATAGTGACAAGGAAAATAGGATGCAACACGGATGAAGGGGGAGAGAAGGGAATGATGTCAGTGCCAAATATCAAGGAGAAAACTTAGTACAAGTATCCACCACATCGTGGAAGTGATGGAGTCATTCAAACCAAAAAATAAAGGAAAAGAAACAACATAGATAAGTGGGACAACATGTAGATATGGGTGACAATAAGTACAATGATACACTAGATTCCACTAGCAAGTATGAATCTGAAAACATACAATCCAGCATAAAAGGTACTACAACAAGTGATCGGGCATCATTGGAATCTACAAGGAGATTGAAAGGTTGATAACCTTAGATCCACGTGACCCTAAGGTAATGTGTTGTTATAGTTTATAATAAGATAATATATATAGGTACATATGAAAGATATCTTTTGGTAGTATGCATAAGTAATATATGTTTGGACTATAATAGGTTTATGGAATAAATTATTCAATATACAATCTATGAAATAATAAAAGGGATATAATTCTTATGATACAAGTGCAAACTTGGTGGAGGGCATTCTTTATGAATGTCATAAACATGATCCAAGTATAAAACCTTGTGGAGGGCATTCTATGCAAATGTCATAGAATGATCCAAGTGTAAACTTGGTGGAGGGCATTCCTTGTGAATGTCATAGAATGATCCAAGTGTAAACTTGGTGGAGAAGAATGTCATAAAATGATCCAAGTAAAACTTTGTGGAGATTGATTCAAGTGTCTTGGTGGAGGGCATTCTAGGGGAATGTCATACATGGTTTAGTTTATTTTGGTGGGAACATTTGTTGTAAATGTTAATTACTTCTTAAGGATATAAGGTACTTAATTAGATTTATTTTGATCATATCAATCTTTTATAGTTTTTATGTATCCCATTCTAATCCTAATAGTGTAGACATTATAGTGGTATCAGAGCATAATCATGTCATCTTGTGGAATGCGTTTGTCCACACATTGTTACACCTTCAAGAACGATGGCAAGGGAGCTAGCCCAAGAATTAAGGAATTTTATAGAACAAACTAACGAGAGATTTAAAAGAACTGGAAACTCCAATAAGGTACTACTAGAAGATATACAAAAATTAAGCAATAATAATAACCAAAAATGAGATACTTAACTCACAAAGGGACCATCATTCCACTCATGAGTAAAATCAACCCTTGTCACAAAGTTTTATCCTACAAGAAACATTCCCTTTGTTTATTCTGAGAGATGAACCTATTGTGGATAATGGAATGACCACTAATAGCTTGAAAGAAATTGCACAAATGTATGCCATCTTGGGTCCCAATCTTTGACAACTTATTCCCTTTAAAGAGTACTATGAACCTAAACTTATGATGTATCAGAGTAGTACTCCATCAGTGGTATCAGAGCATACCTTTGTTAGTGGTAGTAGAGCATACTTTTGGCAGTGGTAGCAGAGAAGTACTCCATCAGTGGTATTGGAGCAAGTTGTTCTTGAGTGTACAAGCAGATTGCCGAAGTGTGAGGCAGTTTGTACCAGGACCTTGGGTGGGTGAAGATTAGTAGAGTAGGAGTTCCTGAGCATGCGGACAGATCACCAAACGTGAGGAAGTTTGCACCAGGACCTTGAGTTGGGTGAAGTTTGTGAAGAAGTTCTTGATTGTGTAGACAGAACGCCGACTGTGAGGTAGTTTGCACGAGGTTCTTATTTTGGACGAGATTTGTCTTCTGAAGACTTGATTATGGAGAAGAGAAAGAAGAAGATGACTTTTGTGATTGGATGGATTCTAAGGATCCCTCGACTTGACAAATTTAGAGCAAGAAATCAACAATCATTGCTAGTTGATTTGCAGAAGGAAGTGAATAAATTAGAAGCTAAGTTGCGGAAATGAAGAGCATGTCACCAGAAAAGAGATGTTGATAATTCCTTGGATGTGGAAAAGGAAGATGATCTAGTGGAACAGCAAGCAGATGAAGAGAAAATTATTTGCGAACCAGAAGGTGAAGAAGATGAAAGAGAAGAGGAAGAGCATGAAGATAACCAGATTTGTATGCCAAAAGTAGATGAAGGTGATTGGAAGACTAAAATAATGGAGGAAGAGTATAATGCCTTAGTTGGAGATCAAGCAAGTGGAGTAGTTACATGCATTGTTGATGACATAAAAGAGGCAAGCGAAGATGAAGATGTCAAATAGGTAAATTCTTATGAATAATGGGATGTTGTCTTTGATATGAGTTTAAAAGATATTAATGATGGTTTGCATGAGGATCTTGTTCGTGATGTATGGTATGCAAAGGAAGATTGGTATGGTGTTGCTAGATTTATTAAAGGTGTGATTAATTCAACAAGATTGGATGAGGATGAGATTTATACTTGGATAGAGTTCATTGCAATGGAGAAATTTCAGCATCGGATACTTGTTCCAGCTATGTGTTGGAGGAAGAGGAAAAAATCTATCAACAATGGCTACTTCATTTTGTGAATCCATATTCACAAAATTTTTCCTACCATGGGAGTCGGATGCAGGAGCATCATGCACCAGCAAAAAAATGTGAAAGATTTGCATGTTGGTTTTCTTGTCCCTATTGAGGTGGAAGCTTGTGGTGAAGATGAAGATGGTTGTATATCTTTCTTTTGGCATGAAAGTGTGGGATGCACTTTTCTATCCACCAAGGGAATCTGATGCAGGAGCATCTTGCATGGGAAAATTAAATTTAAAAAAAAAAAAGAGAGAGAGAGAGAAAAAAAATTGTGGAGGAGAGAGAAAGTGACCAAAATAGAAGGAAAAATAATAAAAAAATAAAATAGGAAAAAAAGAGAAAAGAGGAATTTCTATTTTTGAGGTGCATGGGTGGCATAAATAGAAAAATAATAAAAATAGTTGTTATTCCATTAATCGAGGTGTGTAGATGGAAATTTAGAAGTTTGTGGAAAGTTCCTTAAATCATGCATTTAATAATTGTTGGGTGCTTAGTTGTATTTGGGGTGGGAATTTAATCTTTATTTAAAGGTAGTTGTATTTACCTTTTATCCCACATTGGTTATGTTTGTAATGTCTTGGGTTAGAAGTGCCTATTTAAGCAAGGCTTATTATCATTTGTAATCAAGTTGGAGAAATAGAAGCTCTTCAAGTGAAGCTCTTCAAGTAGAAGCTCTTTGTATGTAATCTCTTGTAAGGAAGTTCGAGAAATAGAAGTTCTTGCATTGTAAGCTCTTCAAATGTAATCTCTTCTAATGGATTTCAAGTATTAATGGATGCTTTATGAAGCATTTTTGTCATCTCTCTATCTCCATATTGTTGCATTTTTTGTTGTGAGTTGGTACGGGTGGTGTGGCCTGTCATCAGTGGTATCAGAGCATACTTTTGTTAGTGGTAGTAGATCATACTTTTGTCAATGGTAGCAGAGCAGTACTCCATCAACTTATGGAAAATAGAAAGAAACATTATGTAGATGAAGACCTTTAGAAGAAGGTAAATAAGATAAAATTAGTGTCTTTTAATGGGTCAGGAGAAAAAAATAATTAATCATGTGTCCAAAAGTTAGATACATATCTATCCTATAGTCCTATGACTAAAGAAGGTGTTGTCAAGTTTTCCATACTTCATTTAAGAGGATCAACCCACAAATAGTGGCACTATGGCCAAGTTTCAATAGGGCTCCAAAAAGTTACCTCCTATAGTGAATTCACTCAAAGATTGATGAGTAGGTTTGATCTAAGGAATCATGAATGGTACTTCCAAAAACTAACTCTCCTAAACCAATCAAGATTAGTAGAAGAATATTCAAATCAATATCAAGATCTTTCTATAATGGTTCTAAACCTATCTCAAAGTCAACTCACTCATTTATTTATAGAAGGACTTAAAGATACCATTAAAGCTTATGTAAAACCCCTTGAACCCCAAATCTTAGAAGAAACCATTTGAAAAGAAAAGAAGATTAAATCTAATAAGATAGATAAGTTGTCCAAGAATCCTAAGACATCTATGAAACATAAAGGGACAAGGAAGGAAGACCAAGAAAGGAAATGTCACTTATGCCATGAATCATGTAACTTTGGTCATATATGCCTAAAGAGAGATGATCTATTAAAGAAAGTATTATGTTTCAAATGTAAAGAACCTTGGGAGCATAATCATCAATGTATAAGAGGGAAAATAAATGAAATAACATATAACTAAGGAAGGCTCAACAAAAAAAAAGCTGTGATGATCAAGTTCATGCAACATTGGCAATTGTTACTCAAGAATATAAGGATAATCCTTTTCAAATTAGAGGTTCACTTTAAGAAAAAATCAATGAATCTAACATTGAAATTTTATTGCTTAAGGATAAGAAAATTTGTTAGGGGCAGACTATCATAACTCTATAATGACATATAAATAATGAAAATATCAATATTTGATGCAGGAGCATCCAGAGGTATAAGGGCAATCCCGTATCACCCAAAAAAATGTACTTAGACTTAGTTTATGTTTCATGTGTTTTCATTTTTGGATACCCATTTGCGTCAAATAAAGGTTCCAACTCTCACAGTTCCACTATTAGTGTTCTGGGTTAGAGTTTTTAAGTACCTTGGGATATGTGTAAATGCTAGAAAAATAGGACTATGTGATTGAGTCATAATTATGGTGAGTTTGAAGGTGTAAATTGGAGGGATAATTAAAATTATAATTTAGAACATTCCAAAAAAAGAATCAGGTCAAAAGGCTGCACGGTTTGAAAGTTGTTGCAATTTTTTAGTTTTTGGAGACCTCTTAAGAATGCTTCAAAGTCAGGTCGGGGGCATTAAATGACATTGTATAGGGAAAAAAAATGGGGGACAAAAAAGGCTGGTACATAGGGCTATAGAGCGCTTTGAGAGCTTTTCAAAAATGTAAACGGTTCATCAATTGGAGCTACGGTTCAAAAGTTATACCTCTCAGAAGTTCGGTTACCATTTTTGGATTCTTCTAATTTTGCGCCGACTTCTAATGCGACTTTTGGAGCCTTCTATTTTTGTGGTGGATGCCATCCGGTACTTTCTAGAATCTATTCCTAATCCTTAACCTTTTGGGGTCTATTTAAGAACATTTATGGCATTGTAAAAGGCAGTTCAGAGTGGAGTTTGAGAGAAGGTACTGGGAGAAGAAATTATCTCCAAATTTATGCTATTGTAAGCCCATAGGGCATGTTTTGGAGTTTATTTTCTCTACACTAAGTGTACTAGCATATTTTCATAGTTAATAAAATTTTCCCTTTCCCGTTGTGTCCATTCTGTTATTTGGCTTGTCCCCATCAATATTATGTTTAAATATAAACATGAGCATTAATTTCATCATTTCCCATCATTATAATGCCAGTGATTTGTATTACCATAATATAAATATTATATTGAATTAATATAGATAAAAAGGAAATATTAGTAAATGATAATATTGGAAAAATTAATGTATTATATTTTAAATAATCATACTTATAATAGTATGCATATGCTTATCATAATATAGTAATATTTAATAATAAATAATTGTCATATGTAACATATGCTATGCTGATTTATAAATGATAACATTCTTATAATACAAAAATATAAGTCAAAATTCGAAGTGTCACAACACTTGACCAAAAAATGAAATTATAAATAGAAAGAAATAATGTTAATAAGTGGGGGGACGACTATAGGGGAAAGGATAGAAAGGGTAGAGATTAAGAAGGTACATCCACATGGATAGATATTGTGGATACATATGAGACTTCGAACGACAAAAGGATGAAATATAAAAAAGGTAAAAAGGCACTTGAGACTATGGAGTAGAAGCGAAATAACAAGTGATTTATCTTTGCAACCATTACACATATCACCTATGAAAATTAAGGTAATATAGTCACTTGACAAAAATGTGACAATGACAAGGAAAATAGGACACATCATAGAGGAATGGGGAGAAGAGGAAATCATGTTAGTGCCAAATATCAAGGAGCAACCTTACTACAAGTGTCCACCACATCGAGGAAGTGATAGAGTCATTCAAACCACCAAAGAAACGAAAGGTGTAAACATAGATAAGTGGGACAACTGTAATGTCCCCACTTTAACATATAACTTAAATAATAGATAAGTATTATATATTAATATTAATATTAAAATAATAATATTTTACAAATAATATTATATTATAATCATGTAATAATATCATATTATATCATATTATAATGGTAATATGAAAATACAAATTAAATAATAATCTAATACAAAAATAATGATATTATCATTATGATCTATTTTAATATAGTAATACTATATTAATACAATATAATATAAATATAGTTGATATATTAATTGTAATATAACTATTAATATAATATATCTTATTATATTACTTGTTATAACTAAGCTTAAAAATATACATCTATGAATATTATTATATATTAGATATTTATATGCCCTAGATAATTAGTACATATCTATATGACAATAATATATGATATTACATGCTTGTTATATATTAAAGTAATATTTAATTATGATTCAAATATAACATATAATCATATATAATATAATAATATATTATATATAGATATATATTATTAATATATAACTATTATAATAATATAATATAACTACCTTATTAAATATATTAATAATATTAATGAAAAGACGCAACCCTATGGAGTGTTGACTATATTTATATGAGAATATCAATGGTAAAAGGGGATCAGATAGAAATTATCAAAGCCATTTGGAGAAAATTATGGCAAAGAATTTATATCAAAAGGGAAGTCGTAGATAAACCATGGACCCCCAATTTGGGTTCATAACAACAACACACAAATATAGGTGACAACAAATATAAGGATACACTGGACCTCACTAGTAAGTATGAATCTGAAAATGTACAATCTAGCATAGCAAGATACTACAATTAGTGAAATCCACGGGGAGATTGAAAGGTTACTAACCTTAGATCCTCAAGACCCTAAGGTAATGTGTGGGTATATTTTATAATAAGATAATATATATAGGTACATAAGAAATAGGCCTTTTGGTAGTATGAATAAGTAATATATGTTTAGACTATAATAGGTTTATGGATTAAATAATTAAATATATTATTTATGAAATAATAAAAGGGATATAATTCTTATGATCTAAGTTTAAACTTGGTGGAGGGCATTCTTTATGAATTTCATAAACATGATCCAAGTATAAAACTTGGTGGAGGGCATTCCTTGTGAATGTCATAGAATGATCCAAGTGTAAACTTGGTGGAGGGAATTCCTTGTGAATTTTATATAATGGTCCAAATGTAAACTTGGTTGAGGGAATTCATTACAAATATCATTGAATGATCCAAGTAAAACTTGGTGGAGAATGATTCAAGTATCTTGGTGGAGGGCATTCTAGAAGAATGTTGTACATGATTTGGATTATTCCAGTGGAGAACATTTTTTGTAAATGTTAACTACTTCTTAAGGATATAAACTACTTAATTATATCAAGATTGTGATCATATCAATCTTTTATAGTTTTTATGTATCCCATTCTAATCTTAATAGTGGGGACATTACATTCTCTCATCTTCATTTGATCAAATTGACCTCTTAGGCTTTTTACTTTGGCCCTCCTCATATTGTCATCTCCTCCATTGATATCTTTTAGTTTGATCCACATCTCATGAGAAATAGAACAATCTTTGACTTCATTAAATTTATCATAGTTGAGAGTAGAGGCATTGTCAATCATCATTATGTTGGGATTATTCTTTTCTGCAATTTGTTCCATAGTCAAAGGTCCAATATGTGTAGCATACTTGGTCTTTAGGGACTTTATGCCTATGTATTCAATGGTTTCCAAATGAAACTTCATGAGTTCCTACTATGATTTGAAGTTATCTTTGTTCAACTTAGGAATTTCACTTCCATAAGACATATTGATCTTTAGCTTAGGTCCTTAAAACCTTATCTACAAGCACCAAATGCACAGATACCAACTGTTGGAAATGTAAATGAGTAACTAAGAGGGAAGGGGTGAATCAATTACCAAAAAAACAAATCCAAGTCCTTTAATATGTCAATATAATGAAAAAAAAACTCTACTAAAATTGAATATACTATTGTAACTTAGTTAGCACAAAGATAGCTTGGTTTCCACTAAGAATAACTATCACTTGATAAATACTCCATTAATACTAAACATGCATACCTTAAGATATTATGGTTGGTTAACCTTAATTAACTTCATTGAAAAAACATAAAGAAAATAATATGAGCACATGAGACACCAAGATTTAACATGGAAACCCAATTTGAGAAAACAACCAATTACAACTAGTTATTATTTTTCACTCTTCTAAAGTGAGCCTTGTTAGGAGCCAACCCTATTAAGTGTTACAAAACACACTATTAGGTATGAACCTATTAAAGGATTTAGATCACCCTGTTAGGAGTGGCCTTGTTAGACATATTTAGACACTTCAATTGAAAATACCATCTTGTTAGAGGATTTGGTAAATAGTTGTTAGAATAACTCCTTTAGGAGATTTGATTCACTGTTAAAATTATTAGAGAGCAACAATGACTTGACCTAATTGATAATGCAACTAACTTTGGTGATTCACATTACTATTTTGGCTTGATTACTTGATCCTCCTTGACCAGAATATTCTTTGTAGCTTAGTTAACTCGGATACTTTACTATCCTTCCACTTCAATTCCTTTATTCAACTTCTTCAATGTCATTCTTCATACTTGAAATGCTCAACTTGACCTTATACTTATATGAATCACTTCTCAAGTTGTCTTAAACACACTTATAAATAATCAATAATGAACCCTTAAGTCAGCTATAAGTAAGAAATTAATCCATCTAACTCAATATGATGTTATAGAATAATCCTTCATTAGGTGACCCAACTCAGTCAACACTAACCCAAAGAAAACTTTCCTTTGGTAACTAAGTGAACTTGGTTAACACTAGATTTTTTGAACTTTTATTTAGTAAATGAGTGAGCTCAGTAAACACTAGTTCCATGCCAACTTTTCCTAAGTAATCAAGTGAAGTCAGTTAACACTAGATTTCCTTCGATGTCCAAGTGAGCTTGAAAAATACTAACTCTAAACTTGGTTATTACTAGAATGCTCGACATAAAATAGAAACTATCTTTAATGCTAGAGTGAGCTCAACAAACACTAACTTACTTGATAAGGCCTGATATTTTATGTATCATCAAAGACAATCATACAACTGAACAATGGTTTTCAACACCACAAATTCAGTTGTTTCAGTTTAAATCATAATTCATGCCATATCCTTATTTTAAGATAGAATTTTAATAATAATTTAATAATAAAATGGTATTAAATCAATAATAATAATAATATAATATTAAAACTAATTGTGAGGCCTCACCCAATCTACCCTAGCATAGAGGACATATTTGTATTATGATACTCCTCATTCAATGTTTTGATACACTTTTTAGACTATAGAGTTATGTCATTTCAATATCTACATTTTGATGGTCTACACTTATGTTTGTATGTTAGGAATTAATTGATATATTTAATCATCTCATTTCATGTTCTAAATTATTTCAATTGTTTCAATTGAATTGTATAAATGCTCAAAATGTCAAATTATAATGGTGGGATAGAAGCTAGTGTTAAAGGATAGATTGTGATATGATATAGGACCTAATTCACCTTCCTAGTGACTTAATAGTCATGGATTCAATATTTCATCAGTATGATAGAAATAGATTATAAGGTTGTTCAGAATGTTATTTAGATCATGTTAAGAAAAGATCAATATTGATATGTAGGGATTGATATTTTAATGTTTCAAATATTTTACATGAAAATAATTAGAAAAGGGAAAGTTAATTTGAAAATGATGAAGTATGCAAGCCTAATATTGAATGAGATAGTGATTTATTGCAAATATATACTTATTGCTTGCATGATATTCTTGGACTACTGGTACTTGAGTTTAGTGTGCAGGAATTGGAACATGGGAATCAAGGCTCAAGCCATATGAATATGACATAACCATGGTTGAAGCAGTGTAAAAGTTTCAAACCCCATTGTAATGTGTTTTGTTTCATAAATGTAAATTGTATGGCTGTGTAATAGTTTAAATTATATATGTTATTAGAGACATGCCACTATAAATGTAATGTGTTATCTTTATATGTCACTAAACACTTGTGTTGTCCATGTGTTGATGACTTGTCATTTAGAGTTTTGGGCAAAAGTCACCTAACCCAATGCAATACCCAAGTTAACATATTATGGTAGTGTGTTAAGAGAAGTCTCCATCAAAGAAAAATTCGAATTCCAACTTCCTATTAACTTTTAAGGATCAAGAAGTGGTCCAGGGGTTATTTTGGTGAAAAATAATTTCTCTTTTGATAGTATTATGGGTTAGGGGTCTAAATTTAACCTTTAGTAAGCCTAGATGACCTTGGGAATCCTCCAAACATGTCACTTTCTTAGAATTTCGAAATTGAAGAATTCACATGTTTTTTTTTACTTGGTCAAGATACAATTTTAGAAAGGGGCAAGGATGTAAGAAAAGGGAGGCTTCTTGTTTGGGCCATTTTTAGTTGAGTGAGAAGTTGAAGGCCTTTTAGAGGGCTTGGGATAAAATTAGTGGGTTGTCTACCCACTCACTAACTTTAGAGACTCTTAGAGTTTGTAAGCTTAGGGAGGGAACTCTTCTACAACTATTCATTACAATTTGAAATAGGATTCAAGGTTGGTTTCTTCTTGACCATGTATTATTTTCCTTCAAAACTTGCATAATGGTATTGCATTCATGAGCATGTAGGGGTGTGAGTTCATATTGTGAGTAGATTTCATGGCATTGTATCGTGATGTAGTATTCATGTGAATGTTTGATGGTGTTCTTACCATGTAGTTAGTTTGATTCCATTTGGAAATTGAATCTTGGTATTGCATTCATGATTATGTAGGTAAGGAGAATCCTATTGTAAGAAGAAATATGTGATATCATCTTGTAGCTTTGTCATGTGGTATTGTCTTGTGATGAGCATGGAGTTTGGGTTTTAATTGTTCTCTTGTTTTTTTCTTGAGTTTATGATTTGTGCATGAGTGTTGTAATGAGTGTGAGGGCTTCACTCACCCTTCAAGAAGGGAAGAGAAGTCCAGGGTGAAGGGCTTAGTTGGGCTTGAAAATGTATTTGAGAACCTTGGAGTATGGGCTCCATTGTATGCCATAATCATTCATATCTTTCTATGGATGATAAGGGAAGTATGGTGCAGAGAGAAAATTTATGGAGTATGTGTTCCAAGGAGGTTACAACTAATGGTAGTGGCTTTGGAGGATGATTTGAGAAAGCCCCAAAAGGGCATGAAATTCTCTGATTTTTGATAGCCCCGAAAGGGCATGAAAATTGTTTGTTGCAGATATTGTTTGATATGGAAAATCTCCATTTTTGAAGCACACCTTCTCCCTGTGGTTTATCCTTGGGATGGGATTGTTCAAGCTTTGAGATGTAATGTATATGTTTTTTTTTCAAGTTGTATGTAAATCCTGATTGAGCCTTGTTCCCTTAGCACAAGGGTGGTCTCTTTGGAGGCTTATTGTTGGGTGGAGAGCACCCATGGTCTTTTTTGTTTTGTTGTGATGCATTTGCAGATTCGAGTTCAAGGGAGCAATGTAAGAAGGTGTAGAATGATCATCTTTTAGATTGTTGCTTGAAAGAGAAAACTTTTCATTGTGCCTTACACTTGTGATGGATGATTCTCCATATTGTTCAGGTTGTTTTGATATATGATTGCATGGTAGTAATGATAGAATATCAAAGGCATCATATGTAATTGTTCCATTAATTTTCATTGGTATGCACTTGGATGTATTGAGGTTGCAAGTTGAAACTCTAATGTGGATAATATTGGAAATGTTCATGGAATAATTTTTGGCAACTATTCAATAGTAGTTAACGTCCATCAAAAATCAATGTCAGTTATGTGATAAAATATGCCTAGTTGATTTATGGAATGTGAAGGCTAAGCTATACTCATATCATGGTTGACAATGTAGATTTTTTCAAATAAGCAATTAGTTTATTTATTGTCCTAATCTAATAGAGCTTAGTTGAGATCAATGTTTTAATAATATAGACTTGCAAGCTTTTAAAAAAAAAAAATCATTGTTGAAGTAAGAAACAAACCATAAATGACATAGTTAGAGACTCATAAAAGAGAACTTATTGTAAGAGCATCAAATGTTCTCTAGAAAATGTATGGAGAGTGAAAAGTAATCCACTCCCCAATTTAAAAACATTAAAATAATCATCTAGTATACCCCCAAACAATAAACAAAGATATTCCATAGCTCCCCTCTATAGCTTTAGGTTATTATGAGTTGTGGCAACTCAAAATGGGTCAACTCCATGTCCCATCAAAAAATCTTCTTATTAAATTAGTAACAAATGACATAAAAAATAATAAGAAATTAAATAATAATTATATTAAATGTATATATTAATAATAAATTATATTATATTATATATATATATATATATAATAATGGAAGAAAACTCAATGCTCTACAAGTCCTCAGACCTAGGTGCGTGTATCGTAGGAGGAAGGAAAGTCTTGTTTTCAAATTTGTTATTAAGTACTGGCCCCACTGAGGCACATAGCACTAGCACTTTACAACCACTTTTCCAAGTGCTTGATCATGGTACGTATTCTGACATAGTACCTTTCCCTTTAATGCTCACCCTTCTTTTGTAGTCTCTACCTATATATAGGTAGGGCACTAATGTTTTTGGTTACCCCCCTGCTAATTTGTGCAAGCCAAAAAAAATACAAAGTTCTAAAGTTCAACAAACTTTATATTTTTAAATTAATTTATATTTGATTTATTACCTTTTTGTAATTGGTTTGTTGCATTTTTGGTGGGGTTTATTTTATTTTCCCACTTGAAAAAATACAATATTTTCTAACATGCATTAATGAATTCATTAATTACAACTCTATCTTTTACATATTTGTCACAAGTTCATTAGATTTTTGAAAAAGTCATTTTTTTATCTTCCACAACAAAAATAATGTATTATCTATATTAATATCACAATTTTGAGTTTTCAAAATAGTTTTTAAAAATGTTAATATATTTTAAATTATTTTAAAAATTAGTCTTATATAAATCAATAGTTATTAAATTTAATTTTTTATTAAAATATATTATTGCTATTAAGAGTTGTATTACTTTATAGACTTTAGTATATATTAATTAAAAAAATTAAAAACAATTAATTTCTAAATTTAACTTATGTAATTAAATTCTAAATTTTTTAAATTTCTTGGTTAAAAATCTATTAATTCAAATATCGTGATTTTAAAATACATTACATTAAGTTGTATATGACAATGGCTTGTCGCCACATTATTCTATAAAACTAAAATTTAAAATATTAATTAAAAATCTAAATTAAATTTGCTAAAATTTATAACTTCTCTTTTCAAAATCATAATTTTAAATATTAAATCCAATTTGTTTCCCTAGAGGTAGGGACTCTAGCTCTGAAAGAGCTCTTGTTTTTAATGAGGAAAAAAAAGAGGTGCCATTAAAGTTTGAGTGGGTCCCATCTCCCTAGGCAATACCTAAGCACTTCTGGAGGAGAATAAATCTTAGGCTGATGTGGTAAGCAAAATATGCATTAGGCGCTTCAAATTAGTACGGCCCTTTTGGCACTTGGGAGGGAGATTTGTTTCTTTGTTTGCACTAACACATGTGAGACCATTCCCTCCTATGGTGCCTTGGAAGCATGGGGAGACACCTCACATTGGTGAAAGCACCATTGGTTGGGTTATGTTGCCTAGGGAAGGGGGTAGGGGGTGATTGTATGTGATTAGAAGGATAGTGGGATGCATGGTGGGTAGTTTTAGGGAAACCATCCAAGTGGAAATAGGCACTTATTTCCTTTTTGTATTGGAATATCTTTGTATGGGTGTTAGAGAGGGAGGGTGTTAGTGGTATTTTAAGTTAAACTAATAATTTATATATTTAATCTTGCATTAAGGGATGGGGGGTGGGATGGGGGTAAGTAGTTAGTAGGTAATAATATAGAGATTTGATTAAATTTAGGTATTATGTAATTTTGTGGTAATTATTATTTTATTTTTTGTATTGGTATGGTAATTAACTATTTTCATTTAATGGCCACTTCTATTTTTGTGGATAGAAAGACATTTAAGGGATTAGTATTGAGGTGTCTTCCTTTTGTAGTCATGTTGCATTAGGTAGGATATTATAAAGTAGGCTTTAGTTAAAATTATTAACCCATACATTAAAAGAAAATTGGAATTAGATCACATTTAAGTATTAAATTATGTTCAAGGTATTAAATCATATTTAAGTTATTGAATCATGATCATGTGATCAAGAATTAGTGGGTGGTTAGGAGGAGCTTAATTTAAATGTAGGGTTTAAGTTATTTTATGGTATTTTTTATTTTTTTTATTTTTAATTAACCATCATGCTATCAAGTAGAATAGTAAAGAAGGAAAAAAGTAGTAAATTCAAAAGGAGATGCATAATTTTTGCTTGGAGTATTTTGTTTTCTTAAATTATACAACCTTTTAATTGATAATGGTATGATCCCAAGTCTAGGTATAAACTTAGCATGTCAACCTTCATATAATCTAATTATTAATCAACCCAAAAATGTTGACAATCAATAATTAGGTCTTAGAGAAAATAATAATAAGTACATTTATCAATACGTGGTCAATAGTCAAATTATTATTATAGGAGTAGTTATGGATTTACAATCTTATTTTCATAATCTGAACTAGATGTTGTTTAACACTTGATAAGTGATATTTAATAACAAGGTGGTTAGAGGTAGTTACCTAGGGGCATGGCTTGTGTGATATAGATATAATACATAGTATAAAATGGATAACTAAATGGTATGTGAATTGACTAGAGTAATTGACTTTGTTACCGAAGGCACTTTGTGAATCTTTATCCAAACAAGAGTTTAATTGAGAACCTTCACCAAAGAAAATTTGCCAAAAACCCTCCAATCCTATTTCTAGGAATCAATATCTCCAAGCCTCTGCATCAAAAGAAATGAACTCTAATATATACTATGGTCATAACTTATCATGATATATTGATTTTGTCAATACAATGATGTTGTGGAAGCATTAGATATCAAATTAACTTGAGCTATATGACCCTAACACTGACTAAAAACCAACTTGAAGAGGATAGGAGGAGAATTCTAATATAATAACATTGCCTAGCTAGCATGTTATACCTAGTTATTTAGTTCACGATCGGCCTCCACTGAAAACTTGTTGTACATGAATTCAAATAAAAACAAATTTCTTTCCACCAACTAACTTTTTCCTTTCCAACTCACTGATCAAATTTGTAACCCTATATCATCCTCGAGGGGACACGAATTGTTTATCCAAACTCCTCACAGTTGGATAGGACTTTCATAACAAGTAAAGATCTATTCATATTACCTTAATGTAACCAACAACAAAAAATTAGATGTGATTTTCCTTGTTAAATCAAGGCATGACACTAATACTAAAGTATTAAAAATAGTAAATAATAATTATTTACTCTATATTTTCAATGAAAGGATAATGAGTATGATATTTAAAATAATTAAATTACAATGAATAAATATAGATATAAACTTAAATAGAAGAGACAATATTGTAGAAAGTATATTAAGTTTCTAAATAGAATTTAATAATAAATAATAAGAAACATAAATAACTAAATAGATAATATAACATAGAATAATATAAATTAACTAAATCTAATAAAGAGTCAAGAGATATTAAGATATAAAAGGTAAGAGAGATAGTTTTAGAGAGGGAGAAAAGAGAGAGGAGAAGATAAGAGTTCATAAAGGATAAATCGAAGAGGAAATTAATATGAAAAGAGAGAGAGAGAGAGAGAGAGAGAGAGAGAGAGAGAGAGAGACGTAACTATGGATCTAAGAATCCTTAAGAGGGTTATTGATCTTGATAGGTATAGATCTTTAAGGTTAGGTAAGGATAGATGGTAGAGTAATGATATATAATTATTTAATGCATAAAATCTAACATTTCTTTTATAGTTATTCTTGTCCTACCTAGTCGAGACATTATAGTAGTATTAGAGTATGATCTTGTAATCAATAGGGATTTGGTGGCTTCTGTTTATGACTAGTCTTCATGCATCCTCCTTCAGTGATGATAGCCTTTAGGAAATCAACATCCTTGATCAATCTCTAAAACTCTACTATTATAAGTTAACAATCTGCAATCATGGTATTATATTCCCCCCATTGAGGTATGATAATCTGTTGACAATGCTAGATGATCATCTCTCAACTTCTTATGAGATTCTCTCAAAAGAGCATGAACATTACAGAGTGAATTATTCTCTTGCATGAAATGACTAAAACTCTATCATCATCTATCTAGGGTCATCCACTAAATCATTGGCATCTGCCTCTAATGCAACTATCATGTGTGTAGCGCTTATATCCCCTATTGACTCCATTCAAATATTCAAGTCATTAACTCTATCATTTATTCTTAGTGTGTTCCTAGACCCCATGTTGATATTGGCCCTGTAACTCTGTTCTGACATAGTCTTAGGAGACTACTTTTCAAATGATGTTTCTTCAGACATCTTTACTATGTACTGATTGTGTCAAGCTTTGAGTATCAAGAACCATGCTCTGATACCAACTATCATGGGATTAGGTTTTTACCCCATGAGACACTGATGATCTCCCCAAGTTGGGATGATCTTAGACTATGCCTATTTCAAAAGTTCCTAGATCAACACCTACATACATCTTAGTCAACATAAATACAATATGTATATCTTTGCATAGTAGAATGTTTCAACACAGTTCTGAGCATAATATTTTATTACAAATAGGAAGCTGTATTGATTTCAACAAATGGACCTTAGACTATTCTACATTAATCTCACTATATCATTGATCACTACTAGAGTACTTCTCAAGCACTCTATACAAGTTCCCACCCCTAGATATGCATCCACTCTTTGAATACTGACACACTCATCATGCACCTCACCTCCTTGGTTGTTGTTCTTCATGTAGACTCCACATCCCAAACACTCTATGTCATTGGAACTTGACAAGGAAACCCTAGATTAGTTTGGACTTGATCAACTTACATGGATAAGACCCAAACCCCATCCCTTGATGTAGACTCCAAGTCAATCTACACTATTGACCTCTCCACTAACCCTACACTACCCTCTTCACTCTGTTGTACACTCCTAAACTCCTTTCTCACTTAATGTTTTTGTATGCCTCATTGGATTTATCCACCATGATACTTCACTTTGTGAACAAAATCAATCACTATAAAGCATTCATCTTTGAATTGTTGGGTTACTCTTGTTCACCCATATTAACTACTAGGACAAGGCTAACTCTATAGTCGAAATCATTCATGCTTTAGAAAATTCCTTAAGAAATATCTCTCAACCAAAGAACAACATTTCCCCTTATGTGAATCATCCACTCCTTACATCCATGGCCATTGGCTCTCATCCTACTGTCTGATCATTACACACCCTGCCTAGTTCCTTAGCTATTATTAATTTCTAGCACTTAAACCCAAAAGAGGTGTAGGGGATGCATGTATGATTTTTTATTGAGAAAAATAAATGAGACTTTATATAGGAAAATAAATCATATAATTTTTTTTTAACTTAGGCACATGATTTAAAGTCAAATAGTGTTGTATTATAGTGTTTGTAGGTCCAAAAAACCTAGCATTGAAATGCTTGTATTTGCAATTATAAACATTCTTAGTCTCTTATTCTTGATTAACAAGTATAAATTTATAGAAGATAAAAATTGAGCATTGAAAATCTTCTATTTATAACTAAAAATATTCTTAGTCTCCTATTCTTGATTAGAAGGTATAAACTCATAGAAGAGAAAGTAGTGTAATTGATAAGAAAAATAAATAGCATGAACTAAAGAAATTGAATAATTTTAAGTGTAGTACTAAAGAAGAGGGCATATAATTAACCTCAAATAATATTATATCTAATTGGAAATCTCAATCTATAAAATTTACCTATGAATATTTGAAAAATATTCAAGATCAATATTGAATCATTTTTGAATTCTTTGTACTTCAAATGTATGAAATCTGTGAAGATTTTTGAACTATTTATATTTCAAATTTATTATGTTTTCTTTTGTTGTTTGACATGACCTATTTTTGTCCCATTTCACTTGCACATATTAACTTTCTTAGATACAATGAAAGTTTAAAAACAACCTTAGTTAAGTACAATTACCTAAAGATTCAGTGTCAACGTGACCCATTTTATGAAAATAATTATGAATTATTTGTTTTTAGTTTTTCTCTTCATTATCTTCCTATTCTCTAACAAGAGATTCTCCCTTCAATTCATTTTCATTCACCTTTTCTTAAAAGGGTATCTATAGTGACAACCACTGCTAAAAATGAATAAATTTAAATTTATTATGTATTATGCATTCTGTAGATGTATAATCATTATTTCAGTGCAAATACAACTTTGAATTATGTTATGTCAACTCATGTATTGTTGGTAAATAATGTGAATGAAGCTTGTTTTGACATGTGTTAATGGATTTTTTAGTTCCTTACAATTAAAAAATATGATGACATAAAATATTTTTTAGTAAAAATGAAAACCCAACCATTGATTATTGATTTATTGAATTAAATATGTATTATTTATCAATAAAAATTTGGTTTATACAAATTAATTAATAAGATCAATAATTATTCTTGTGAATAATATCTAAAAGGGCATTGTAAAACAATTGATGCAACTTCTTTATAGTTTTTTATTAAGAGAAATAGGTATTGTTGGATCCTCAAACCCAATAGTTCTTACATAAAAAAGGACAGCAAGCTAACAAAAAATGGCCAACAACTATACAATGGACAACAAAAAGGCAAGAACAAAGGATAGGAAAAACACCAACAAGAAATAACCTACAGAGACAGAAATAGTCAAAGGTGATACTTATATATTTGTTGCTTGCTCCCCCACCCTCCTCTCAAGGTCCTAGATGGTCTCTATCACATCCTTGATTCTCTGAAACTCCTCCACCAAGAGTTCTTGGTCCTTCTCATATCTCTAATCTGTGTGGCTTTGAGTTGTGTCCATTATGGTGTCCTCTTCCATCTTTTCTTCATCATTTTCCTTTCCATCCTTGTTGAAAATAAGCCCCCTAGCTTTTAGCTTGTCACTAAGACTGACAATGTTTTCATTGTGAGATTTAAGAATACTGAGCATCTAATTAGCTATGTTGAGGTTGAAGTTCTCCATATTTTTCATCATGTCTTTAACCATCTTAATTTGACCCCTAGGTTGGTCCAGTTCCTTTGTCCATTCTTCTTCACCTAGCTTTCCATCTACCCCAACCTTTCTTTAACTTCCTGTAGCTCATGAAAGAGATATTTTATAGATTGGAAGTTTTCAACCATGTTATTTTTTTCATTTTTAAGCAAGTTCATATCCACCTCCCTTGTATTATTGGTGATGGCTACTAGTGTCAGATTAATGAGTTCATCTAGTTAGACTTTCCCCTCTTTTTCTTCAAGGATTTAGGGTTTCTTAACTTCTCTGACAATCCCCATTTTAGAAGTGTTGGTGTTGAATTTCTTTAGGTGATATGCCTATATTTGATTTCCACCACAACACTTGTGTTATCCTCCATTTTCTCATTTTCTTGCTCCAGTGGGGGCTTGGGAGGGGAGGAAGAATAGATAGCTCTGGCCCCATATCATTTTGCCCCTCCAATGGCATATCCTCCACCCTAATCTTCCTCTACTACTTTTTGCGGGTAGCAGCCAACTCTGCTCTAGTCTTAGCATCCACACTATTGTTCTTCTCATCCATGTCCATGTTGTCTCCTTCCTTGTTGTATTCATCATCCACTTGACCAAAAATTTTGGGCATATGGCCCCTAGGGATTTTCCTACAAGGAGCATTTCTATGAATGGGAGCTCCCTTGACTCTCCCCTTGCTCTTCTTCCCCAAACATTGATATGCTTCCTCCTCCTTTGAACTTAAGCTCAAGTTTTGCCTCTATGTCTGAGGAGAAATTAGAACTCCTTGTCTCCTTAGGAGTAGCCATAGCATGATGCAAGGGATTACTCTTGGAATGAGCTTTAAAATATTCAAAAAGAAGAAGAAGTAAACCCTCATGTAAGGTAGGGTTAGTACTAGTCTTCTTCTTACACCCTAAAATATTCTTGTTCATAGAAGAATAAAGGTAAAAAAGAAAAGAGACTTTAGCACCACAATGGAAGTGGTTATGTAGCACAAAGTGGCGAGTTCTAATCCAATCAATCCTTGTATCTAGAGAAATAAACTCAGTGATATCCCATAGCACATACCTCTAGAGCTTCTTGATTGAGTCCTCTCATAATAAGCCTATATTTTCACCAGCTACTTCTCTTTCACGTTCCTGGCAAAATCCTTTACTGCATTCACATAAACTTTTTGTCTCTATAGAACTCCAAACACTCAACAATGATTTTAGTAACATGGGTGATGACTCCCACATCAACATGATATGAAACCCCATCAATCTTAACCCTACCATCGATCCAATAATTAACCATGAGATTACTAACTGTTGAGTCATACTTGTGAAGCTTGGAAATGTACTTAGCAATGCCTCCCTTACTGAGTTTCTCCCAGACTTTGGTTCTCTATTTCCATTTTTATACCTCTCTAATTAGTTCCCTTCTACTCTATTCTACCAACAATTTGTTCAGCTAGGTTGTTGCCTATCGCATAAACATAGTTCTTCTTGCTCCTTTTCTGATCCTCTATTTACTCTATTGAAGATAGTCTTTTCTTTCAATTCTAAAAAAATGGAAATGAAAATACATAACCCATAAAGCATGATGATTAGACACCAAATGCATCATCCACTTGTTCACCTTGTACTTTGCATAATTACATTGACCTACACACATTTTTTCATTAATTTCCATAATTAACTAGTGATTTCAATGTGATTTCACTCGTGCTTCCCTAGATCCTCACTTGATCAATTTGACCTTTTGTGGCTAAAAGAATATTCTCTCTAGTGGACCATATCCTTGTCATCTCATTCTTGACTATCTCATTGGCAAACCAGCCAGTCACTGAGTTAGGTTCCTTATACTCATGGCTAACATGTACACTATCAAATATGCCAAGTGTAGTAAAGATTTCTTCCACTATGATTGCAATGGTCCAAGCAAGGTGGAGATCATCTTTTTATACATCTGATGTAGTTGCATCTCTATATCTTATTGGGTTTGACCCTCTCCATGGTATAGCTATTTCTTATAAATCTTCCCAAGATTCCAATACACATTAGTTCCATCCAAGAGGCATAACTCGATATAATGAAAAATAGTTGATGAATGATGTCAGTCAAAACATTGGAACTATTAGGCTATAAGTATAAAAATTAAGAAAAACATCACAAGGGGAAAAAAACCTAAATTGGAGTGAAAATACATAGACTAGAAACATACATACATATGTGTGTGTGTGTATGCGCGCCCACACACACACACACACACACACACACACACACACACATCCATGCATATACACATATACACATACATACATACATACATACATACATACATTTATATATATATATATATGTGTGTGTGTGTGTGTGTGTGTGTGTGTGTACACACACACACACACACACACACACACACACACACACACATATATATATATATATATATGTGTACACACACACACACATACACACACACACATATATATATAAATGTATGTATGTATGTATGTATGTATGTATTTATATGTATGTATATTTACATATATATATTTATATACATGTGTGTGTGTGTGTGTGTGTGTGTGTGTGTGTAATCTAGACATACATATTAAAGTCATCATCACTACTTAGATCCATCCATACATATCTCTAAAAGATCCATTAAATAAACTAATAAACATTCTTTGGACAAATTACACCTTTGACTTTTTCTTAAAATTATAGTGAAACTTGACAAAAAAATCAAAATGACTTATTCTTGATTTCAATGGCTAATAGTAGAAAACACTAGGAAATTTGCTAAAAATTATTGTATTTTGTATTTTTAAAATTGGAAGATTTTTATTTTTATTTTAAATTTTCTCTATGCAATTTGTAACTGACACCATAAAAATCAATTGTACTAAGGTAAAAGATTGTAAATAAATTTCTACTTCCAAAACTAAATCACTTAAGCAACAAAATTTAATTAAATACCCATTTTGACCATTGTGAATCATCCATGGTTTTTACAAAATAGAGAGGAATATATTGTTACTAGCTTCTTATGGATTACATAAATACAGGGCCTTATAGAAACACAACCTATGAAGCTAGTCTTTTTAGGGCTTCACAACAAGATACTTAATTTATGTTTTATGGATTCTTTATTAAATATTTTGTATTTTATAGCAGTGGTGAAAATAAACAATTCATGAAAGGGTGATCAAAGGGGCACTGCAAACTCCTAAAATGGAATACCCCACTTTGCAAGATGTGGTTTACACTTTAGCTAATACTCTGCAAGCTATTGGTGTACACTCTAATAGTACATTAACCTCCTACAAATCTTTAAATGTCTCACTTAATATCGCCTAGTATTGAGAATGGCTTTGTGATATTTTTTAATGGTGAGGACTACCAAACCTTTTCATCTTTATGATTATATAGTTGCATGAAATATTTGATGTCAAATGCTGACTCTCACTGATAGGAAAATAAATGATTTTGTAATAGTCTCAAGATAAAGTAGAATAATAGGAAGAACATGGGTTCTAAAGTGCATTAAGAAAATATAAAAAGTATGTTTTAATAGAGACCATGAGAAATAATTTGAGGAAGGAAAAACTTAGCTATTAAAAAAATAGGGCTTCAAGCTATACTTGGTATCCTTCAAGGACTAAAATATATAGACAATTGTCAATAGATTAGACTGCATGTTTTTTGGGTTTAGAATTCCATCTACCATTATTGTAACAAAAAACTTAAAGAAGCATTGGAAAAGAATATATAAGAAATAGATTTGATAGCACATAAGCAAAACCCCAACTTGTTCAAACAAAAAAAATTTAAGTACCTCCTTCAAACAAAAAATCTCAATTCTCCTGCCAAAAAAACATTGTAGTGATATATTCTTTAGCTTATTCTTGCTATAGTCATCTTAAAGAACAAAAATAGAGTAAATAGGTGATGAATACATAGAGAAAGAAAGAAGATGATGGAAGAAAGAAGAAATCCATAATGTCATGTCCCCTTTTCAAATAATTAAAAAATAATAATCTTTGCTAAGGCAGGTAGGCCCAAGAAAGTGAAGTTTCGGAAAAAGGGGGTTAATCTTTGGAAACCGTTGGACTAATAAATGAAAATTATTATTAAAATATGTTTCATTAACCTCTCTTGGACGTGAGTTACAATTATGCCCTCTTTTAAGGGGTTTCAGAGGCATTTTGGGCTCATTCCAGAACTTGATTTTGCTCATTTCTTTGTTATTCTTCAGAGGCTGCCAAACCTGTGGAGAAGGAGACCCAAGAACGGGAGTTTGCAGGTTTCCAGGGAGACCCAAGAATAGGAGTTTTTAGGTTTCCAAGAAGGCTAAGGATGGAATTTTGAAGCCATTCCATGTGCATGCTCATACAAAGTTTGCCTTTGTGCTGAACAGTGTAGATTTGTGGGTTTTTGGGTGTGTCTTTTGCATGAGTTTGGTGTTTTCAGTTGAGCATTTCATATCAGTTTTGGTTGCTGATGTATTTAAGACTTTAAGTTGTTAAAATAGAGCTGAATATAGTTATTGGGACGTGATTAAACTTCTGAGATAGTGTATTAGTGTTGTGTGGTGTTTTCGGATATTTTTGTGTTAATTTCGGGAGCCCGATGAGCATAGTTTTTGTCCTACATTTGAGAACTATTGTGTAAAGGTTATACGGATCTGGAAATTTCATTTTGTAGGCTGTTATGCTGCTGAAATTTCTGTAAAAATGTCCACTTTCAGATTTATTAATAATTGGTGAAGCTGTGAAGCTTTTGGCACAATTTCTGGCATACCTGATTTGGGGTTTCTTGAGAAATTTGGAGGATCTTTGTGATATTAGTTGTTTGATCTTAAAGATCTGATTAAAGGTTGGAAATATCATGTAAAATCAGAAAAGGGAAATTTTAGTGGTATCAGAGCCATGATCTTGCCAGCCTGAGGGTTTGTAGAAGTTTGCATTTCAGTTTTGACAAGTACCCAGATCTTGCATGTCAGTTTTGACAACTACCCAGATCTTGCATGTCATAATTTGGTGGTTGCATGTTGCTTCTAATCAGTTGCATGTCCAAATATATGGTTTCATGCTACTTCTAATCAATTTCATGTTAGTTCTTGGTGAATTTTGTGGTTGTAGAAGTTTGCATGTCAATTTTGACAACTACCCAGATCTTGCATGTCATAATTTGGTGGTTGCATGTTGCTTCTAAGCAGTTGCATGTCCAAATCTATGGTTGCATGCTAATTCTAATCATTTGCATGTTAGTTCTTGGTGTTTGAAGAAGTTATATCCTATTGGGGTTACACTCTACTTTATCCAGAATGGACAGGTATAGTACAGAGCCTCAGAGGGAACGATCTTGGACAATTGATAGCCAGAGTCAAAATAGTAGAAAGGATGGTTATTTAGACATTCGAGATAAACTTATGAAAATAAGCCATGACATGTCTAAATAGTTGGTTGAGCACCACCGTATAATGAATGACATGTTATCTGACCCAGCTATGGTGGATAAGTTGTCTGGATTTCTATTTGGCAGATTTTCTCACAGGACAGATGACACAATTCCCAAGAAATTGCATCAAGAGTTTGAGAAACTAGCTAATAGCCAGGTAGAGGTCTCAGATTCTACTTTGCGACAGGAGGTGGTGGGAAAGGATATTACATAGATTGATAGTAATGGTCAACTTGATGCTCAAATTGAGACAATTGTTTACAGGTCGTCAAAGGGTGATGCCACAGGTATTCAGGATGGTATAGTTACAACAGGCAGTGACTATAATGTAGTGGGTTCAGATGATTATTATGAGGATGTTGTTGTGCAGGATGGTGAGATACTTGGTAGAGATGAGCAGACATTGAGCATTCATGACTTTGCTGAGAAAGAGTACCAGGCACAGTTAGATGCTTCATCACATGAGGTTGAGGCTGGTAGTACTTCACATGATTTGTCCAACCAGCTGAAGGTGAGTGAAGATAGTATTTTGACTTCATTATCTCATCATGATAGGTATGTGGAGTTAGTTGGTATTGGTCATATTACTCAAGTGAGGATTTTGCTTGAGTTACCAGCTGATTCTAGTTTACAGATATGGACTCAAGATTGTTATATTGGAATTTGGGATTCAGTTGACAGGAGATCTTTAACACTTTTTGGTAGCAGTGTTTGTTTGGGTGCTATCATGGATTTGATTAGCAGATTGCACGGTGTTGTCTTTTCTTGTGCTAGCAGCTTGTCCAATGTTGGTATTAGTTTTTATACATAGATGTTGGGCTTTGTTCATATATCCGATCGACCATACTTGCTAGAATGTGTTGATGATATTTCATATTTGGCAGTGTGTATAGATGAGTCCCAGGATCATATTGGCATTGATGACATCCAGGAGGATGCAGTGGGCAATTTTGAACACTTAGTTTCCTTGGGTATAGAGGAGTTGGACAATAATGCTAATGTTTTTGATACTTCGTATGTTGATATGAGCTTTAGATTTGATTCACAGGATATGGATTGTAATACTCTAGAGACTAGTGACTTTGATTATACTCCTTTAGACAGTCCATTAGAGGAGGTTTGTAGGAGACAGTCAAGCCAGTGCCATCATGTGTCTAATCAGTTGAGAGTTAGTGACTGAGACATTGCTATCACTTGCCAACATTTTGATGCTACTTGTCAGTTGTTAGCAGTTTATGGATGGGGTTCTCCTACTAGTGATGAGCAGGAAGGAAGTTATCTTTCCTTGACAGAGATCCACTCTTTATGGGAGGCTATTCAGATTTTGAGACAGAATTATATGCAGTTGGTAGCTGACAGAGATTATCTTATGGAGTGGGGTAGTACAGCATATGATGCATTGTTGGCCAAGAAAGATGAGGTGAGTGAGCTTATTGAGCAGCTTGAGGTGACTTCTAAGATTCTTGAGAGTACACAGTTGGCTTTCAAGGAGTCACAGTTTCATTTGGCTAAGGTGACCATGGAATTAGAGTGACTACAGTATTTACTTGATTCTATACAGTCACAAGCTATTGTGTTTGGTGATTCGAGGACGTCCATGGCCGAGATTGTCAGAGACAGTGGAGATGGGGATGCATCCATCCTTGATACTAACATTGGCATATCAGGTTCATTCCCACTAGATTCAGGTTCAGTTGAGTTGGATGTTGTAGTAGATTGTTGTATGCCTGACATGGTGGTGGCATCTAGTACTGATGGCACAGAGACTAGAGATGTATCAAAGATCATGTGTGATGTTGGTGAGTCGACAGTTGGCATGGTTCCTACTAGTAATACTACTCCCTTGGTGATATCTTCAGAGTTAGTAGTCAGTTCCAACATGGTTAATGATCAATTGCAGTTAGTTTCATCTGGATTACAGTCTGAGCCACTGACTGAGATTGGCGCATTCTATCGGCATTACACTATGAGTTTGATGCCTCAGGATGAGAGTTGTGATGGGCACGACATGGCGATAGGTCTTGCAATTGATAGCTTGATAATACATGACTTAGAGCAGGAGTTTTGGAGTGATGCCTTAGCAGGTGTTGTTATTGATTCTACTCCTTTGGTGATGACATCTCCTGACTTAGCTAGTGATCAGTCATAGTGGGTTGTATCACTTGTTCATGGTGAGCTATTGACTGAGGTTGGTTTTTTTAATCAACATTATATTGCAGGGCATGTACATCAGTTAGCAAATGATCCTTGTGTTGAGGAGTTAATGGCAAGAAAATTTGGTTTGGGTTCCATTTCTTGTTGTTTATCTTGTGATGGCTTTTCACCATCAGGGGTGCATGGGAGTTATGGTTATGAGATAGTGGCTGATGATCTACAGAGTTGTGTTGACTGCAGGAGTTGTATAGGGTGTGGATTCTCCATACTTGGTATAGTTTCATTTGAGAGCATTCACCATTGTTGCAGAGTTGGATTGTACATTCCGTATAGGCCAGTGGGATGTGTTGATGGTATTTATGGTGTTGGCAATTTGATTTGTCCACTTTACTTTGGTTCTAATGTTCTAAGAGTTTGTGTCTCATGGGTTTTTGACTGTGGTAGTGGTGATTTTGGAGTTTGGTTGAGCTATAATTGTCAGTTTGATTATGGATTCATCTTGGTCATATTGCAGAGGATATTGTAGGAGCCTGTGTTAATTGGTAGTAGTATAGTTCATGACTACATTTGGGATCCAGGTGGATTGATTGGTTTATTGTTCAGCCATTGCTTGAGGACAAGCAATGTTTTGGAGGGGAGGACTTGTCATGTCCCCTTTTCAAATAATTAAAAAATAATAATCTTTGCTAAGGCAGGCAGGCCCAAGAAAGTGAAGTTTCAAAAAAAGGGGGTTAATCTTTGGAAACCGTTGGACTAATAAATGAAAATTATTATTAAAATATGTTTCATTAACCTCTCTTGGACGTGAGTTACAGTTATGCCCTCTTTTAAGGGGTTTCAGAGGCATTTTGGGCTCATTCCAGAACTTGATTTTGCTCATTTCTTTGTTATTCTTCAGAGGCTGCCAAACCTGCGGAGAAGGAGACCCAAGAATAGGAGTTTTCTGGTTTCCAAGAAGGATAAGGATGGGATTTTGAAGCCATTCCATGTGCATGCTCATACAGAGTTTGCCTTTGTGCTGAATAGTGTAGATTTGTGGGTTTTTGGGTGTGTCTTTTGCATGAGTTTGGTGTTTTCAGTTGAGCATTTCATATCTATTTTGGTTGCTTCTGTATTTAAGACTTTAAGCTGTTAAAATAGAGCTGAATATATGTATTGGGATGTGATTAAACTTCTGAGATATTTTATTAGTGTTGTGTGGTGTTTTCGGGCATTTTTGTGTTAATTTCGGGAGCCCGATGAGCATAGTTTTTGTCCTACATTTGAGAACTGTTGTGTAAAGGTTATACGGATCTAGAAATGTCATTTTGTAGGCTGTTATGCTTCTGAAATTTCTGTAAAAATTTCCACTTTCAGAATTATTAATAATTGGTGAAGCTGTGAAGCTTTTGGCACAATTTCTGGCATACCCGATTTGGGGTTTCTTGAGAAATTTGGAGGATCTTTGTGATATTAGTTGTTTGATCTTAAAGATCTGATTAAAGGTTGGAAATATCATGTAAAATCAGAAAAGGGACATTTCACATAAATAATAATTAATTATGAGATAACAAAATACCTAATAAATATGTTACAAAGTAATTGAAGAAATGGATTTATTAGCAAAGTATGTTTTGCCAATTTTTTGTTCCAAGTGGTTATTAAGCTAGTGGCCTCCTACTCACAATATGTCGGTCCCTCTTCATTTACTTACTATCATCAACTATTTTTGCCCGCTGAATTATCAACATGCATGCATGTATAGGTGCAATAAGAGAAAAATGATCTACCATTGTATGCACACTTCCTTTCAAGTGATGTTCTTCAAAAATTTATTTGCAAATTTTTTCTTAATATAGTGACACTTCAAATTTAAAAACACAAGTGTAAAGTCATAGAAAAACATGTGAACCATTTTCAAGATTGTACCAAAGTAATGTGCTTTCAAAAATTGTAATGATGAGATAGATACTGAAAAGAGCTTAAAGTTTCAAGAAAATGTAGTTGTGGTTGTAGTGCCATGTTCATTAATATCAAGAAAATTGAAAAGCTATCTCATATTTATTAGGCATACCATGTAATCATATTCATTTGAGGAAAATTGAAGAAATTACTTTTGGATCTTCAAGTGCATATGTAGATCCTCATAAATTTTGATCCTTGTTTAATTTGATAGATCTTACATATCACCTCTTTGATTTCAGCCCACTCTAGTAGAAAAGTTGTACACTATAGACAATGTTTCATTACACTTTGCATTAATATTAGGTAGTAAGAGAGCATAGAGTAGTTAATGAGAATAAATCCAAATATGGATCTATACAAGAACAAGTATGAAATGGTCACAATTCAATTTGAAGTGCAACAAGGTCATCAAGATATAGTGAGCTAGTTCCTTGATCGATAGGGCACCCGATTGTATGAAATTTAGAAGAAGGAAAACAAGAGTTCCTTTCATTTTTCTTTTGAATATGGTAACTATCTCCCTACAATATGCTTCTATCCTTAAATAACCCCCACCTACTCCAACTTTTGGGATAGCTCTAACTTCATTCATACTCAAACTCTTTTTGAATGATGTATTGTAAAGTAATGAAGTTTTTTAAATAACACAATAATGCTACCTAGCTTTGTAGCATAGTTTATTCAAGCTCAATCTAACATTATAAATAAATAGCACGTGGATCAATGATTTCATAATTAGATACAATTTTGCATAGAATATTTTAAGTGTAGATCTAATTTGACATATAGATCATTGACCCAAAACAATGATTTGAAAACCATTTTGAGAGGGTTGTTTACTAGTGTGAGACAACTTTCTATTGCAAGAAACCTCATAAGGAAATCCTATCAGCTAATTCTAGGAAAATTAAAATTTCAGAAATTAAATTATTATTAATTGTCAAAAGACATTTGATTTATAGGCTATGTTTAATGTCTTACAAAATAGCACATCCAAATCAAGTCTTGCTAAGTGAAAAGTTTGAGACTAGGATTGTGCCCATGAAAATATATTATTATTTTTTCATATTTATCTTTTAAATATTAGATATAAAGTTGAAATGAGAGTGGATATATATATATATATATATATATATATATAATGAATAGACACATTCCATAAAGGGACATGTCCATTCATGATTTATACCCAATATAAATGTAAATGATTGTTGCAATTGGAAAATACATACTAAATTCATGGCAATGCTTAGTACATTTGCAATGATCCCTAGAAACCAACATGGCATCAGAGAAAGTTCACAACACTAGAGATTTTTGTAAATAATATATTATGCCTCATTAGTATTAGATTGAACATACAAATTTGTGGAGAGATTACAATGGATTTTCATATATTGACAGTGAAGCTTAATCAACACATTGGAATCATTGATTGTTGGAAACAATTGATTAATTTCTTGGTGCCTTTGATGTTACACAAAATGTCATAAAATTTCTAGTTAGTTTATGTTGAGCTCACTCGAGCATCAAAGATAGTTTTCTATGTATGCTAAGCATTCCAAAGTTCACCTAGTTTAAAAGATAGTGTCTACTAATTTCACATGGGTGACAAAGGAAAGTTTGTCGAAGTTGAGTGTTAATCGAGTTCACTTGGTTAATTAAGGATATGTTGGATGGAAGCAATGTTAACCGAGCTCCCTTTTTTAACAAAGGAACTTTGTGAATATGTAGTGTTTACTGTGCTCACTTGATTAACACAAGAAAATTTCTTTGATTTATTATCTACTGAGAAGGGTAAGCTAACAAAGGATTTTCTTGTTTTGGCATATTTAATTTAATTGAATTATCTATTAGTTCTAGCCAACTAAGAAGATGACTATTAATTATTCTACATTTTATTCAAGATGACTTGACAATCTATAAGATATAAATGTAAGGTCAAGTTGAGGATTATAAGTAGAAGAATAAGTGGAATATAATTAAATATTTGATGATTATAAGAGGAAGTGAATTAGAAGGATAAGCAAGATATCCTTGTTCAGATGAAAAGATACATTCGATCAAGGATAAAGTATATAAGCCAAAATTGAGATCAATAATCAAGAAATTTAGTTGCATCAAAAATTTGGTCATCTCATTGTTACTCTCTAACCATTGTAGTAGAGATCTAAATCTCTTAACAAAGTTAGCTTAAAAACTATTTGCAAATCCTCTAACAAGGTAGCATTTCTATTGAATTCTCTAAAAACCTCTAACAAGGCCACTCCTAATAGGGTGATTAAATCCTCTAATAGGGTCACACTTAATAGTGTGCTTTCTAACCTTTAACATGGTTGGCTCCTAACAAGGCACACTTTAGAAGAGTAAAAATTGGTAGCTAGTTGTAATTGGTGATTTTTCCCAAATTGGGTTTTCGCATTAAATATTGGTGTGAACTATGTTCATGCCATTTCTCGTATGTGCTTGTAACTAAGTTAAAGTCATATTAACCATAGATAATATATTAGGATTTTCATGATAAGCATTTTTTGAGCTATTTTAGTTTTTATCAAGTTGTACAAAAATTTTGTCTATTTGTCGAGTTTCAGTAGAGTTCAATTTTTTGCATAGTTTGATTAATAGTGACATCTAAGAGATATAGGATTTATTTTTGTGGTAACTAATTTACCCCTCCCATCTTGGTTACTTCTGTTATATTTCCAACAATTGGTATCAAATATTTTTGTGCTTGTAGAGAAGGTTTTAAGGAGAAAAGTTAAAGATTAGGATGTCTTATGGAAGAGAAATTCATAAGTTGAACCAAGACAATTTGGGACCATGAAAAGGCCTTATGGGGTTACATTTGGAAACTAGTACTGGTTCAAATTGTAAATATCTTGATGAAGAATACAAGACTCCTAATGGAACATTATCAGTTGATGAAACTGTTGAAAAGAAAAATCATAACATCATAATGATTAACATTACTTCTACTCTTAATTATGTTGAGGACAAATGTTGTACTAAAACTTATGATATTTGGATCAAACTGAATGCCATTTGTGGAGGATATTATAATATAAGAGTAGCTCATGTCAAAAGTCTCAGAGGAAAATTTGATTAGATGGAGATGAGAGAAGATGTAAATATTGCAAAATATGTTGAGAGAATTGAAGCAAGTGTGAACATAATCAAAGCATCTCGATGAGGTATTTATGACAAAATAGTTGTAAGAAAAGTACTCAGAACCATTCTTCTTATCTGTGCTATTAGAGTTTCTTCTATTCAAGAGATGAGATGTGATCCAAATAGAAAAATAACTTTGGATGCTCTAGTTTAAAGATTGATAGCTTTTGAGCTGGATAACTATGATAACTATGTCTCTAGTATCAAAGGTATTCAATCTACATTTGAAGCCAAGCTTTCACTCAAGAAAAGGAGTAAGATGATTAATTAGGAAATGAAGACGAAGAAGAAAGTTTAGATACTGATCTTGAACTTGTTCAAGCTCTACTTGCAAGGAAATATTCCAAAGGTAGAGGAAAGTACAAAGGTAAGTTTCCTCTAATTTATTTTTCTTGTGAAGAAGTTGGTCACATTGTTGCAAGGTGCCCAAATAGAGAAGACAATGATGAAAAGAAAAGCAATAAGTACAAAGGCAAGAAGGAATTCAAAAACTACAAGGACTATAAGGTCAAAAGTAAAAAATCTTGTTTTATGCCTAAAGATTTTCATAATAGTGAAGATGAAGTGGTATATATTATTGTAAAAGATGAATTTGATGATGAAAGAGATAAAATGACACTTATCTTTCATGTTAGCAAAAATGATACATGGATTATTGATAGTGTATGCTCACATCATATGACTAGAGAAAAAACAAAGTTTGAGCACATGAAACATTATGATAGTGGTAGTGTGAGATTTGGAAACAATTAACCTTGTTGCATAAAGGGCAAAGAGTGTATCTCATTAACCAATGAAATTATATGTGATAATGCTTATTGGGCTGAAGGACTAAATCATAATCTACTAAGTGTGGCACAATTGAATAAGATTGGATTCAAGATAGAATTTATGAATGGGAAGGCTAAACTAATGGATAGAAAAAAAAATCTAGTTGGATCTGGAAAACAAATAAAATGTCATCTATTCTATCTAGATCTCAATGAAAGTTCATGTTTTATTGCTCAAGTAGAAGAAAGTTGGTTATGGCACAAAATATTATGTCATATGAACTTTAATAACCTATTCAAGATAAGAAAGTACAAAATATATGAGGTATTCCTAGCTTAATTAAACTTGATATGAGTCTATGCAAAAATTGTCAAATTGGCAAGATGGGAAAAACTAGTTTCAAAAGAAAGAACTATCATTCTAAAGAATTCTTAGAGCTTTTGTACATACATAGTTATGTGGACCTATTGGAATAGAGTGTTACAATGGAGATAATTTTTTCATTTAGTTTTTTGATGATTATTCTAGAATGATGACTATAATGTATCTAAAAGAAAAATTTGAAGCCTTTTAAAAATTTCAGTGGTATTTGAAAAGAGTAGAAAAAAAAATTGGAAAGAAGTTGAAATGTTTGAGATTAGATAGATGTGCTGAATTTAATTCCAATGAGTTCAATAAATTTTGCATTAAAAAAGGAATTAAGAGATAGGTATTAGCCCCTAGTACACCTTAGTTAATTGGTATAGATAAAAGAAAGAATAGATCCATCATGGATTGTGGAAGAACACTAATTATATAAAAGAATATTGCAATCAAGTACTGGAAGAAAGCAATTAGTATTGCAATGATACCATGAATAGAGTACAGTTAAATAAAGACTCAAATCAAACTGCTTATGAACTATGGTATGGCTACAATCCTAATGTAAGTTACTTGAAAGTATTTGGCAACAAATGTTATATAATAAAAGAATCAAGGAAAGGTAAATTTGATGTCAAAGGTGATGAAGGAATATTTCTAGGACACTCCTATAAAAGCAAAGCATAAAAATATTTCAATTTATCTAATTATAGAATTAAAGATAGTTCACATGTAAGAATTGATGAGTTTGCCAAAAATAGTGAAGAAGAAAGCAATAAAGAGCCTAAGGATTACAAAAGATTTGTTTACTATGAACCTAATACTCTACCAAATCTATCTAGAAGATAGGAGGCCTCATGTCCTAAGTCTCCAAAATGTTCAAAAGCTATTGAGTTACAATCAGTGCAACCTAAGTCAAAATCTAAAGGACCCGAGTTATAGTCAAATGTTACTGAGATGTTACTAGAGAAAAATGAGTTTGATGGACCTAAGTCATAGACACTGGGACCCGCACTTAATATAGAAGATCATGAAGAAATTAGAGAACAAACTCCACATCCAAAGTACATGTGCTAGCAAGATATGTCAGAAGGCATCATGCACCTGACCTGAACATTGGAGACAAGTCAGATGAAATAATGACAAGAAAAAAATTTAAAGGTGCATGTTTACTTACTAAATTGGAACATAGTAATGTCAAAGCGCTTTGGGTAATGAAATTTAGATTGAAGAAATGAATGAAGAAATAGAACAGATAGAGAAAAATAAAAATTGGACTTTTGTTCCTAGAACCAAGGATAAAAATGTAATTGGCACAAAGTAGGTATTTAGAAATAAGCTAAATGAAGATGGAGTAGTAGTTAAAAACAAAGCAAGGTTAGTATGTAAAGATTATTCTCAAGAAGAATGTATTTATTATGGTAAAAAATTTGCTCCTATTGCAATATTAGAAGCTATTAAAACATTAGTAGCATATTTAGTTCACAAAGGATTTAAAGTTTATCAAATGGATGTAAAATATGCATTCTTGAATGGAATTATTGTTGAGTAAGTCTACATAAAACAACCTAAAGGTTTTGTAGATCCTAGCAAAAGATATATGGTCTGAAAATTACAAAAAGAATTAAATGGTCTCAAGAAAGGTCCTAGAGTTTGGTATGAAAGACTTCATAACTACTTGATACAAATTGGTTTTGAAAGAACAAATGATAACTATAGTCTGTATATCAAAGAAGTACTAGAAAAGAAGATTGTGTTGGTAGAGATATTCCTAGATGAAACTTTATTTATAGTAAATGATGACTTGTGCAAGAAATTTTTGGAAGAAATGAGTAAATAATTTGAAATGTCCACATTTGGAGAGATAAAATTATTTGTTGGACTGAAAATCTAATAGAAGAAATATGGTATCAACATTACTCAACCTAAATATATCAAGGATATACTAAAGAAATATGGAATGGAAGGCTCAAGAGTAGTTGGAACTCCTATGTCTACTAGACATAAGTTTTCCAAAAATGATGATTCTAAAGAGGTGGATCAAACCACATACAGATCAATGATTGGAAAATTGCAATATGTAGTGCATACAAATCCTGATATTGCATTAGTAGTTTGTATGCTGGAAAGATTCTAAGCAAGTCCCAAAGAAAAACACATGATGGAAATCAAAAGCATCATGAGATATCTTAAAGATATTGAAGACTATGATTTATGGTACAAAATAGGAGGCAATTTGGATTTACAAATATTCATAGATGTTGATTGGGTAGGAAGAATTGACGATAGTAAGAGTACCAATGGTGGAGTATTATTTCTTGATAAGAGACTAGTGTCATGGACAAGCAAGAAACAAAATTTTATTTCTTAGTCTACAACAAAGGAAAAACATGTGGCAATAGTAGTTAATTGTTCTAATATTATTTGGTTCAAACAACTATTGGCAGGTATGAAGATAGAGATTAAGGATCCAATGGTTATATACTGTGATAACACTAGTGAAATTAATATATCAGAGAATCTAATAATGCATAACAAAACAAAACGCATTGCTTTAAAATATCATTTTTAAAGAGAATTGGTAGAAGATAAAGAATTAATATTGGAACATGTGAATACTAAACAAAAAATTACATACATATTTGCCAAGCCATTACCTAAAGATGTATTTCATTATCTTAGAAGTAAGGTAGGGGTCATTCCCCTATCTAAAGCTCACTAAATGAATTTTAGTGATGCATCAACTAGAGTATGTTGACGATCAATTAGTTGATGTAGTATTGACAAGAGCATATTGCAAATGAATTAGTACATGAGGTACATTGATATATCCTAAATATTATTTTTGGTATGAGATGTCGAAGAGGGAGAAGTTTGCTATCATATCTCAAAGAAATTGTATCACTACAAGATATGTCAAAAAAAGAGAAAATGAACTTGGTATAACATCAAAGATAAATTTTTTTCTTAGAAGAAGATAACAAAGGTAGAAGTTTTCTTATAGTGGGAGAAACTGAAGGCAAAAGAAGTTCACATTAATAGAGGGAGTTCTCATGGATGACAATTAGAATGAAACTAAGGATATGTTCCTTGTTGTATTCTTGCTCTAAAATTGCATTTTATAATGACATGTTGTGTTGCCATCAATGCCAAAGAGGGAGATTGTTGGAAACAATTGATTAATTTTGTATTATCTTTTATTTTACACAAAATGTCATATCATTGCTAGTCAGTGTATGTCAAGCTAACTTGGGTATTAAAGATAGTTTCTGTGTCTGCCAAGTATTCCAAAGTTTTTGTAGTTTAGAAGAAAATGTCTACCTCATTCACTCAAGTGATTAAGGAAATTTCGCCCAAGTTGAGTGTTAACCGATCTCACTCGATTAATGAAGGAAACATTAGATGAAACTAGGGTTAACTAAGCTCACTTGGTTAATAAAGGAACTTTGTGAATGTGTAGTGTTAACCAATTCCACTTGGTTAACACAAGAAAATAACTTTGAGTTAGTATCTACTAAGCAACATTGGCTAAAGAAGGATTTTCTTTTTTTGGCATATTGAGTTCAATTGAATTATCTATTGGTTCTAGCCAACTAAGATGATGAATATTAATTATTCTAAGTTGTATTTAATTCAAATTGATAGTAAGTAAGGTATAAATATAAAGTAAATTTGAAGATTACATGTAGAAGCATAAGTGGAATATAATTGAAGATTTGATGATGCTTAAGAGGAAGTGAATTAAAAGGATAAATAGGATATCCTTGTTTAGATGCAAAGATACATTTGATCGAGAAGGATCAAGTATGCAAACTATAATTAAGATCTATAATCAAGTAATTTAGTTACATTAGAAATTAGATCATCTCATTGTTACTCTCTAACCATTGTAGTAGTGATCCAAGTCTCTTAAAAAGGTTAGCTTAATAGTTATTTGCAAAACCTCTAATAAGGTCTCATTTCTTTTGAATTGTCTAAAGACCTCTAACAAGGCCATTCCTAATAGGGTGATTAAATCCTCTAACAGGGCCACACCTAATAGTGTATTTTGTAACCTTTAATGGGGTTGGCTCCTAATAGGGTTCACTTTAGAAGAGTGAAAATTAGGAACTAGTTGCAATTGGGGGTTTTTCCAAAATTGGGTTTTGACATTAAATCTTGGTGTTAATTGTGTTCATGTTATTTCTCTTATGTGTTTGAAACTAAGTTAAAGTAATATTAACCACAAATAATATCTTAATATTTTCATGTTAAGAATTTGTAGAGCTATTTTAGTGTTTATTGAGTTACATCAATTTTTTTTTTTTTCAAGTTTCAACAAAGTTCATTTTTTGCATAGTTTGATTTATAGTGACATCCAAGGGATCTGTGATTTATTTTTGTGGTAACTGATTCACCCCTTCCCTCTTAGCTACTCCTTTTGTATTTTCAACATTGACTAATAGTGGCTAGGAGTTGACCTAGCCATTCTTAGCCAATAGCCTAGGGCTATTATTATGCATTGGTCTCAAGGTACAAGTTAAGAGAGTTTAGGCCTACTCTTAACCACTAGTTAACCCACTCATATATTGACATGAAAATTGACAAAAGTCTAAGCATAATTGTATTGTACTAATTTTTCAATGTGAATGTGAGTTCCATACCCTTCATGTGCATGGAAAATGCAAATTTCTTAATTAGTGGTTGTACTCACTGGCTTCAATAAGCTGAGAGGCATTTGCACAACAACCTAGAATATGAAGATTGTGTCCCACAATGATAATAAATTTATGTGAATAGGGATAATAACATCATATTATCAACCACAATATCTTATGCTCCTATTCAAAGGGGAACATACCCATTCATCTCAAAAATTCACATCGGGTCAACAAGAAAATTGAGGGAGATCCATTTTTACCTAGCATGTGAACACATTATTACTTTCGAAGGCATTTCCCAACTACTTATAGAGGAAGATAGAGGGTTTGGGAATAAAGTTAGGTATTTTTAAAGATATGTTTAAAGAGTAATATTCAAAGTTTGGTTTTATTATTAATGTTTATTTAGTTTATTAAGTTTCTTACCATGTTTGACACTATAAAGGAATATTACAAATGAAATATATAAGTTGTGGTAAATTATATGATTAAATATATATTAAATATTACATCAAAAAAGGATGGTTATATGAATACACTTTATCATGTTTTATGTTTATTTGAGAATTCATAAAATATTGTTATATAAATAATGTTTTCCTAAGAAATGATTGATATTCATTGAGATCAAAATAATATCATACGTATAAGGATTAAATAAATTTAATAGTATATGTATAATTAGGTACACACTAGTGATGGCTAGGACAATTAACAATGTTGGTATATAAATAAGTATTTTTCTTTCCTTTGAGTATTAAAATGATCTATTCATTTTAGTCTCTATTTTAATTTTTATATAGATCTATGTGCCTTGATCTTTTCCTCCAAGGATGTTATTATGAGAAAAGTGAGATTGAGATGGAGTCTAACAAATTTGGATGGGGAGCTTAGATGATTTATATTAAGAGGGGGTCTTATACTTCTTCGAAGGTAAAAGAGCTCAAAAGATTGATGGTCAGAGGGAGTCTAACACATCTATCTAAAGGAGTAGATAGAGGAAATGATTCAACCAACCATTGGTGACCTTGATGATATTGATTTAGAGGGAGTAAACCATGTTGAGATGGAATCTCTAGTAATCAATAAATATTAGCAGGAAAGAGGATTGTGATTCATTAATACACCTTGTGACTATGTGATTTTAATGGCCCTACTTCCCTATGTAGATCATGAGGAAGTGATTACTTCCAAATGATGTGACTTATATTTGCAAATATTGTTGTAAGGTGAAAATCTTACAATAACTTGTATTATGAGATCAAACAAATTGAGTATGTTGTGAATGTCTTATATATCAACATTTTTGAAGTTCATTACTCAAAAATTATTTGGTGAATATCAATGATATTATGGGAGGCCAATACTCTTTATATCATATGTGATATCTAACCTTATTTTGAGTATTTGGTGAAAATCATTGATATTTTGGGAGACCAATACTCTTGATATTATATGTAATATCAAACCTTTATTTTGACTAATTGGTGAATATTAGTGATATTTTGGGAGACCAATACTTATGATATCAAATGTGATATCAAGCATTATTCCGTATTTGGTGAATATCATATGTTAATATTTTGGGAGACCAATATTCTTGATATCGAATGTGATAACAAAATCATGGATATCTTCTAATTAAAGATATCCTTAATCTTGCTAACTTGATATCACTTTGAGATAATACATGTGTTTATTTTTCCTAGCTAAGTGGGAGTCTTGATGTTTGTTACATTTTTTCCTATAAAATAATATAATCATATGAAATATGATTGAGATATAACTATATGAGATAAATTAATATTATATATGATTAAATATATTGTTATATTAATTATCTAATTAATGAATAGGCATGTCCCATGAAGAGACATGTCTATTCATGGTTTATACTCACTATAAATATAGGTGATTGTTGCATTTGGAAAACATAGACCAAATCTATGAGACTTCTTAGTACATTTGCAATGATCCTAAAAGACAAACAGATCCTACATAATAGCCCTTCTTAGTTGCAGTGAAGTTTAGCATCAAGTAGCGACTATTTGGCCACTAAATTCATGCCTTAGATGCCTCATGCCATCTCATATCATCATACCTATAATTTTACTCACTACAACTATCGAGCTTTGTGTATGTTATTCTCATGTACGATGCTTTTTGCCAGAAAATATTTTAAAGTTTAATGATTTTTTTGATAAAAAAATTATAACTTGTTCAAGTGTGTCAAATTTTTAACTTAAAAAATGGATTAAATTTCTTATAAAATAATTTTAAAAGTGACCATTAGTAATGTAAATAATTTATGGTGTTAAAAATTGTGTTCTCTACATCTACAATTTGGTTAATTTTTAGCTTTATCAATGAAATACTTTTCTTCTAAAAATAATTTAAGTGAATATGATGAACTAAATTTTTTTAGTGTAAATATTTGTTTATTTTTTATAAAAATAATATATAATTTATTTTAATTTTTAATAAATAATATCAATTTTTATTTTTATATTTAAATTAAATTATTTCTATCTAGTACCTTTATAATAAATATATTGATCAAGTAATAATAAGTTTGATTCTTATAAATTCATACATATCAATTATATTTAAATTAATAATATTAAATTAGATATTAAAGTCACTTTTAAAATAGATTTTTAAAATTTTATATCAACATATAATCTCAGTCAAATATATTTACACTATATCTTCTTTATTTAAAACACTGCTACCTCAATTATTAGTTTATTTTAACAATAGATTTTATATTTCTATTTATTATTTTACTTAATTTATCATCTTTGTTATAGTTACCATAATTATTTTTATTATCTAAATTTATAACTTCAAAATTCACTAACTGAATGTATAAATTGAATTTTATTTTAATTTAAAAAAATTAATATCTATTGAATAAGATATTATACTTTTTACAATATTAAAAAAAAAAGTTCAATAATACATTTTTTTGAACTTTCAATAAATATTTATTATTTTTTTCAAAATTATTCAATGAATAATATGTTTAATTAATTAATTATACATAGATTTTAAATATTTAAGAAATTAAATATTGAAAACACTTATTAGACTATAAATTAATCAAATTTAATTTTAAAATGATACTAATAGTTAACCAAATTAATATATAAATTCAAATTTTATTTTACTTTTATAACTATTCTAAAGTTTAATTTATGAAAAATACTTATTAAATAAATTATTTACATTACTAATGTTCACTTTACAAATTATTTTATAAGAAATGTATTCTATTTGTAAAATTAAAAAGGTGGCATAATTGTAGACATTATAGAAAAATTAAGTACAAATCATAAAACTTTAACATCCTATTGAGTGAAAAATATCTTATGGTTGGTACTAGAACGGGGAGTTTTTCACTCTACTACAGTTTCTTGCTTGATGCAAACTTTCATCTTTCTTGCATATGACTCTTCGTCTGAGCTTTCCTTCTGTAGTCTCCATTTGTCACAACACATTTACTATGGGAAATTTTAGGCTAGGATATAATGGCTCTGGCCAGCGTTGAACCAATTTTTTTTGGTGTTCATGCTGCTGCTTTGAATTGCCATGGCACCACCAAAGAACAAATGCCCTTGCTAGTTTTTTTTTGAAAGTTTTTTACAAGGTAATCTTATTATTATCCTTCCTTTGTAATAATTTGATGCTCCATGTGACTGGTTAGAACAACATACCTTGATAGGTTATTTTGTGGTTAGGACTCCTCTTGAAGCTGTGCTTTGAGAATGGGTTAACAAGAGCTAGATTCCTCATGGAGTCTACCTTGGCATTTTACAAAAATTTATCAAATGTTTTTTTTTTTTTTCACATCACTAACCTGTCCCAAGCAGACATGGTCTTTAACAATGGACCTTGGTCTCTAATGATAAAAAGCTTAGGGTTCCTTTGTGGGTCGAGTTCCCAGGTTTACCCTTGCCATGTTGACCTTTCATTAAGTCCATTGCCAAAACCATTGACAAATTTGTCACAAAGGAGCCTAGGAAATATTTTAATGCATGCCCATAGAGATGCATTTGCATCGAGGTTGATCTTTCCAAGGATCTTAAGGATTTTGTGGAAATCCAAATTGGGGCTCAAACCTTCTCTTAGAAGGTGCTTTATTTGAACCTTCCCAACACCTATTATAGGTGCCAGTCTATGGAACACAAGATCAAGGATTGCCCTTTGGCTACACCTAGGGTTAACTCCACACCTAAAGAAGCACCTACAAAAACTAGCTGAAGGGAAAAATGAAGAATGGGTTACTATTGGGCGTAAGGGAAAAATTACCTTGAATCCCTTGCCCCCCAAACAGTCCTATGCAATAGTCACTATAGTTCCTCCTATCCCCATAGGAGCACCAATTCCAGCCTATGTAGGGATGCAAGTGACTTCCACAACACCTATTCTAGGTGTTTCACAGGTTTCAAACCCTACTAGTATGCAGAGGATTAAGGTGGCTACCAGGGCTTCTGCCTTGGATGTGGTTTGTACTCGTCTTGCTGATTCTTCCATAGCACCATGAGCAATGTGACATTATCACAGTCCTCCTAGACATGTGGAGATACCAGAGGTGAAATGAGAGGTTGTAAGTTCAGAGGGTTTTCCTTCTAACTTCAACTAAGTTTCTACCTTCTTATGGAATATCTACTCCTCTCTTGAGGATGAGGATGATATGGAAGAATTTTCATGAATTTCCTTTCATGGAATATTTGAGATATTACTGACCTCTCCAAAAAGTACTATGTCTAAGATGCACATCATAGACGTTGTAATTTAGATTTTCTCTATCTACAAGAAGTTAAGATTTCTGGTTTCATGCTCTCTTTTGCATGGCACATCATATGGTAGTATGGCATTATGTTTTCCTCTCAGCACAAAGCTATCCAAGGTGGTGTAGTTACTCTCTTGTCATGTCGTCTTCATTTTGCTATTATTTTGCATAGTTTTGACCCTAGGCATATAATTATTTGACTTTTTCTTTTCATGAACAATCATTATTTTGGAGTCATTAATGTTTATGCTTGCAATGATGTTGTGGAAAGATCCCAGATGTGGGCCTGGCTGGCTGACAATTTGCCTCCAACTACTTGGGTCATGTGTGGTCACTTCAATATGGTTAAAGTGGCCTCTAAAAAAGATGACATTCTACCCTTTTGCTGGATAGTTGGGGAAAGGGAATCTTGGTACTACATGTGCAATAAATTGAGCCTTTTTTATCCCAATATCAACTAGCACCAGGATAATAGGGTTTGGCACACTTGGTCCAACTTTCAAGCTAGCTCTAACCGCATATTAAATCATCTTGATTGTGCTATGATTACTGCACAATCTTCTTTCTCCTTTTCTGAGGATCAAGATTTATCTATCATTCCCATGCCAGATGTGATGCTATCTAACCACTATCACATTTATTTTGTCATTTCTTGGCAAACAGCTATCCCAAAAGTGGCCAAGTCTCAGTTCTTCCTCAACACGTCTAATATGATGCAAGCTTCCACCATCTCACATATCCTAAATCTCTTTAATTTAGAGCCATGTCCACATTCTCAAAAGGGATGGATTCAATGGTTGAATGATGTCGTTACTAGAACTGCTCAGTTTCTACACATCTATGTGCATCAATTGGCAATATTTAGAAAATGGTCAAATGAAGCCAACAATTTTGCTCTCAAAAAAGCCTTTGAGGCTCTCACCCTAAATTTCTTTGATGTGGATTTGAAAATTCAGCTTGCCAAGCTCTCCATGACAAACAATTTTTCTGATAACTATGTCACTCAAAGAGCCCAAATCAAAGCCTGTCTCCACTAGTTGGAGGTTGGCGATAAAGCCTCGATGAAGTTCTTTTAGGCTCTTCGAGCCTGTCATACGAATGTTGGGATTAAAAAGATAAAAAATGGAACTGATATTCTTTCTAGCCTCCCTAACATCCTGCAAGAATTTGTTCATCATTATGAGAACATGTTCGCTTTACAGGGAAATTCAGTTGCTCAAGAGGAAGCTCTTAGAAAGTGTATCTCTGTTACTCTAAACCATCTACCAGTTGAGCAACGTGCTTTCTATGAGAAACTTCTTTCCCTCCAAGACCTTAAAGAGGTTTTCTACTTTGTGGCTAATGACAAATCCCCTAGGTGTGATGGGTTTCCCTATGAATTTTACAAACACCTCTAGGAGCATATAGTTCCTAATCTGCACAAAAATTTTCTTGAAGCCTATCATTCTAAAAGCATAGGAGCCATTATAAATAAAGGAAACATCAAATTCTTACCTAAAGTTGATGATCCAAAGGACATTTGCAATTGCAAGCCCATTACCATTCTGAACGTGTCTTATAATATTATTGCAAAGGCACTATCTCTCAAAATTAGGCACATGTTGCATTTAATTGTGTGGCCTAAGAAAACTAGCTTTATCAAGTCTAGATTTATTCTTGACAACATTATTGTTGTTTACGAAGGCATGGAATGGGTTTGCAAGTCTAAATAAAAGGCTATCTTGTTAAAGATAGATTTTTCTAAAGCCTATGATCACATTGAATGGCCCTTCATCTTGGCTATGCTTTAGGCTTTAGGTTTTGGCCCCAATTTCTTATAGTCTGTGGAGATGCTCTTTGGTGATGCTAATGCTTGTATTACCATCAATAATTGACAATCAAAGGCTTTTGGCCTTTTTAATTCAATCAAGCAAAGTTCCCCTTTGGCTCTAGCACTTTATGTCCTTGCTACTAAAGGTTTTGGCTATTTGCTAGCTCATTTTGTGTCTTTTGGATTGGTTCATGGCATGTCCTTGCCTGAATCATCCTCCCAATTAGTCAATGGTCACTTTGTGGATGATTCCTCTCTCACTCTTTTTAGAGGACAAAGAAAACATCAATAATTCTTTAAGTTGCCTGGAAACCTTTTGGCAAGCCTTTGAATATAACATTCAATGGCATAAAATGCTTTGCTAGTGCCAATCATTCTTTCTAGCTCCACCTTGGCTTAGCCAGTTTGAATGGAAATGGGTTATGCATGGGGAGATTTTCCACTTTCCTGGAATTCCTCTTGCTTTCTAGGATTCACCTATGGAACTTTGGAATGTTGTGCTAGCCAAGATTAGCAAGAAGCTTGATTATTAGATCAAAAAACCGCTCCCCTTGCTAGAAAATTCTAGATTTTCTCAAAGGTTCTTGTGGCTACTCATGTTTATTATTCTTCTTGTTGGGCTCCCTTCAAAGCTTCATATGAGAATCTGGATAGATTTCTCAGGGATTTTATATAGGCTTTTGGTTCTAATCATCATGGCTTTCATAGAGTGGCTTGGGATTTTTGTTGTCTCTCAAAATAATTTGGTAGTCTTGCCCTACTTTCCACTTAGAAACAAGGTCTTGCTCTTTGTGCAAAATAGATTATTCATGCTATTTTTGGAGATGAAGCCTTGAAGATTTTGGTTTGGCATTGCATATCTTTTTCCTTTCCTATCAATAGACCTTCTTGGAAGGGGATTTGTTTCCACACCCTTCTCATCATGCATGAGCCAATGATCATACAGGGCTCATTTGTCATCAAGAGTATATGGAAAGCCTAGGAAGCTATTAAGCCTTGGCCCTTTTAGGATGTAGATGAGTTCTGCAATGGCTTGTCCTTGAATCAATAGAACATTTGGTGGTCTACCTTATTTTCCATTCAAGGTACTTCCTTGCCAAGACTCAAGGTGCCCTTGCTCTGCATTTTTTCAAACAAGGCATCATAACTCCTAAGGACCTCTTCTCAAGGGTTTCACTGAGTTTCAAGTCTTGGGAAGATATACAAGTCTAGTACCACCTTATCTGTTTAGATCAACAAACTTTTGACCTATTGCTCTCTTCCATTCCTATTGACTTAATTCATAAAGTCGGTATTTAGTCTATTCAACCTTGGTGGCATGATTGGAAGTAGTATCCTGCTACTCCATTTTCCAATTATAAGCAAGTCTAGGATATAGATGGCTTTCACCCCATCTTTTGATGGTGGACATGCTCAACCAGAGATGGCATTTGCAATCTTCTCTTTCTCAATGGAGAAAATACCTTGATACTATTTGGAGTGCTATAACTCAACCCAAGATTGCCCATTTTTCTTGGTGCCTTTCCTTCCAAGGTCTTCCTCTGGGGCCCCAATTCAAGCACATTGGGGTTCTAGATCCTAGATGCCCTTTTTGTGGACAACTAGAGTATTTCTTGCATATTTTCTAGTTTTGTAGTCATGCCCAAAATTATTGGCATTGGATTCATGAGTTTTTCAAGCCATTTAGGCCTAAACCCTTTTCTTGGTACATGATCCTAATGGGTGATTCCCCTAGAATCCCTCAAAAGTTCGCCCAAATTTGGCATAGTTTCAGGAAGGAAATTTTGTTTACACTATGAAAAGATAGGAATGTTGTTCTTTTCACACAGTTTTTTGGATATTAATATTGCCATGTACACTGAGGCATGCATTTTTAATAATGTAATTATGTAGATTTAGGTAGAAGCTAAAAAAGTTTCCCTTGAGGTAGCTCACCTGCCAGAAGTACTGAACCACTAGGGAAATGCTCCCTACACAATTGCTAAAGTTCCTCCTGATGCCTCAGAAGATACCTTGACACCTCGTGACCGCCATCCATGGCACCATTCCTCAGGCCTCCACTTGCACACCCTAGGCTCCTAGGCTTCCCACCACTACCCTCCTAGTGGTGGTGATGGTGGATGGAGGCACTGCTTAGCTTCTCCACCCCATGGTAGCTCTAGTTGGTCCCCAACTCCTCCTCCTAGTGCTCATTGGGTGCCTTCTAGGAAGTAGCCTTTCTTGGACTTGGTGATTTCTCCTCTGCAGCAAGTGGTCCAAGATGTAGAGGCAGCCATTGATCCTCTTGCTACTATTGTTGCTGATGGATGGACTATTCCCAACACACCCCTCAATCCCAAAGATGAATGGGGTTTTCAAGATAGAGATGATCTACCACCCTCAGCTAGCACTACTTTGGCCACCTGAGGTTGCCTTATATATGTTTTTTTCTTTGATAAATAGTTTTTATTTCTGGTTTAGGTTGTGTTTTTAGTCTGGCTATGACTATGTGAACTCATTCATGGGGTGATCTTGTATCCCTCGAACCTTTTTTGTGAATTGTAATCTTAGTATATTTTTATTAATAGAAAAGGACTATTCATCAAAAAAAAAAGCTTACAAAAAAACATCATACATGAAGCTTAGTATTAAGAAAAAGTACAATTATAGGTATGATGACATAGGATGGCATGATGCATTCAGGCATGAATTTATTGGCTAGATAGTTTTTGCCCTAGTATCAAGGCTCAAACTATATATGTTTAGCCTCTTTGGTATGAAAGCCAGTTTTCCATATCAAAGTTGCTACAAAATTCCTTTGATATTTCAGGTAATGCAACATTTATTATGTCTTCATAGAACTCATTTAATCCTATGGAAGATGATTGGGGATGCCACTTCCAGTACCTAACATATTCTAGTTTAGGGCTTGAAGGTAAAACATTCATATTTTGAAATGCTTAGTGAAAAAATTAGATTATCATTTATAATTTATGCAAGAATAAACTCTCTTTTTCTCATAATGTCTATGACAATCAATATTATCCTTCCAAATTTTAGTCTCTAAGTTCTTATCTAATAGGTTGATCTGTAGTTTTGAGGTAGATATGCATTAAGGTGATGTGTAGGCACAACTCTAGGCATATGTAATAAACCTATGTGTAGACATAATAAGTCTATTTTGAGTTTTTAGGTCATTATGTTAGGTATTATCTATATATTTCATGAAAAAACTCCTAATTCTATTAAGATTGTGGGTTTTATCTATTTATCTATTTATTTAATTATCTATCTATCTATATATCAAAAATTTGTTTTAAAAAATTACAAAATTATTTGTTTGCATCATCTTCAAGCTCATAATTGTTGAAATATTACAAGTTTTCAATTTTTTTGATGTATTAGATAGTAGCCAAAAGAATGGTGGCTGACCCCTTGGTACATAAGGTTGGAGAACATGTCCAAAATTTTTGATTTAGTGAAAAATGTCAATTTTATTTCTCAAATTTTACCAAAATGTGACACTCTTAATTATATAATAATACTATGCGACAATACCTTAGCAGTGTATCAAATTAAAGAAATCTCATTACTTGAGAAAAATTTACTTCATATGATATTTAAAAGACAATGCTAAATATTTTAAAAGGAAGAAATGATAAGGAGAATTTTAGACACAAAAGTATGTAGTGCAATAGATTTGTGTGCTCTAGGTTGTACCCAACATCACAGCATGGAGGCAATTAATATAATTCATTAAAATAAAGTATAAACTCAGTCCAAAAGATATATTTCAAGAATGAACGTCAAAAGATACATTTGGTAATAGAAAAACATAAAATAATACGAAGAAAGACAATAGGTATGTCTACATTTCTTGGATGTTATCATCAATTTAAAATTTAGTATACTAGTCAATAACATATGATAAGAAACTGAATTTCAAAATGGCATATCAAATTTTTTTTACAACTTTTCATTTCTAAATTTAAAAATATTATATATTTTTTAAACTCTTGAAGAATTTATTTTTTTGTGTATTTAATTTAACTCCAAGTGTGTCCATATTGCTATCTTTTATTTTAAAATAAACTATTAGAAAGAAATATAATTGGACTCAAAGAAAAAGAGTAATTAGATTTTTTTTGAAAGAACAACACATGACTTATTTCTTAATACTATCATTAATTTGATTTATGTGATCATGGAAGAAATACTTACAATGGAAACAAAATTAATCGATTGTTGAACATTGAAACTAGTTTTCTAAGAGGTAGTTCAGTTGCATGAAATTATTTAACAATAAATATGAATTATAGTTATAAAAATATATATTTTATTCAAAATTTATTTTAGTAAATATATTTTTATCATTTCTTTAATATAACTATTAAGGCCACAATTTAAAATTAACCACTTGTTAGACAAATAACAACTATATGGGTGAAAGCACAAACATGTGTCACCTTTTTTGTAAAGGAGAAGGCTAACAAAAGTATAATTGTTCACCTTCAATGACATAAAATTGGTATTAGTTTATTGAATTTGAAAATGAAGTAAACTCATGAAATGTGTAGAAATGGATGAATTTTAGGTTTATAATTTTTAATAATTATTTGAAATAAGAATTGATATATTTTCCTAAACCTTATAGACAATTCTTTAGGTATTGACAAACATTGAAAATTGGGGGTTTAGTTCCCACCACAAAACTATAGAGAAACAAATTTCCTTCTAATATTAGATTATGTAATAGATAGCATATATATCTAGAACAATCAAAAATAAAACTTAGCTTTGGACCTACATTTTCACTTTTATAATGATTCAAATTTCAACTTGTTGGAATACTTTAGAATAACTGATCGGGAGAGTGAATTAGTTATCCAAGGTCCAGATGTATAAAGAAAACTTTTCATAGATTAGTGAACCCTTAAAATATTTATACTCATGCATGCATCCATAAAATTATGAAATCACTTAAAACTTGTAGGTTACTCTCAAAGGGTCAAAGCACAAACCTATGTCAACCTTTTATAAAGGAAAAGGCTAACAAAATTGTAATTGTTCACCTTCAATGTTATAAAACTGATATGATTATTTAGAATTTGAAAAAAAAGTAAACTAATGAAATGTGTAGTAATTGATCATGTTTAGGATTAATTTATTTTTAAATTATTTCAAATAATTATTGATATATTTTCATAATTTTTATACCACATTTTTTAGTTGCTAAAAAATGCTGAAAATCAAGGGTCTAGTTCATACTACCAAACTATATGAAAAATAAACTTATTTTCCTTTTATCTTAGAATATCTTATAGAGAGAATATATATCTAGAAAATTTAAAAATAAAAATTTTCTATAGACTTATATTTTCACTTTTATAATCATTCAAAGTCCAACTCACCTAAAATCGATAGTTTTCATCTCCCGCCACATTTTTCAAAGAAAATATATTCTAACTAGAATAAAAATTATACATTCTAGAAGAGGACTCTCTCCTCTAGAAAGTCATATAAGTTTTAAATTTTTTTATATTATTTATTATTTTTTATTTCTCAAAATTGACATCTTTTTGAGTGTTAAAATATGTGCTTGTAGAGTTTTTTAATTATAACATATTATATCTAATTAAAATACTATAAAATCTATATGAGAATATTCTTTACTTTGAACTCTATAAAATGGTGTTTATAATTTATTAAAAATATATCATAGAAAATAGTAAGATTTATTGAAACGTCAATTTTTTGAAATAATCATTTTTTTTACTAATTGGATACAAACTAGTATAAAACATGCATTTAATTGACATTTCCAATTGGAGAGTGTGATACCATATATAACTTAGCTAAAATGAATTTATCCAGATTATATATTTGAACAAAATGGAATTTTAGATTGAAAAACTCAAATTTAGTCTTTTTGATAAGTCAACATGAAAGGTGACTTAGCTTTGTACTTTTACCCTCTAAAATCAACTTGTAGAAATGTAAACATGAAACACAATAGATTCATCAACACACTTGACAGAATGATTCATGTGGAAACCCAATTTGATAAAAAGCACCAGTAACATGTTACTCCTTTCACTCTTCTAAAGTGATGCCCTTTTTGGTCTCAAATTGGTTTTCACAATTGAGTGTCAACACACTTAAGAAATTTCTACGTTGATGCCAAGTATAATATAGATGTTGAGCTACAATATGTGCCAAGCCAAAAATTCAACAAGTGCCAAGTTATGTAGGTGCCAAGCAAGTTTCAAGTGCCGAGTGACAATTGATGTCAAGCTAGTATATGTGCTGAGTAAGATAGAGTTACTATATTCCTATAGATGTCGAGCAAGAAATAATTTCTATATGTGCCAAGCACCAACAATCAATAAGTGTTGAGTAAAAAAAAATTAGCATAAGAGTTTTTGCTCACACAAACTCAGATGTAAATCATTTTTGAGGTAACTCAAGATGAATCTTGAAGGATCTAATAGATAAGATCAAATCTTTTTAATTCCCCATAAATTCAACATGCAACCAATCAGAAAAATGGAAAGATTTGAGTGGGAAAGATGGATGAATCTCAATCCTAGATTCATACCTAACCCTAAGTCTCAAAACCTTTATAAGGAGGTTGAAACCCCATAATTCAAGAGAGTCAAAGAGAGAGAACTATGAATGGTATAGGAATGCAAGGAGAGAATGCTAGTAAAGTTTAAGGGAGTGTAAAGACTTAGAACAAGAGGAACAACATTGTATAATCAAGTTATCAAAATAGAGTATCAACACTTCAAATAGAATCATATCAGATCAAGAATGATTAGATCAGATTGGATAGAACAAGGATCTAAATTCAAGAATTGAAGATTGTAAGTTTTCAAGTCAACACATTCTACTATACTTTATAGCCATTGTATTAGGAGAATGAAAATACTATGATGATAGGTTCATTTAATAGCCATGTTGTAAATCCTTTAACAAGGTGACATTTCGAGTGAATGTTTGTAAATCCTTTAGATAGGTCACATTTAATCATGTGTTAGAGCCTTTAACAGGGTAGGCCTATCACAAGGCAAACCATTGATGATGGTCAAATTTTGTAACCTTGACAAGTTACATATTTCTATAGTGATAAGTTGTGTTTCTTATCTCCACCCCAGTTTTACCTTCTCATTTTGGAAGGTTTGTGGGTGATCAAATCTTGTGTTATCTATTCTCATGCATGCCATTTCTTTCATGTTAATTAGAGATGTTATATGCATGTATTAATTTTAGTTAAAAGGTTTTATAGCTTAAAATATTTGTACTTCTAATTCACCACCTGCGCGCCCCCCCGCACCCCCCCCCCAAAAGTATTCTTCACACTTGTTCTACATTCTTTGAAAGAAGCTAGAGAAGAATTGTGGAAATTCTTAAAGAGAAGAAGAGAGATTGACATAGCTGAGAATGATACATAGTACAAGGAGATTGAAACCTCAAAACTATTTTCTAATGGATATTTCAAGGAGTTTGATGTAGCAATTTTAGACCTGATGGAGAAGAATAGAGCTCAAGTAGAAGAAATTAGAACTCTCAAGATTGAACAAGAATCACAAGCCATGATGCTTTGTGAAGTGATTGAATAGAAGAAAGGAGCCATTGAAGATAAGGCTATGATAAAAGATGACAAGAGAAACGTTGCCAATAGACTAGAGGAAAAGTCAATTGAGCTTGTAAGAATTTTCAACATGTAGCTAGATACTCTAAGCCAGATGATGAATGCCCATCATGAGTTGAATGTTAAAGACATTGAGATTTCCACACTAAAGATGCAAAATGAACAACTGCAAAATGAATTGAGAAGAGAAAACAAGATTGCAAAAAGCTTCAACAAACCTAATGAAGCTATCAAGTATTTTGAATAGGTTCTAAAATCACTAAGATCAAACTGTGACACTTTAGGACTAGGATACACCAGCACTAGAAAAGGAGAGTCATCTAAGATTGTAGAAGAAAGAAGTGGAAAAGGTAATAACAATAAACCCACTTGTAATTTTTGTGATAAAAAATGACATACTTCTAATGTGTGCAGGAGCAAGAATGCTAATAAACATGACAAACCTAAGAATATGGGTCACTATAACAAGTGTAATAAGAAATTTCATCGGGCACATGAATACATGATTAGAACCATTAAAACACCAAGATTTGAAGGTCACTACTACAATTTCAAGAAGTATGAACATAGAGCTTTTGATTGTAGCTCAAGGCCTATGTGGACACCTAACCAACCAACATAGTGAAATAATCATGGACATCACTACAATTGAGACTACAACACTAGGAAAAGCTATCACTACTATAAAGAGTATGGACACATCCCTAAAAATGACGTAAGAACACATTTTAGTGGAAACTACAACAGATGGTTGAGCAAAACTGTATGCTTCAGTTGTTTGAAGACTAGACACATCAGCAAGAACTACCCAACAAGGTCAAAAGCACCCTACTCAAAGTTCAACAAAGGAAAAGGAAAGGTAGATGTTGAACACATCAGAGGAGAAATGAATAAAACATGGAAGAAGAAAGATGGAGGTAGCACATCCAATGGAGGATCACTTCACTTAAAATATCAAGTGGTCACTCTTCAACCAACTAAAAAAAAGAACCTATATGGGACTAATATTTAAATGTTATATCATACATTAGTTCCAAGACAAGTAAGTACTGAAAAGGATAGATCAAAATGAATAGAGATGCAAAGTTAAAATTTTGACAAGTGTTGCTGAGTAAGAAAAGTTGTCCTTAGATGCTGAGTAAAGACCTAGTACATGTCGAGTTGTTTGCCAAAGTCAGTAGAAGCCGAGTGATTAGTTGTAGCCAAGGTACCAGTGGATGCCAAGTGAAGGGGAATTTGTATTGAGGCTGAGTAAGGGAAACTCTAGTGCATGTCAAGTAATTAGAAATTAGTGGAAGCGGAGTAAAGAAAAACTACTTAAGAAGCCAACTAGACAGCTATACAAGCACTAAGTATTAAATGCTATGTAATGAAGGGTATATGGTTGAGTTTTCAATCATTTTTCACCATCATGAGAAAAGAGAAAAAGAAAGAAGAGAATATAAAAGGTTTCCAAGCGAAGATTGAAGCATTTGAGCAGATCTCAACATAGATTTAGCACCATTTTAGCTATTTCAAGGTATTTATTCTTGTAACGAGCTATGTAGTTACATAATTTCTTTATGTTGGAACCCTAGTTTGAAGAAATGGCCCTCATATCTAGAAAACCTCAAGGTAAAGAGCCATTTGAAGTTGAATTAGTGAGTAATGAAGTTAAGCAACTTGATTTTAGACCTATACCTGAAGTTCTATATAAGAATGACCATGTTGAAGTTTTATCCGTATATCCTCCTAAGGTTATAATGGTTCAAGATGTTAGGAGATGTTATAACTATAATATTGGTGCTATTGGAGACGTGGAAATTAGGAAGGCATATAATAACTTATGTGAGAATAGAGTTTTGAAGGAGGAGTTTCAAATCATTGAGAAGATGGGTTTAACCCATGCCCTAGATTTTCCTACTATTTTTAAACCTAAATAGATTAGAATTATACACTGTACAATACATGATGGATGTTTTTAGTTAGAATATGGGCTAGTTAAAATATCAAATGGGATTATTCATAGGGTAACAAGTTATTCAACCCTAGAATGGCCTAAAACCATAAGGAGTGACTTAAAAGGAGCTATAGAGAAGAATACTGGTATAAAATGGAACAAAAGATGGATAATTAGACATCCTCTTGTTGAATTTATAGTTAGATATATATCTCACAAATTTTACCAATCAAGCTGACTCAATAGTGTTCCCTGTATTATAGTGGATGTTGGTTACAAACTTGTCAAAAAAGATCATACTTATGATCTAGCTGAACTACAACTACAATAGATTATGGAGAATTTGGGAGCTATAAGAAAAACAAAGGGAGCTCAATATATATTTGGGGCAATTTTGATATGCACATTTTTCTATGTATAGAATGAATTCCCTTCTTTCGGAAAGGTAAGCTAGAAGAAAATAGGTCTATAGTAGTTAAGGTGAATGAATACATAGAACAAATGGGGGCAAATTTTGAGACCATAATGACCAGGTACTTTGAAGATTTTAGAAAATCAATGAAACAAAGACTAAGGATACCTATCTCTCTTGTTGAGCAACACATAAATGACATTTTATTTTTTAGTAGATATTGATTTCACATAAATTCAAGAAGTAGTACCAAGGGTAAGATGGATAAGGCCACTTGGATAGGAGATAAATATTAATGAAGCATCTACAACAATCACTGCTTTGCTTGCAAAGGAAGTAGATAAAAGTGCCAAACCCTTCGGGACTTATGATGTTTGGAGATCCAAGGAAAATATGGAATTGAAGATTGCTTCAACCTTGAAGAAAAAGGACAAACTGGTGAAGAATCTCAAGGCAAGATTTGGTGAAGGAGATGTAGAGGAGGAAGAAGATGATGATGAAGAGGAAGGTGAAGCTAAAGAGAAATAGGGCCAATAGCCACTTGCATTGATCCAAGGCATGGGTGAAGATGTTGAAGAAGTAGAAGGTGCCAAGGAGCAACAAACCAAGGAAGAACCTTAGGTAGAGGCAAAGAAGAGAAATGCAAAAAAATAGCCTACAACTCAGCCTAAAGGAAAGAAAAGAGCGAAACCTAGCCTAGCAAAACCCACCACAAGGGAAGACACAAGAGCTACAATAAAGGTGGCTAAGGAATAGGAAAATAAGAAGGCCACATAGTAGGGAGGACCAGCAAAGAAGAAGTGGAGAAGAAATTATGTGGCACCTCTTGAATTAGATGAGGAGAGGATAGAATCTGATGACAATGGACAATTCATAGTGGTAAGTCACACCACTAAATCTTATTTGGAAAACACATGTGACAAGATTAGGGACAATGCAAACTTGTTAGGGCTTAAAGGTATTGATTTCAATAAATTGAGTAGAAAGGAGTAAAACATGGTACAATAATCAATATACACCATGATGGAAAAGTTCAAGAATACTCCACTTAAACTAGATAATACTATGCCTAAGGATTTATATTCCATTGTAGAAAATAAATGGCATTATTGCCTGAAAATGAAAAAGGAAATAAGACAGTTGAAATTGGTTCTTGCAATGCCTAAACTCAAAAAATTCCAAATAAGCAAGGCTACTAAGAAGTGTTGGAGAAAATTTACACCCAAGTATAGAGCCTTTAGTATATTTCAAAATAAAATTGAGAGTGTTGTGAAGAAGTCCACTCTAATGTGGAAAGTAATATGTGGGTTCACAACTATAAATAAAAGACAAGAAGATCCCTTTGAAGGGAGAAAAAATGGAGAACAAGAGGATGAGAATGATAAGGAAGAAGAAGGAGAAAAAGAAAAGGAAGATGTTATAGTGGAGGACACACAAAAGGTTGATATGGCAACTACTGAGGATTAGCAATAAGAACAAAGTGTGCAGGACACACAATTTCCACCACCAAGTCCTCCACATGTAACTCCCACACTTGTAGAAATAGTAATTGTAAAGGATGTTCCTGATACTATTGGTCAAAACATAAACCCACCAACTACAGAGGTCCTTAAAAAGATCCTTCACCAAACCACACTACAATCATAGTTATGTACAAATCCAATCTTGGTGAGTGTGAAAGAATTGCATAAAGTTGTAGCTAACATGACAAAGGAGAAGGTGAATCCAAAAGAAGCACCTTCACATATTCAAACAACTACAAGTGAACAACCCCAAAAGCAAATTGCACAAGACATACTAGCTAAGGTTGTCTCCATAGTTACAGTAATAACTACTACTAAGGAGCAAGTAAAAGATCAAATAGGACATAAGGATACCTTTATTTTTACTGGACAAGGACAAAGTGCACCATCTCATATCATAATAATTGATCAAGGCACAATAGAAGACAAAGAGACCCCTGAGGAGAAAGAACAAGAGGAAATACAAACATTGATAAGCTTGCCTACAATAGGGAGCCCTATAAAAATAACACAATAGCCTAGCCCTGAAGTAGTACCACTTCAAGTTTCGGCACCAGGCTTGAGCTCTACAAGAGTTGCAGGAGTACTTCATTATGGAGACCCTGCCCTAGATGAGGACATAGTCATTCCAAAATATGACTATGGAAATGTGTACATAGATCAGATAAATGAAGTACAAGAGGAACATGAGAGGAAGAAAAAGAAAGAGATACTCAAAAATGAGTATAAACAAAGGCAAGCTTTGATTGAAATTATAAACATCTTTTAAGATGCATTTATCTTGCAAGTAGCTAATGAAACCAAGCCCATAATGGAGAAATTAGCCTGTATAGTTGACCAGGTACAAAATGAAGACATAGACAAATGAAAAATTGCTAGAATGGTCGCAAAAGAAGTTCCAAATGAAAGTAAATGGATGAATATCGAGTGAGATAACACTATCTTAGGTGGAGCTGGAAAAGAAGGTTGAAAAGGTAAAAGCAGTACTTGAGAACATATTCTTATTGTATTCCAAACTGTGTGATCCATTAATTTTCACACAAGAGACTAGCCAAAAGATAATGATCTTGGAGAGGAACTTGAAAATACTAAGCACTTAGCTACCCAAGAATCCAACTCAGAGTGAGAAGCATTTATCTACTATGCTTCACACTCATAAGGAACTAGCTATGCTAACATCAGATGAGGCAAACATAAAGGCCAAATTGATACATGTACAATCTGCTATCACTCCTCACATAGAAGTTTTGTATAAGGAACTAGCCTATGCTAAGAATATTTTAAAGAAAGACCCCAATCTTTCTACACTAGAAGGTCTAGTTCACCTTGCAATAGAGACAACCATCCAACTTAAAGCACTGAAAATTGCATTAGACAATTGGGATGGTAAACAAATCCTTTTTGGCTAAGTATTCAATTAATGCATAGAGCCCTTAGACATAAGTGTCAAAAAAGGGGAGATAATAAATTAGGATAGTTAAAGGGGGAAGATATAATAAGTCCAAGGAGATAATAAAATTTTAAGTTTTGAGAAGATAATATTTAAGGGGAGATAAGGAGATACTTGAGAATCCAAAAGGATACAATAACTGCAACAATAAAAAAAGTGTGGAAGGGGGAGCAAGAGTAGAATAGTTAGAATAGGACAAATAAGGAATAATGATAAGTCAAAGCATGATCAGCATGAGAATTTGTGGATACACAAAAGGCACATCAACTTAGGCTGAGATGCAAATTTTGAGGTATCTTCACAAAATTTTGAGCTGTTTTGAAGTTTTGTACATAAGTTGAACAAGACAAGATGTATATTCTACTCATAGAGATTAGATTCATAATGTTTAGTTAAGTTTTTTTGACACTCATGTCAAAGGGGGAGATTTTTGGTCTTAGATTGGGTTTAACAATTGAGTGTCAACACACTTAAGAAATTTCTAAGTTGATGCTGAGTAGAATATAGATATTGAGCTACAATATGTGCTGAGCCAAAAATTCAATAGTTGCCAAGTTATTTAGGTCCCAAGCAAGTTTCAAATGTTGATTGAAACTTGATGCCTAGCCAATATATGTGTTGAGAAAGATAGAGTTACTATAGGAGGCAAGCAAGATAGAATTCCCATAGATGATGAGCAAGATAGAATTTCTATGTGTTGAGCATTAGCAATCAGTAAGTGTCGAGTAGCATGAATTTAGCATAAGAGTTTTTGCTAACACAAAGTTAGATGTAAACCATTCTTGAGCCAACTAAAGACAAATCTCAAAGGATCTGAAATATAAGATCAAAAAATTTTATTTCCCTGTGAAATCAGCATGCAACCAATCAAAAAAATGGAAATATTTGAGTGGGAATGATGGATGAATCTCAATCATCGATTCATACCTAACCCTAAGTGTCAAAATCTTTATAAAGAGGTCAAAACCTCATAATTCAAGAAAGAGTTAGAGGGAGAGAAAGTATGAACGGTATGACAATGCAAGGAGAGAATGCTAGTGAAGTTTAAGGGGGTGCAAAGACTTAGAAGAAGAGGAAAACCCTTGCAAAATCAAGTTATCAGAAAAGAGTATCAACACTTCGAACAGAGTCATATTAGATCAAGATGGATCAAATCAAATTGGATAGAACAAGGATATGAAATCAGCAATTTAAGATTGTGAGTTGTCAGGTCAACACATTCTACAATAATTTCTAGCCATTGTATTAAGATAATGAAAATCCTATGATGATAGTTTGGTTTAACAAGCATGTTGTAAATCATTTAACAGGGTGACATTCCAAGTGAATATTTGTAAATCCTTTGGATAGGTCACATTTAACAATGTGTTAGAGCCTTTAATAGGGTAGGCCTTTCATAGGGAAAAACACTAATGATGGTCAAACTTTTTAATCTTGACAAGTTACATATTGTTGCAATGATAAGTTGTGGGTGTCATCCCCACCTCAATTTTACCTTCTCATTTTGTAGGGTTTCTAGGTGATCAAATCTTGTGTTATCTATTCTCATGCATGTCTTTATTTTCATGTTAATTAGAGATGTTAGATGCATATATTAATTGCAGTTAAAAGGTTTTATAGCTTAAAATATTGGTACTTCTAATTCACCCCACCTCTCAAGAGTATTCTTCCCACTTGTGAATACCAATAGCACTATGAAAGGCCAATCATGTTAAAGGTTATGCTACACACTTTTAAATTTGACCATGTTAAAGGATTTCAATCACCATATTCGGAGTGGGCCTTGTTAGAGGACTTCAAACCACTCATTTGGAATGTCACCTAATTAAAGGATTTACAAATGACAGTTATGTCAACTGTAATCTAAAGGATTTTCCCTAGACTAATACATTTTTAAATATGTTTTTGCGAAACATTATATTTATATTAATAATAAGTAGTTCAAAATAGCTCCTAGAGAAAAGAACCAAAAAATAAAAACTTCGGTCATTGCTTGATACAAAAAAATGTAGAAGAAGAAATGTTGCATCAAGAGAGAGTATCTATCAACACTAATCAATCTTGTCCTAGAGATTCTTATATTAGGAATATAGTAATTAAAAAGAGCCCAAAATGCATATGAATACAATTCATTGATTGGTACAAGAGACAAGACCCAGAGCCCGGTGAAAAATGTCACGGAGATTCCCATCCATAAGCTACATCCAAAACTTCAATTAGGACCATGATATTAGAAAGTCATCTGATGCAAGTGAATTGAAGACCCTAACCTACATATAATATCTCAAAAGAACTACTGAGATCCATAAAAGAAAAAAATATGTGAAATCATAGAGATTTCACGGTTTACTATCAAATAAAAATTGAGGAGGACTCAGCCTTATTCTAAACATATTATTTTGTCTTAATATCAACCAAGTTGGGGAGATCAAGGAGGTTAAGTGGGAAAAGTAAAGAGTTAATATAAACCCTATCAATACCCAAATTAGCTAGACAATCAACTAAAATATTGCCTTCTCTATAAGTATGCATGATGTAACATTTAGAGATTGAATCGAGAAGATACCATACTTGATGTAATATATATTGTTTGGACCAATTAAATACATGATGTTTAATACACACATTAATAATAATTGATGAATCCCCTTCAACATGTAGCTTAGATATAGAAAGTGATTTTTCAAGTTCCAAACCAAAAAATCAAGGCCAAGGGCTCAACTTTGTTATTAGTACACTAAGGGAGAGAAGATGATTTTGCCGCAATCACATGACCTTTAAAAAATCTAATCATTATGCCCTAGCTAGAGTTGTCTAGATTTTCTCTAGAGGTCCCGTCAAAATTGAGTTTGAAATAACCCTCACTTAGAGGAATCCACTTGGTTTGTGCTTAGATAAGAGGAATCTTGGATGGACACAATGGTGCAAGAAGATGATATAAAAGTAAACCCTTCCATTACTAAATAATATAGCCAAACCAAGGAGAAAAAATATGTTTACCCTTATATTTACTTATAGAAGCATTACCAAGCTCAATAATTGATCTATGTAATCTTCCCAAAAATTTAAGTATTAGAAATGATGTCTATCTAAAAGTTGTCTTGTTTCTTTCCCACCAAATTGCCCATACTATAGATAGAGGGATGCACTTCCAAAGACATGAAAACATTAATTTAGAGTATAAGATTGGCCATGCTTGGAACAAATTCCATAGAGAATCAGGTAATGGCATATGGAAATTAAGCTTATCAAGGACAAAATGCCAACAATCTTGTGCAAAAGGGCAATTTAAGAGGAGAAGGTGTGAGACTAATACAACTGTTAGAAAGTAACAATAAGGCTTTTATTTGATCCAACTTACAACTTCATTTGTAGATTACAAATCACTATTTAGTCCTTAATTCTACTTGGCATTCATACTTTACAACTATGATAGATTTTTCCCCCTTCAAGCATTCATCTTCATAAGCATTCTTGCTTAATATGCCATTGCAAATTCTTCTTTTAGGTCACTTGATGAAGCAAAACCCTTGACTCCTTGTCTCCCTTAGGTTCTTATACATGAAAACCTTCCTTCATGACTAGCCATTCATATAAATAGGAAATTAAGATCTTGTCACCACTCATTCTCGATCTTCCAATTTAGGGTTTGGATGGATTATGTCGGATACAATGTATCTACCTTATATCTTATATCACTTCGAGAAACTTCTCCTAGAATCCACTTTGAATTTGACTAAAAATTATTACCTTGAATTTTGTGCCACCATCTCATCAACCTTATCTTTCACCTGGTTCACATAATCCAACAAAATAAACTTGTTGACTTAGATCCATTGATTTTACAATGTTTTAAATAATGTGGCAACTCGAGATTATAAAGCTTCTAATGCTCGACACATACTATATTTCTTGGCATCCACTATGAAATCACTTAACACAAGCTAAAGTTTGCTAGTGCTTGGCATCAACTAAACTTTACTTAGCATCCATTGTTATGCTTGAAACACACTAGAATGAACTTTTACTTGGCTCCAACTAATTTTCTACTCAAGTTGCTCTGTTTTTGCTCAGCACCTACAATCCACTCGATCAAGCTTGGCAGAAAAACTTTGTGTAACTTGTTCTTCAAGACTTTCTTAGTGTAACCAAACTTTGTATCCTTAAGTAAATTATCAATATATCATGTCATCACTATCTTAATTGATTCTTGTACTTCATTACATAATCATAACTTAACATTTCCTCTAGGTGTTGTTGTTACATATTTTGATCAAATCTTCTTCATTAATCAAATAAGTGATAGTACTTGAATCTTATAAGCAATTGTTTTACTAGTAAATAGCAGGTTTGATATTAGTGACAAAACAATGATTGAAACACACAGTCTTCTTCAACAATCTCCCTCTTTCAATCTAGTTTCAATAGTCTCTCTTAACAATCTCTTTCAATCTAATCTCCCTCTTTGAAATTGATGGAAAACCAAATTGATCAACCAAATCAACCAAATGGTAAACATCTTGTTCAACCAAATTGACTAGGTTAAAACTATGAGACAATACCAAAAAGAAAACTTTTATGGAAATCTCTCCCTCTATTAGCAATGCCCATCTTTTGAATAGGTTAAAAAAATCTTTCTTATAACTCCCTCTTGCTATATCTCCCTCTTACTAGGTAAATTTTAGGATTTTTCATTCTTCTCTCCTAATCAACAACTATCTCCTTGAGCAGTTATCTCCCACTTAGGATTAGTAAACTCTTCCTCTTTGACAACAATCTCTTGACATAATCTCTCTCTTGATTAGTAGAAATTTCTTGATCAGCAGATTATCTCCCTCTTTGACAAAAATCTCAAATATTTGTCATATTTAATATGATAGATATTATTTTTTTCATTTTCTTCAATTTCTCCCTCTATCACCTTGCTTGTAACATATGAACATCAACTTATTTGATGTAAGGCACTCCTCTTATTACATAGATAGCCTTAGGTGGGGGTATCACCCCTAGTTTACCTCTTAGATACTCATGAGCATCCTTAGGAAATGCTTTTGTGAAGATATTAGCAATTTGTTCCTTTGTGTTGACATATTCTATCTTTACCTCTTTATCTTGAACTAACTCTCTCAAGTAAAGATACTTGACTGCAATGTGCTTAGTTTTTGTGTGTATCATAGGGTTCTTTGATATATTGATAGTACTTATATTATCACACTAAATTATCACTAGTTATGTGATCTCTTCCTTCATACCTTTATGTAGTTGTTTGATCCATACAATGTTTGTACAATTTACAACAACAACAACATATTTAGCTTGAGCAGTGGATTGTGAAGGACAATTTCATTTCTTGATAGTCCATGTAACTCTAGTCTCTTTCCTATGAAAAATGCTCCTCTATTGGTGCTCTTTCTATCATCAATGTTTCCAACCGAATCAACATCATTGTAGGCTCTCAATTAATTTTTTTCATTCTTCTTATAGTATAGACCAAACTCTTCTATTCGTTTTAGATATCTCATTATTCTTTTTACAGCCATCAAATGATTCTCCTTGGGATTAGTAGAGAATCTTGCAACTATCCTAATGATAATGCAATATCAGGTCTACTATGTACTACATATTGCAATCTGCCAATCACAAACCTTTAAAATGTTTGGTTCACCTCATCTGAATCATCATTCTTTGACAACTTGTGTCTTATTACCATAGGTGTACTTACTAGTTTGGAATCCTCCAATCCAAAAAATTTCAATATTTCATTGACATACATTGACTGAGTGATGTATATAACATATTTCATCTGATATACTTGCAAACCCATAAATAATTTGATCTCTCCAAACATAAACATCTCAAATTCTTTCTTTATCTGATTTGCAAAATCCTTACATAAAGCATCTTGACCTCCAAATATGATATCATCAACAAAAATTTCAAATAACAAAATACCTTTTCCTTTCTCTATTTTCATGTATATATTGTTTTTATCATCAGTCCTTTCAAATCCAATCTTCACAAGATAATTATGAAGTCTCTCCTACCATGCTCTTCATGCTTGTTTCAAACCATATAGAGCCTTGTGTACTCCACATACCATGTACTTATTGTTAACATCAGAAAATATTTTTGGCCATTCTATGTAAATTTCTCCCTCTAATATACCATTTAGAAATGGAGAATTAACATTCCTTTGATAAACTTTGAAACCTTTGTATGCAAAATAAGAAAGTAAATTTCTTACACCTTCCAATCTAACAACAGGAGAAAATGTCTCTCCATAATCAATTCCTTCTTCTTGCACATATGCCTTGCAAACTAGTCTTCCTTTGTTCCTTATGACTTCACCAATTTCATTTAGCTTCTTTCTAAATACCCACTTGGTACCAATCATATTTTTGTCTTTAGGTCTAGGAACTAGACTCAATGTTTTGTTTTTTTCAATTTGTTCAATCTCTTCTTCCATGGCTTTACTCCAATCATCATCTTCTAATGCATGTCTCACTAATTTGGGTTCCTTCATACTCAAAAAGCATGTCTCACTTCTAAATATATTTCTTTTCATTGGTATAGTATCTTTATATCCAATGATTTGGGCAATAGGATGATGCCTTTTGACATACCTAGACAATCTTGGTTTAGCTCCGATTTCTTCATTTTGTCTTTTAAATTTAGAGTCATTGTGTACATCTCTATTAGGTAGCTCAGTATCTCTTTCATGTACACTAATATTAGAATAGGAATGTGCATCCACTTCATTTTATAACTCGGCATTTGTATGTAGCTCAGTTCCTAACTGCAGCTTGACATTCATAGGGTGTGACTCAGCAGTGACTGAAACTTGCTATTGATTTATAGCTTGATTTGAAACATCTTCATCAGTAGGCATACCTTCATAAAAGTATACAAATAATTTGTATTCTTCTGGTTCTTTCATAGGCTCAGCCTCATATATCTTTGTATATTTGTCAAAGTTCACATTTACACTTTCCATAATTTTGTTAGTGTTAGTATTTAAACACTTATAAGATTTATTTCTTGTGGAGTATCCTAGAAATATACCTTTATCACTTTTTGCATCAAGTTTACCATTCCTAACATCCTTAAGAATGTAACACTTACTTCCAAATACCTTTACATATTTTATATTTTCATAGTATCCATACCATAGTTCAAAAGGTGTTGACTAAGTACCTTTCTTGATTTGCACACGGTTCAAGGTATAGACAATTTTACTTAAAGCTTCTCTCCAGTATTTCAAAGAAAAATTCTTCTCCATCATGAGTATTCTAGCACAATCTATTATAGATGTATTTGTCATTTTAGCTATTTCATTTTCTGGAGTTGTTCTAGGGGAAGATGTCTATGTTTTGATTCCTCTATCATTACAAAACATCTCAAACTCATTTGATGTGAATTGTCCCCCTCTGTCACATCTCAAACACTTCAGGCTTTTACCTATTTCCTTCTCAACTCTTGCTAAGTACCATTTAAACTTTTGGAAAGCATCAGATTTCTATTTTAGAAACATAGCTATCGTTATCCAAAAATATTCATCAACAAATAACATAAAGTACTTATCTCTTTCATAGCTTTGCACATTAATTGGTCTACACAAGTCAAAATGAACAATCTCTGGTATTCCTTTAGAGGTATAAGTTTCACTCTTAAAACTTGACTTTGTCATTTCACCTAACTAACATTGTTTGCACATTAAATTATCAAGCTTCTTCAACTTAGGAAAATCTCTAACTTTCCTCATGTTATTGATACTATCCAAGTTATCAAAGTTAGCATGAGATAACCTCTTGTGCCATTGCCATACATCATCAAATTTTATAACAAGACAAGCAACATCTTCTATATCAATATAGAATAGAATACTTCTAGTTTGATCATCCTTTGCAATTAGTTTCCCATCTGTGTCATATATCCCAACAATCTTGTTTTCAAATTCAACCTTACATCCTAGATTGTTTAGTCGCAACACACTCAACAAATTATAGTTAATTACTTCAACATAGTAAGCATTTTCACAAAAAATCTTATCTCTAAGTTTGATAGAACCTTTTTCCTTTTTTCAAACATGGTGCATAATTACCAAATCTTACATTATTTCCCTAATAATAATAAGGTTAATGAACTTACTTTTGTCTCCAGTCATGTGATGTGAACATCCACTATTAATGATCCATCTTTCATTCTTGTTCAAACAAGTCACAAGTGCATTTGCCTCATCTTCATCAGATTTGTCCTTAATTTTAGCATACACCACCTCATCATCATGTTAATCAAATTCTTCTTTTTTCCCTCTTTAGCAATGTAGCATGACTTCTTTCCTTTGTCTTTGTAATCCTTCCTATCTTCATCTCTTCTACTCTTATACTTGTAACTACCGCTTTAGTTCTTCTTCTCTGGATATCTAGCAACAATATGACCAACCTCATGGAAATTGAAACAAATGATGGGTAACTTACCTTTGAATTTTCCTTTACCTTTGTGGAATCTTCTTGCTAGTAGTGCTTCATGTTGTTTGACATCCTTGTTATCTGTATCACTATCAATAGACACATACTTCTTCTTTTTGTTGTTCTTCTTCTTCTCATCAAGTTCCTTTAATGATACTTTAGCTTTGAAAGAAGATTCAAACTTTGTACTTTTGTAATTATTATAGTTAGATACCTCGAAAGAAGTGAGTCTGCCTACCAAACCTTCAAGCAATAGTTTATTCCTTCAAATACATCTCAGTTTTTGAATTGCAAAAACTCTAATACCATATATAGGCAATAATGCCTTAAAAAAATTTCTTAGTATAGTATCATCATCTATATTACTAGTAGCTCCTCTTATTGCATTAACAACTTCTTTTATCCATTCAACATATTGAACAATATGCTCACCTTCTTCCCTTCTCATATCATCAAACTTACCTCTCAAATGTTCAGCTTTGGCTCTTAGAACACTTGCATCTTCTCTATAGATAGTGATGCGGGAGCATCTTGGGTTCGCATGCAATCATGCATGTTTGAGAGGGATTTTGATTAAAGGTTATGGAGCTCGGCATGGTCTTGGGAGCTCGGCATGGTCTGTGGAGCTCGACATGGTCTTGGGAGCTCAACATGGTCTAAGGAGCTCAACATGGTCTAGGGAGCTCAACGTTGTCTATGGAGCTCAGCATGGTCTAGGGAGCTCGGCAAGGTCTATGCAGCTTGGCATGGTCTAGAGCTCAGTAATGCTTGGAATTTTTTGGTGCTCAGCTTTGTTCTACTAACACTTGGCTTGGTCTTGGTTTCTATTGGTGTCAAGTTTTCTATGAGTCGACTTAAGGCATTTAATTTTGTATGGGTTATTTAATTAGTGTTGTAGTCAACTTGTGGCTTAACCTATATTAAATGTAAGGGATTTAATTTAGTTTGTAGTTAGTTGGGATGACTTGTGCCTTAGATTGGTATAAGTAGGGGTTGTGGGGAAGTCTTTAGGCATTAATGATCCATTGTGGAGAAAAGAAGGAGCTTGGGAGAGTGAATTTTGAGAAGCGCTAGTAGGTACAGCTGGGAAAATAAGGAGATTGCTTGGTGGGCTTGTGAACACAAGTTCAAATCTTCCTTTGAGGTTTCTACCAGATTGTAATCTGGACTAGCTTAGCTTTGGGTTTGGGTCTTGAGGGATCTTGCAAAACTATTACTTGCTTTGTATCTAGTCGTAACTAGGAAGGCCTTATAGCCTGGCACATTGCATGTAATAAGTTATATTTATGAATCAAGAATTATAATTTAGTATCAGATATTGTGTTATTGTTTCTTGTTATTGTGTTTTTGCTAGGTGGTTTTATAGTAGGGGGCTAGGACATCCCCTTTGGGGATTCTCCTACCTTGCGCTACGTTAGGTGGTGTCAGAGCGAAGGTTGTTCCTGAGTGTGTAGATAGATCGCTGAAGCTGAGGCAGTTTGCACCAGGATAGGTATGAAGAGGGTTGATCTTGTGGCTAACTAATCTTTTGGTTGGTGGATTTTTTTTCTTAGGGTTTTCTAAATTTGGACGATGGCACCAAAAAGATCAGATCCTAAGGGGATTGATGATGTTATGGAAGAGAGGATCTTAGAGAAGATTAAAGAAGATTTTAGATCTAAAATAGAGGAGGTTAGGGTAGAGTTTAGAGCTCAAATAGCATCAATGAAGAGTGATATGATTGCTGAAATTGTGAGTGTTTTAGGTGGTGTACCTAGGCATGTGGGTACTAAAGGCAGTTATGAGGAAGTTGAAGAAGACTTTGAAGTTGCTAGATCTAGTGGGGAGGACAAAATTGATCATGTGGAGAGACCTATTGGAACTAGGGCTGGTCAATTTGCTAGACCTGGATCTTAGTTGAAGTTGAAGCATAAGATGGAGGTTTCTAATTTCTCAGGTACTTTGAATCCTAAAAACTTGATTGATTGGATTGATGAATTGAAAGACTACTTTGAGCTTGAGGATATTGAGGATCCATTCAGAGTGAGGTTTGCACAAACAAAGTTGAAGGGACATGTTGCTCTTTGGTGGAAGGAACTAAAAAGAGACAAAGAAGAGGAAGGTGAAATGAAGATCACTAGATGGAAATTGATGGTGACTAAGTTAAAGGCTAAGTTCATTCCTTTTGATTACGAAATTGAGCTATTTAAGAGGTTGCAAAATCTAAAGTAGAAGGATATGACTATGAAAGATTATATAGAAGAATTCTACAAGTTGACTATTTGGTCTGGGCATTGAGAATTTTCAAAAGAGAAGGTAGCACGATATATTAATGGCTTGAGATTCAATATTTAGGATGAAGTTGGTATGCTAAATATTTCTTCAGTTGAGGATTCTTATAAGTATGCTTTGAGAACTGAGGAAAAAGTAAAGAGGAAGAATCAAGGTAGTTCTCGAGGGAAGGAGAAGTAGGTTAATTCAACACAATATAAACCAAAAGAAGAAGGTGAACCAAAACTTGTGGAACCAAGGAGAAGGATAGGTGGAGGTGGGTTCAGAGGTAATTTTTTCAAGTGTGGTCAAGAGGGGCATAGATCCTTTGAATGTCCAATTGGTAGGACATCTACTATTTTGAATGAGGTTGAAGTCCAGGAGAGTCAACTTGAGCAAGGAGAGAGTTTGTTGGCTCGACGAGTATTGGTTGGTGAGAGGACATTGGATTCTTGTCAAAGGACTAGTTTGTTCAAAATTCATTACAAGTCTATTGGTAAAGTCTGCAAAGTGATTATGGATGGTGGTAGTACTAATAACCTTGTTGCTGAAGAGATGGTTCAAAAACTTGGTTTGAAGAGAATGAGACATCCTTATCCTTAAAGGATTGGCTGGTTACAAGGTGAACATGCTTTGGAAGTGAGGGAGCAATGCCTTGTTGATTTCCAGATTGGGCTGTATAAGGATCAAGTGTTGTGTGATATTATGGATATGAAAAGTTGTCATGTGTTGCTTGGTAGACCTTGGTAGTATGATTGTAGGGCTATTCATGATTGTGTTAGGAATGTGTTTACAATTGAGAAAGGTGGTAGGAAGTTTTCCCTAATTCCTTTGTAGAATAAAGAGCTTGGTAGGAGGAACTTGAGTATTCGCAGTCGAGTTAAGTTGGAAAATTTGGAGAAAGTTGGAGATCAGCATGGAAATCAAACCTATGGAACACCTATGGTGGATGTGAAGAAGAAAAATAAGGGAAAGAGTGTACAACTTGAAGACTTAGAGGACATGTATGTGAAGAACCAGTTTGGGATTTATGTGTTGAATCCCAAAAAATGTTCTTCTAGTTGCTAGAACATCTTTTCGAACCTAGGGTGTCTAATGTAGGAGCATCTTGGGTTTGCTTGCAATCTTGCATGTTTGAGAGGGATTTTGGTTAAAGGTTATGGAGCTCAGCATGGTCTTGGGAGCTCGACATGGTCTATGGAGCTCGGCATGGTCTTGGGAGCTCAGCATGGTCTGAGGAGCTCGACATGGTCTTGGGAGCTCGGCATGGTTTGAGGAGCTCAGCATGGTCTAGGGAGTTCAACATGGTCTATGGAGCTCGTTATGGTCTAGGGAGCTCGACAAGGTCTATGCAACTTGGCATGGTCTATGCAGCATGGCATGATCTAGAGTTCGACAATGCTTGGAATTTTTTGGTGCTCAACTTTGTTCTACTAACACTCGGCTTGGTCTTGGTTTCTATTGGTGTCGAGTTGTCTGTGAGCTGACTTATGGCATTTAAATTTGTATGGGTTATTTAATTAGTGTTGTAGCCAACTTGTGGCTTGACCTATATTAAATGTAAGGGATTTAATTTAGTTTGTAATTAGCTGGGCTGACTTGTGGCTTATATTGGTATAAGTAGGGGTTTTGGGGAAGTTTTTAGGCATTAAGGATTCACTGTGGAGAAAAGGAGCTTGTTAGAGTGAATTTTGAGAAGGGCTAAAAGCTACAGCTAGGAAAATAAGTAGATTGCTTGGTGGGCTTGCGAGCACAAGATTAGATCTTCCTTTGAGGTTTCTACTAGAGTGTAGTCTAGACTAGATTGGGTTTGGGTTTGGATCTTGAGGGATCTTGTAGAACTATTACTTGCTTTGTATCTGGCCATAATCGAGAAGGCCTTACAACTCGGCACATTGCATGTAATCAATTATATTTATGAATCAAGAATTATAATTTGGTATCAAATCTTGTGTTATTGCTTCTTGTTATTGTGTTTTCACTACATGGTTTTCTAGTAGGGGGCTAGGACATCCCTTTTGGGGATTTTCCTACCTTGCACTGCATCAGATAGTGGTTAAGGCATCCCACATTTTTTTACACTGTCAAGGCCTTTGATATCATCAAATTCAATAGAACTTAGGGTAGAGCCAATCTCCAGTGTTGCCTAGTTGTCTTCTTTCTTCTTCTTAATATCTTCAATAGCTCCACAAAAATGTTAGATTTTGCATGATCTCAAAGTCATCCAAGGTGTAGCTTCATCAAACTTTGTCGTGCAACAAAGTTATCTCTATTGAGATTGGGTACTTCTCTTGTTGACATCTTGACCTTTGTGCCACTTGTACCTTCAAACTAGTCCTCTTAAGCAAATGGATCCTATACCATTATTGGAATACTTTAGAATAACTAAGAGGGGGTGAATTAGTTATCTAAGCTACAAATGTATAACCAAAACCTTCCATAGCTTAGTGAACCCACAAAACATTTATACTCATGCATGCATCCATCAAATTATGCATTCACTTAAAACTTGTAGGTTACTATCAAATCAACTTGTAGAAATGTAACCATGAAACATAACAAATTCATCAACACACTTGACATAATAATTTATGTGGAAACCCAATTTGATAAAGCCACCAGTAACATGCTACTCTTTTCACTCTTTTGAAGTGATGCCCTATGAAAGGCCAACCCTATTAAAGGTTACAATAAACATTGTTAAATGTGACTCTATTAAATGATTTCAATCACCCAATTAGGAGTGAGCCTTGTTAGAAAAATTTAGACAATTCACTTGGAATGTCACTAGGTTAAAGTATTTACAAATGACTATTACATCAACCTTAGTCCAAAGGATTTACCCTAGACCAATACAATTGTTAGAGATCAATCATAAGGCTTTGATTTCATACAACTTACAACTTCATTTGTAAATTATAGATCACTATTTAGTCCTCAATTCTTCTTGGCCTTCATACTTTGCAGCTCTGATAGCTTGTTCACTCTTTAAGCATTTATCTCCTTAAGCCTTCTTACTTAAGATGCCATTGCAGACTCTTCTCATAGGTCACTTGATGAAGCAAAACCCTTAACTCCTTGTCTCTCTTAGGTTCTTGCACATGACAACCTCATTTCATGACTAGCCATTTCTACAAATAGAAAATTAAGATCTTTTTACTGCTCATTCTCCATCATCCAATTTAGGGTTTGGATAGATTAGGTAGGATGCAATTTATCTACCCCATATCTCATATCTCTTCTAGAAACATCACCTAGAATCCACTTTGAATTCACCTAAAAAATGGTTTACCTTCAATTCTGTGCCACCATCTCATCAACCTTATCTTCCACCTAGTTCACATAATCCAAGAAAAACAACTTCTCATCTCAAATCCATCAATTTTATGATCTTTTAAATCATGTAGTAGCTTGACATTATCAAGCTTCTAATGCTTGGTACATACTATATTTCTCGACATCTACTATGAAATCACTTGGCACAAATGAAAGTTTATCGGTGCTCGCATCAACTAAACTTTACTCAACATCTATTGTTATGCTCAAGATACACTAGAATGAACTTTTACTTGGCTCCATATATTTTTTTTCTTGGCTTGATCTGTCCTTGCTTGGCACCTACTATCCACTCAGTCAAGCTATGCAGAAAAACTTTGTGTAACATGTTCTTCTAAACTTTCTTAGTGTTACTAGCCTTTTATCCTTAGGAAGATTATCAATATATCATGTCATCACTATCTTAATTGATTCTTGTAATTTATTATATAATCATAATTCAACCTTTCCTCTAGGTGTTGTTGTTACATCGTTTGATCAAATCCTCTTGATGAGTCAAATAAGTGATAGCACTTGAATCTTATAAGTATTTGTCTTACTAGAAAATAACAGGTTTGACATTACTGATAAAACAATGATTGAAACACATAGTCTTCTTTAACAATCTCCCTCCTTCAATCTAGTTTCAGCAATCTGCCTCAATAATTTGTTTCAATCTAATTGCAATACAACTCACTTCAAATCGATAGATTTCATCTCCCCCCACATTTTTCAAAATAAATCTATTCTTTTTTTTTTTTTAATTAAATGTGCCTAGTAAACTTTTTAACGTGACCGGTAGCGCTGGCGCGACACGCCCACCGGTACCACCAACACTTTGACCTAGAGCTATGAACCAGTGAGGCCACAAACGGAGGACCTCATCCCCATGAGATTTGAAACTGGATGGCAAGGATAACAACGCAACAACTTAACCATCACAACATGCCACTATTGGCAAAATAAATCTATTCTAACCAAGAGCAAAATTATACATTCTAGAAGAGGACTCTCTCCTATAGAATGTCATATAATTTTTTGATTTTTTTATATGATTTAATTTATTTTTCTATCTCAAAACTAACATCTTTTCAAGTGTTAAAATATGTGCTTGTAGAATTTTTTAATTACAATATACTATATTAATTGAAACATCATAAACTCTATACAAGAATATTCTTGACTCTGAGCTCTATAAAATGGTGTTTATATGTTATTAAAAAGGTATCACAAAAAATAGTAAGAGTTATTGAAATGTCACTTTTCTAAAATAATTTTGTTTCTTTAGTAATTGGATACAAACTAGAATAAAACATGCATTTAATAGTCATTTCCAATTGGAAAAATGTGAGACCATATATTAGCTAGAATAAATTTATCTAGATCATATTTTTTAATAAAATTGATTTTTAGATAAAAATACTCAAATTTAGTCATTCTAATAAGTCAACCTAAAAGGTGACACATCTTTTTACTATTACCCAAACCATCACAATTAATGTCAATGTTTTAATTATAGCACAATCTAGGGTTTACTTGATTTGTCATAATTTCATTGTGCAAGTTAGGAATTTAACATCAAATTATCTTTAGGACAAAAATAGCATAGGTAAAACATTTTTAAATTTATTAACTTTGTTGTGATTATTATCCTAAACATAAAATATTTTAATAAGTCATTTTAGTTTTAAAAATATAATACTATTTTGTACCCTTGACTTTGAGTAATATGTATGAAATTATTCATAGAACAATCTTTTAAAAATACTGGATTCCATAATACCACCTCTAAAATTAATATTTTCTCCATGAACCAAAAATATTAATATCCAAACAGAATGCACATAGTGTTTCATGCTCTACTAGTATACAATAAACAATTTCTTTGTGTGCCATCTTTATTTCAAGTATTATATAAATTTTGTGTTATCATTGTACACATTCTATCTTATTTTTCCCATTTCTATAAAACTCTCATGCAAGAAAAGTGAATTTTGAGCATATCTTCCTTATTTTGAGGTTCCAAAAGTGACTATTATTTCTTTATTGTAGTTCAAGATCTCATTGTGATTTAGGGCCCCACTCCTCTCTAAATTTTGGTTTCCATTTTTCCTAATAAAATATTTATCATTTTAGTACATTTTAGTCTTTTTGGGTTGAGTGTGGTGTTGTGTGGAGGCTTTTTGTTCCTCTTTGTTTGGTATTCTTTTCAATTGGTGCTTCCTAAAATATTCTATGACCACTGTACATATAAATATTAGTGCATATGATTGTTGCAGAAACCCTAATAAATGAAATGTATTTCTTAATTCCTAGACCTTATAGAAATTTAATGATATAATATGATTAATCTATTTTAAAATTTGTATTATTATTTTCCATTTTTTATTTCTCTATATTATGATTTTTTTATAAATATCATATCATAGTGTTTGAAAGATTTTTATCAAAGGGCATTAGAGCCTAGAAGTCACTAAAAATTACCATGTAGATAAGATGTCTCCTAGAATAATTGGAAGAGAAGGATCCCAAGTTATAGGTGAAATGTGTTAGGATAAACCACAAATAGAAATAAAAACTACATGCAAATATAACCAATAACAGAAAATAATAGAACACACAGAAATGAACACAAGGCACCAAGATTTAATGTGGTTCACCTAATCTCGGGGCTACGTCCACCAAACAACAAGTTCGATCTTATTACAATCTAGTGATTACAACCTGATTACAATCCATAATCCCTTACAGCTCAATACCGCCACAAGAACCACAACATTATGAAAAATACCCAACCCTAAGCCCTTTTATACAAGTATTAAACCTCTTTAGGGTTATCACATGTCAGCCATATGTCAGCGATATCAGTTACCACAATCTAACAATCTCCCACTTGGGGACTGATCAGGCTCCACACTAAACAACAATCTCCCACTTGGAGACTGATCCTGTAGCAATACCACTACCACATGGGGCTCCCACTGGATCAAACCATCCTAGACTCTACTGTTCTTTTATTCATATTCAGTCTAAAAGACCAACCGAAGCTGAAGAGGAGTTCAGCTTCTCCCTTGTTACAACCTTTGTCAACATATCTGCTGGATTGTCATTGGTATGTATCTTCTCCAGCTTTAACTGTCCATCCTCAAAAACTAACCGAATGAAATGGTACCACAACTGTATGTGTTTGGTCTTAGAATGCAGAGCTGAATTCTTAGCAAGATGAATGGCACTCTCACTATCTGTGAACAAATAATTATCCTTCTGAGGATGTCCCAATTCTTCCAAGAAGAACTAAAGCCATATCATCTCTTTGGCTGCCTCTATAGCAGCAACATACTCTGCCTCTGTAGTGGAGAGAGCATTAATCTTCTGTAACCTAGAAACCTAGCTCACGGCTGCCCCACTAACAATAATGACATAACCTGTAGTACTCCGCCTGGTATCAATATCCCCAGCCAAATATGAGTCAACATAGCCCTGTAAATCAGTAGTAGAGCCCCCAAAGTGTAAACACTTATTGGATTTTCCTCTCAAATATTTGAGAATCCACTTGACAACATTCCAATGCTCAAATCCTGGATGACTCATATACCTGCTAACGAATCCCACTGCATGTGCAATATCTGGCCTAGTGCATACCATAGCATACATCGAACTTCCTAAAACTGAAGCATAGGGTACCTTGGACATCTTATCCTCCTCTTCCTGTGTCTTGGGACACATCTCCTTAGTCAATTTCAAATGACCAGGTAAAGGTGTGCTGACAGCTTTAGCATTCTCCATAGAGAAATGTTGCAACACCTTCTCAACATAATTAGCTTGAGATAGCGTCAATGTTATGTTCTTCCTATCTCTACAAATCTTCATACCAAGGATTTGTTTTGCTGCCCCCAAATCCTTCATAGCAAATGCATGTGCTAACTGGTGTTTCAACCCCTTAATATGATCCATGTTAGACCTAGCTACAAGCATATCATCAACATATAAACATAAAATAATGTAGCTATCATCATCCAACCTCTTAAAATAAACATAGTAATCTGAATGACACCTATTGTATCCATGCTTATGCATAAAACTGTCAAATTTTAGATACCATTGCCCAGGTGCTTACTTTCAGCCATATAAACTTTTCTTCAATTTGCACACTAAGTTCTCCTTACCTTTGACATCAAAACCCTGTGGCTGAGCCATATATATTTCTTCATCCAAATCACCATGAAGAAAGGCTATTTTAACATCCATCTACTCTAAATGCAAATCTTTAGTAGCCACAAGACTTAAAATAGTACGAATAGAAGTCATTTTAACAACAGGAGAAAATATCTCATCAAAATCAATTCCCTTTTTCTGTGCAAATCCTTTTACAACTAACCCGGCCTTAAATCTTTTCTTACCTCCTTCCTCTTCTTTCAACCTGTAAACCCATTTATTCTGTAAAGCATTTTTACCTGCAGGCAACTTGCACAAATCCCATGTCTTATTTTTCAGTAAAGAGTCCATTTCATCTTTCATTGCAGACTCCCACTGAATCTTAGTATCCACCTGTACAGCTTCATCATAACTTTCAGGTTCACCAGCATCAGTAAGTAAAATAGAATACAAAGAGGGAGAAAACCTTTGTGGAGGTCTAATTTGCCTTGTTGACCATCTAACATTCACTGGTGTGTGTGGTATTTGTTGTTGCAGTTGTTGCACATCATGAGGAATGGCTGGAACATCAACTTTTGGAGTATCATCCAGCACTACATAATCATCTTCTTTCTCCTCATGTTGTTGCAACAGATCTTTGTACAACACTTTCTGATTGAATATGACATCCCGACTTCTAATAATTTTAATATTTTCAAAATCCCAAAGCGTATAACCAAATTCATTAATACCATATCCAAAAAAGACACATTTCTTTGATTTAGCTTCTAGCTGGGTTCTATTTTCAGAGTCTATATGAGAAAAAGCTTCACAACCGAAGGTCTTGAGAAAAGAATAACTCACCTTCTTACCAGTCCATGCTTCCTCTAGAATACCACAGCCCAAAGGAGTAGAGGGACCTCCATTAAATAAAATATATTGCAGTATTGATAGCCTCCACCCATATGTGTAAGGGCAACCCAACATGCAACCTCATGCTCCTTGCACGCTCCATTATAGTCCTGTTCATGCGTTCAACCACTCCATTTTCCTATGGAGCCCTTGGAATAGTTTTTTGTCTATGAATACCATTAGTGGAGCAATAATCTTCAAATTCATGACTGCAATACTCACCACCATTATCAGATCTGAGACATTTTAATTTCTTACCAGTCTCATTTTCAACCAAGCATTTCCATTTCTTAAAAGTTTGAAATACATCAGATTTCTGTCTAAGGAAATAAACCCATACTTTTCTAGTTGCATCATCAATAAATGTAACATAATAATGAGAGCCACCAAGGGAAGATACTTGGGCTGGTCCCCATACATCTGTATGCACAAGCTCTAATTTCTCCTTTTTGTTTTCGTTCCCTGTCTTTACAAAACTCACTCTCTTTTGTTTTTCATACACATAACTTTCACAAAAATCCATATTCACACATTTTAGACCTGGTAAAACTTTCCTTGAATGAAGTACTTTCATACCTTTCTCACTCATGTGCCCAAGTCTATTGTGCCACAGCGCTGTATCAGAATCTACAGCAGCTATTTGTTCTCCCTACTCAACTTCAGTAATTGTTCCTAAATATTCATTTTTCTCTGAAACAATCAAAGTAGAAGGAACAATATGACCTGTACAAAGATATAAGGTGCCTACTTTCACACCTTTTGCTACTACAAGGGAACCTTTTGAAACCTTCCAATTTTTATCATTAAAAGTAACTACACAACCCTCATCACCGAGTTGCCCTACTAAAATTAAATTTCTACTTAGTTTTGGAACATGTCTTACCTCATGTAGTAGCGAATGATTCCCATTCTGCAACTTAATCTTAATTTTTCCTTTTCCAACAATCTGACAAGGTTCATTATCCCCCAAATAAACAAGCCCAAAATCCCCTTGGACATAATCAATGAAATAACCTCTATGAGGTGTAGCATGAAATGAAGCACCAGAATCTAAAACTCATGAATCATCAGAATCTAAAACCCATGAATCATCAACACTCTCTAAAGACAGAAGCAAAGCATCCTCTTCGGATTTGTTACTTACCACATTTTCCTCCTTGTCTCCATGTGATTTATCTCCTTCATTTTTCTTTCGATTTCAACAATCTTTCTTTTTGTGCCCTAGTTTCCCATAGTACCAGAAATCATTTGGTCCTCTTGATTGACACCTCCTCCCCTTTGACTTTCCTCTTAATTTCTCATGATTTCTAGAGTTACTTCCTCTTTCAGTCATTCTGCCCTTGCTTTGTGCATTCAAAGAACTTCCTGATGTAGATCCACTTGAGGATTTCCTACGAGTTTCCTCACTCAAAACAACACCGATCACATCATCATATTTTAGGGTACTAGATCCAGGAACAGAATTACTCACTGTCATTACCAAGCCATTCCAGCTTTTAGGCAAAGAACACAAAATCAAGAGAGCCCTAATTTCTTCATCAAAATTGATACCCACAGAAGATAATTGACTAGTAATAGTATTAAACTCATTTAAATGATCTGCAATAGATCCACCTTCTGCCATTTTGATATTAAATAAATGCTTCATGAGAAATACCCTATTTGAAGCGGAGGGCTTTTCATATAGTGTCGCTAGGGTTTTCATCAAATCTTCTGTCGTCTTTGCTTTTGTAATATTAAATGCCACCGATGGTGCCAAGCATAACTGAATGATTCCAAGTGCCTTTCTATCCAAAAGATCCCATTCAGCCTCTGACATAGTTCCCTAATTCTTGGCTTTGCCTTCCAACGGCTTCCATAAATCCTTCTGATATAGATAGTCTTCCATTTGCATTTTCCATAACTGGAAGTTCTGCCCATTAAACCTGTCAACCCTCATCTTCCATCGCTCCCACTCAACTGTGAGACTCCCACTTAACCATGAGACTTTCCTACAGAGGATAACTGAAAGAGAACCTTGCTCTGATACCACTTGTTAGGATAAACCACAGACAAAAATAAAAACTACATGCAAATATAACCAATAACAGGAAATAATAGAACACAAAGAAATGAACACAAGACACCAAGATTTAACGTGGTTCACCCAATCCCTGGGCTACGTCCACCAAAAATCAAGTCCGATCTTATTAGAATCCAGTGATTACAACCTAATTACAATTTCGTATCACAACATTATGAAAAATACCCAACCCTAAGCCCTTTTATACAAGTATTAAACCGCTTTATGGTTATAACATGTCGGCCATAATATGTCGCCTACCATGTTGGCTACTGCCCAAAAATTTTATGTACAATACTTTCCTGATCAGTCACCACAATCTAACAATCGCCCACTTGGGGACTAATCAGGCTCCACACTAAAAAACAAAATGGACTATAAGGATAGAGTTTCTAAGATAATATATAACACTTGATGACAAGGATGGAATATATAGAAATCACACAAAGAAGGAACCCTTATTAAGTGTGCTAGTGAAGAACAACAACAACAACAAAAGAGAAGATAATGAATGTGAAAAAGAAGAACAAGAAGGATTCAAGGAAAGAGTGTTTAGAACACTCATGAATATGGATGCCAAACCCAAGGTAGAAGCTGCAACTTATCCACGAAGTTTGAATGGAGAAGAATTGATTGACTAGATTTGAACAATTTGGATAAATATTTTTAATATAAGGGTGTAACTAAGGAAAGGAAAATAAAATTTGTATGCACTATATTGAAGGTCGACACCAATATGTCATGGGACTTTTTCCAAAATAAAAAAAGAAGGAAAACTAAGGACAAGATTTAGTCATGGGATATGATGTTAGCTATAAGTTGATGTCAAATTTCCTTCCCAAGGATTACCAAGCCAACATTTAAAGGACTAAAAAAACTAGAGCAAGAAGATATGCCTATAAAAGACTACACAAAGGAGTTTTACAAGATATAAATTAGTACTTGACGTGTTGAAGAAGATATGGAGAAGATGGCACAATATATGAATGGTCTGAAATGGATGTTGTCATGAGGGATTAGACTTGAACTACTAATAGAGGTAACACAATCCCATAAAAAAATGCAATGAATTCCATGCCTATGGGTATGCCTATCTTGAAAGTACATCACCAATTTATGGGCCAACTGTAGGGCCCATTTGCCATTGCACCAAAAGCCATGACTGTTAGTGAACATGGAACACCACATAACTAACCACCTGCCTAACCCATGACCAAGCCAAAACTAGGCTCTGATACCAATTGTAGAGCCCATTTGCCATTGCACCAAAAGCCATGACTGTTAGTGAACATGGAACACCACATAATTAACCACCTATAGGCGGGGGAGCGCGTCGCATCACCCAACACCAACTTGTTTATTGAATCACTTAAAACTATCTTTGGTAGAGAAAAGAGATAGAAAGATATGCAAAATATGATACCTATACATAAGGTGATGCACCAAAATGTATGTGACTTGAAGTAATGGAATCTTCACAAAATACAGAAAAAAAAAAAACTAAGGTTCACCAATCAATTGGAAAATCATTGAAAACATCACTCTATGAAAGTTCTTGTTATCTTGATTAATAAAGAGGAAAGTAATCTATTTTTAACATATTATTTAATCAAAGTAGTAAACAAAAACATAATCTGCAACCTAAGATATCATATTCATCTCTTGATTTGAAAGGAAAACTAATTAAGTAAAGGCATATAATATATACACACAATACTTACATCAATGAACTCATAATCAAGAATGAAGAACCAAAAAACAATGGAGAAGGAACCAATAACTATCTGTATCATATCAAGGAATATTTGTTACTAGTCACATGAGCTACAATCAATATGTCTCTCTCTGAAATATGAAAAAATGAGAAATAAGGAAGAACTATAAAATAATGCTAAGGCATTAACCTTATAGAAAGGTTACCCCTAAATGCAACCCTCAAAAGAACTACATATGATCTGATTCATCAAACTATGAAAATAAATCCATCCCCAAAGCTCAAAATATTGAAGTTTCAATATCTTGATATGATTACATATTAGATATTTAAATTCCAAACATCAAGATGGTGGAAATGAATAATGTGTTTTAAAACTTTGATATTGCTATCAAGATTTGACTAAGTAATTTTTTTATTCAAACTCATTGACCCATGTTTCATGAGTAGTGACTCAAATGAAGTCTTGACAAGTCCTATCACTACTACAAAGATGGGGTGTTAAAGACAAATTTTAAAATGACCTTTTAATAAACTATCTTCCACTGAAACAAATAGAAAGTTGTGTATTGTCTCAAGTATGTCTTTAACCGAGCGTCTTTAATATATTGTCTTAAGAAATTATCTTGAGAAGAAATTTTAGAAGAGAAGTATTTTGTCATATCAAGATAATTTTTTTAGATAGTATATTAAGATATTCTATCAAGGACATGTTTTAGACAAAACACAACTTTCTTTTTAAATGATCTCAAATTTTGTCTTTAACCACCCTCTTTGTAGTAGTAGGAAAACAAGATAAGCTAGAGGAAAAATAGTTTTTCTAGTTAAAACATTAATATTGATTATATTACAACAATATCCAATTAGGTAGAGTGGAAAACATCTTTCCTAGATATTATTGCTCACAAGAAAAAGAAATTTCAAACTAAAATAGCACAACAAAAAAATTATTATCACACATTCTAAAATGAAAAAACACATCAACATTTTTTCAAACTCGTAAAAAAAATTATTATAATTTAAAGATTTACTTCGTTTCCTTAGCAAATCAATTGGAGCTCAACTTTTAGCATGTCAAATATTTGACTCTAAACTAACACAAATTGATACTACTTTAAAGTTTCATAAATAGATCAATTGATCTCTTTCTCTTCTTTTTGTTCACACTATTTTTCAAATGTAGCACATTTGTATCCTCATGTAGCACATAAAAAATAGGCAATAATTTCAATTAAGTGAGCACTACTAATAGATAGTAGAAAAGATGCACAATCTCATTGTTAAGCTTTGAAGGTATCCAACTAGGATTGTTATCCCTCTTTGTAATGTCTGGTATAAAAATTTCTAGAAATAAAATTGACATGATTTCCAAGTGACATAGAGATAATTCAAAGAGAAATTTCAAAGCTTCCTAGTGCCTCAAGTGATTTTCTATTTATAAAATTTGTGGCCTACATACAAGGGAATTTTCTAGAAAACATTGAGGAAGCTTATATCATGACCTTTACTGTTGGATAATTTCAATCTATAAAAATGAAATAAACAAGTTCTAACTATGACAAGCATGCCCAATATAAATCCCATTTCTATCCTTTGTAACTTAGTTAGACCCTTTGAATTCCCATTGATCTTAAAACCTAAATAAAACATTGATATTTTGTATAATACGATCCATATTTAAATACTAAAAATATCAAACATCAACATTACAACATGTGGGACATTATAGATGCCTTGGAAAGTGTCCATTGAAATACATTATTCTATAAATAAAGATTCTATTGGAGTGAAAATATATGAGTAAATAATTGTGCACAACCAAATAAAAAATGCACTTGACTTCTTCTATAACCATTTTCCCAAAAACTATAATGAATTAATTTTTCATGATATAAAGGTCCTATAACTGGTGTGCCCAATCAGGTAATATTTTATAGTCACATGTTTGGATAATTGAAGGAACATTAGAAAAGAAATATGATCTCTATTCCATAATAACCAATTGAAAAAATTAGGATTTTAAATGAAAGAGTATACATAAATAAACTTAGCAAAACCTCAATAATGAACATAATAGTAATAATGAACATAATAGTAAATGATTTGTTAAAATTTTACATTAGAACATTGAAACTCAAAATTGTGTAATAAATGCTTTATTCTCAATGTGAAGAGTATCTTTTACATAAGATTGCACTACCAATTGTATGTGCCAAAAATCATCATCTCTTGTGGATTGAAAAAAAAATGTTACTAAGGTACATATTTTTGCAAAGACAACTACAAGAAAATACTTCATTTTCAACATGCTGCAATATAGTGTTTTTTAGCATGTCATTTCTAGAACATGACTTCTTTTAGATGCATTTTCCTAGAAATATTTTTCAACTAAACAATAACAATTTCAAATTCTTCATGTTTCTCCAGTATCCTAAAAGAAAGATGAGATGATTTATTTTTCACATTCAAAAAATAATGAAATTTGAGAAGAGAACTACAAGAATACTAAAGATATTAATTTTCATATCTGTTTGAAAGGATAAACAATCCATTTATGAATAATAGACAAGTAAAATAGTAAAGTGGAGTTCTTATAAAGTAGACTTCAATAGAGTTCTAAGGAAAACATCAAGACATGAATATTGTAACAGAAAATTTTTTTTTTAAAAAAAATTCAATTTCAATAGTCATACAATTTTCGAAGTATAATATAGTCTACTAAACTCTAACAACATACCTAGTTTTCAAGTTCATCACTTTCATTTATCCATACTCTTCCTTAGTGTCCTCTTTCTATGAAGAACTATTGTAACTGAGGGCATGAACTATTCATCACATCGAACACCCTCATTACTATTGTTTCCCACTTGTTGAAATTGAAGGAGAGTTTCCTATTGTGGTTCTAGAATCATAGTTGAATCGTTATGAGAAACAAATAATTTAGCATGTTCCTTTAGCTCCTCTTCATACTCACTATTGGATGATGTTGACTATTGTGCTTCCTATACATAACACAACTTAATTTATTAAGATAACATAATACCTTTGATTAAATTATTGTATACGATATAATATTATATTGAACTTAACTCAAATTCATGACTAGTGACTAATTTATCCCCTTGTTCTAGCAAGTATTGTTGAAGTACTTGAGAACATTGTAGTAAGGTGTACTTTAGGTTCTCCTTTGCAGTCTCCATTTCAAAATCATGAATGTCATATAAAATTCCAACCAAACTTATAAGTTATCTTGATTTATAAGATATAATAAAATCATTATTTTATCATGAGTTTATTATGAAATAGAAAATACTAAAGATGATAATAGTCATGTATACCAAGCCGCCACAAATGCTTTTTTTTATTTTTTATTAGACTGCAAGAATCAGGTGTAGCACGACCCCCCCTATAAAATGTAGTCCACTAGGTAAACTTTTTAACGTGACCGGTAGCACTGGCGCAACATGCCCACTGGTACCACGGGGATGGGGGAGACTAGAACCCGTGACCAACCCCCTACAACAGGGAAGATTTAGCCAACCAAGCTAGGGCCCCTGCCCCTACCACCACAAATGCTATTATATTGGACACCCTAGCTTGGGTTACCCTGATTGTATCTTGAAGACATCTTTTAGATTCTCTTCTTGTAGATGGACTTGATAGTTCTGATTATCATGTACCCTCCTATTAAATTTATCATCATTGATAAGTTTATACCATGTACCTTGGTTTGTTATCCAAGTTGGATGTGGATATCTTAAATCTTTTGCCAATTTGGACGTCAAATTATCTCTATTGGAATGAATGTATTTTCTTGCAATATCCAACATAAATTCTTGATTAAAAGTAGGATTTAGAAATGCAACTATTACATATTTAAAAATATAATTTTTTTAATTATTGGCTTGTTTTATCCAAGTTACTTGAATTTTATTTCCAAATAAATACTTTGCATAATGATAGATAAAGTGAAAGAACTTCATACAATTTTCATCTTTCAAAAAATCTCCATTCGAGAAGATATTGTTGATGCCTTAAGTATTGAGGTCGATGCCTCTATAGTTACATCAGTCAGTTCTTCATCTCTTTCCTATCTTTAGAAAGAAGATTGTAAAATTGTTAGAAACTCAACCATAATATCCAACTATAATTCAATTTAAAATAATACCTTATTGCATTGAGAATAAAGGAATTTCTCAATAAATAGTGCAGATTTATATTAATGAAGAACAATTTCTTAAGGAATAGACAACATATGAAAATGAAGGAAACCAATATAATTTCAAATAGCACATTCTATTAAGAGGATTAAAAGTCCAATGGAAAGAGCAGATTTTATGAGGAAGAAATATTGAACATCAATAGTGGACAACATATGATGGGTTATAGGTTGTGAACAAAATTTTCTATCAAAGAAATACAATCTACAAAACACCGACAAGGTAAAGGTAAGACACCAATATTAAGTTATACTAATCCAATTCAATATCATTCAAGTAAAGATATTAGAACAATAAAAGTAAATGTATTGGAAATAACCATGAATAATTTTTTTAAAGAAAATAACAAGGTAAGTTGTTGTGTACTAATAGCTACGATGGAAAAAAGATAGCAAAAGAGTAAAAGAGAAATGACTTTCAATCATTGGACACAAGTTTATAGTTAAAGATTGCCAAGTGGTGTAGTATAAGGTCTATAAATTACATGCATGACTCAAAAATAAAATAAGGTGATATGTAACAAAAAATAAAAATTCTTACATTGTGAAAAATAAAATGCTGAATGTTAAACAAAATTATGAGCTTCAAAAGTGAAATAAGATAATACTTGAGATAACTTTACCTACTCAACTAATGTAATCCTTCTGATCCCCAACAATATCCTCTCACATAGATCAATTTATTTAAGTATTTCTTTCATCTGTTCAAGATTTTCAATAGTTTCAGGTAGGATTCTTAACATCCTTGATTTTGATTCCATATCATTCCTCAAGAAAACTTGTTAAGGTGTTGGTGGGAAAATGTTGACTGAACCTACACTTGATGGATTATTTGATAATCATGGTGTACTCCTAATAGGTGCATGAATTTCCATTTTAACAAGGATACTAGGATAATCTATGTTTGATATATATGGTGTGGTATGAGGTATTGTTCTTGATGTCACTCTTGTTATAGGTGTACCTAGTCTAGATGTAGAGGAAATGGAAAATCTTGATACATCTTGTAAAGAAAAAATATAAATCATAAAGTGATATAATAAGGTAAATAATATTATTGAACACACACAATCATACATTTCAATTTTTTCTTTTGTATGATATTAGATGTATCAGATGTCACAATCAGAGCGTACATGCCAATAAGATGTGTGCTTGGTGAAGCTACTCTAAAAGTGTCCTAGTAAAATAAACATAAATAATAATAAAATATAAAAGATAAAATAAGTTAATTAAGTGCACAAAATATAGATGAGATCTTAGTGTTTGCATAGTATTAGAAGGACTAATGGGAATAATAAGGGGTTGAACAACTTTAGAGATAATCTGCATTTCAAAAATATGACTTAACATGAAATAATATAAAACATAAGAAAATTAAATAGATTAAAGATCATTTTTCAAACATACCTCATGAACCATCATAGTAATGTTTTGTCCTTTCCCATTCCTTAGCATTTCAACTAGAGCATTTATGATCATTGGATCTCCCAAGGTAGAATTGGGTGCATCCACATACACATTCTTAAAGAAACACATAATAACATAAAATAATGTAATATTGATAAGAGAAAAAATGTAAGTTGTATTAGAAACAACAAACAATACAAAGTGGATAGTAATATTATAAAAGTGTTATGTTTCTAATTAATAAATGATGTAGTCCAATGTGTCAAACTGTGTTACAGGTTTTGACATGCAATGTATCCATTCTTATAGCCATATATTGATGAAAACCATATTCCTAAGAGTTCAATTCAAGTTGAATCAAATATTTAGTGGACTTTATAACAAAGCACATTTCAGATGATTTGTCTTAATAAAAAGCTATTTCCAAATGTAGGTTAGCACTAACCTTTAAGAGATGGAATTTTCCTATTCTCTAAGTTCAAATATTTCATATCACACATTCTCAATTTTTTAATTCTTGACAAGATAACCAGATTATAAAAAAATTAAACTCATTAAATGGAATTGTTGAGACATAAAAGAAAAATAATTATTGTAAGCTAAAAAAAATGAGATGAACTATTCTTGGGAAAAAAGGATGCAATTAAAAAAATCTTGATGAAAGATGGCCCTCCTTACATCATATATTTCGTTATAAAATTTATGCATTTAGTACACTAAGGAATTCAATTCTAGAGGAAAGTAGTTGAACACCCAAACCAACCTTGTGCATACTTTATGAGATAATCACTAAAGGTTTGTCAAAAAAAATACTTAATTTGATATAAGAAAGATTTTAATAAAAAAATTGATCATTATTTCATTTTTTGGTAAGGTTTAAACTCATAATTGGGTGCTGTCAAAATGGTCAGCATGTATTCTAAAAACTTTCCTTACCAATCAAATCTGATTATAGTATTTCAAACTATTCCAAAAAAGTTAGTATATTATAAAAATGAATTTTTTTCTAAAATGGGAATGGCAGTAAAAAATGAGGATAGTCAAAAAGTATAGGATTATTGGACACTAATATCTATCTAGAAATATGAACCACACTTTATAATGTAAAAAACCAAAATAGTAGATAATATACTACTACAATACTTCAAATACATTCATAACAACATGAAGGCATAAAATAAGTTCACAATGAAATAAATTCAGCAACATTGTTAAATAACTATTTTTATAAGGTCAAAAACAATATAAGTAATATGATATTATCCACATTAGAGGTGTTACTAATAATAATCACAACCATCTTGAAGTGAACATGGTAATTAGACAATGCCATTCTCACATGAAATTTCATTGTCTAATGGCATATCTGTGCCACCATTAATTTGACATAAGTCAACAATTAAATTACTACTTTCATTTTCATGGTCTTGATCACATTCAAATATAGGTATATCAAAATCAATAAATTCATCATCCTCGTGGACTTAATGTCGATGTGGAACTTGCTCATTTCCTTCAAACACTTCAGTAAACTCATCATGATCTTCATCTTGGTTATCTCCATCTTGAACAATAAAAACTTCATCATCTACATTTTGATGATCTATATCTTCATGGGATAATTTTGCATCTTCAATTAAATCATGATCCTCTAAATCATGATCTTCATCCTCTTGGATTATATTCAATAAAAAATGACCATCTAGGCTGTTCTAAATTTGGAATAAGAAATATTTGTTTAGATTGATTTGAAAATACACAAGGTTTAGAAGTGGCTTCAACCTAGATGTGTTGATAATGTAGAATCCATTTTTGTGCAATAAGATGGGTTTTTCTTCACCCACTTTGATAAGCTTATACCATTCAACATGGATGACAACTTTCTTGAAACATGTAAAATCAAGCTCTGTAATATACTCCAAAACTCTGTAATATTGAAGTTTGCTTGTGATTGGTTGCCTATCATTTGCATGTGAATGACAATCTACCTCAAATGATGATGAAGCTCCACAATCATATGTTTGTCTCTTTTCATCAACTCTTCTTATGTGAAAATGATGACCAAAATTCCACATTCCATTGTAATAGTTTACATAAATCCATATTAATAATAACTATTTAGATTGAATGATATAAAAGATAAAACAAATTTTAAACACATCTAGCATGTTAATATATATTTATCACCTCCCCATTTATAGATCCTTTAATGAAATTCAACTATTGTGGTGTCTACTTCTATTCTTCCATTTTTTTGTCTCATGTTCTATATTGGTCTTTAACCAATTACATGACCATCTACATGGCCATTTTCTTTTATGGCTTGTAGATAATCCTTGTGTAGTATTTTGACAATGCTTATTATATATGTTAGCCTCTAATTTTTCTCCTTTAAATGACTAAAGTTGGTTATAATTCCATAACCGTGGGGCTTCAAGGTATAATTTAGGTAAGTACTCACTCAAATGTACCATTACTTGGAAAACCATATACTACTCAACCATGGACCCTTCAAGTCGATCTTTGTGCTGAACAAATTGCTTCAAAACCTTCATATATCTCTCCATGAGTGACATTGTTTGAATGCAAATAGGACCACAAAAATTAATTTCTTATACTAGGTGGAGAGGGTAGTGCTCTTGAGAATTAAAGAATCTTGGAAGGAAGAACATTTGAAGATTGCACATCAAAAGTTAAATATTCCTCTTGCAATACTTCAAGTCATGATGATATATCTCTTTAGATGAGACCCACCTACATGTATTAACATGTATTATAATAAAGATTTATGATATATTTGAAATGAAAAATATTAAAGATATGCATTAGAAATGATGCACTTAAATTAAGAATATTCACAAAAAAGTATAGATGAATTATTTAGATTACCTCAAATATTTGGATAATTTATAAATAGCTGATGTGACATTATGATAAAAAAAAAAATGCTTGGTATTGTTGCAAGCAACACATATTGCATTACCATTGATGAATATCCATGTTAAAATATGTATGAACTAATATTATAATTCAAATATAAAAAAATTATAATTATATTTGTAACATTCATAATGTATGAAAAAGTTACCTTTATCCAATTGTGTCAATCATATGTTTTTAGGTTAGACACTTAGATCCATCTCCTTTGAATGCATTTTTCAATGTCGCACCAAAACTAGATGGAAATTTTACTCTTTTCATTGTATCAATAATATTTTCCTTCTCCTTTGATGTAAGAGTCCATGGAGCATGAACATATGAGCATTTTCCATGCAACCACATGGTTGGCATGATATTAGCAACTTGTAAGTCCTTTCATAATTTTATTTGTGCTTCAAAATAATTTCCATTTAGATATTTCCATAAGTAGTATGCCATATATTTTCCAATGTGTATAATATCAATAATATTTTCCTTCTCCTTTGATGTAAGAGTCCACGGAGCATGAACATATGAGCTTTTTCCACGCAACCACATGGTTGGCATGATATTAGCAACTTGTAAGTCCTTTCATAATTTTATTTGTGCTTCAAAATCGTTTCCATTTAGATATTTCCACAAGTAGTATGCCACATATTTTCCAATGTGTATAATATCAAATAGGTTATCTATTGGTAAGTTCTCATAATATTCTAGTTTGTAAAAAATTGAGTCTTTTCATTTCTAGTAGAAATCATGTCCCTTCCATTTTATCACACATCACTTTCCACCTAACAGGGTCCATCCTTCTTGGATTGCTCATTTACGTTTATGTTCTATTGAATTTATTTTTCTCATTCACTCAATAGAAATGATTTTGAGGTAATAATTATCTATATTCATCATACACAATTTTATAGAGATCTTTGGACTGCCTATATAAGAGTTTTGGCCACATGATGAACCATGTTTCCCCTTTGTTTGTAGCCCTAAAATAAGAATGGAAACTAATGTTAGTAAGTGACACAATAAACCCAATAATTTAAAAATACAATTTATCATATATTACCACAAAAAATAGAGAGCCCAGGGGCATCATGGATATTCCAGATAAGTAGATAAGTATAGCATGAAAGCAAAAGTTTCAATCATTGATGGGTCTTGATACATCATACATATTGACACCATCCCATAATTCATGAAGCTCACCAATAAGGGGCTTCATAGATACATCCATATCCTTTAATTGATATTTCCCTAACTAACCAAAAAGTTTGTTAAGGTTTAACAAAATTAATTTTTTTAATATAATTTCCAAAAAGGCTTTGCATTAATATGTTCTAATACCTAACATGAAAAGAGTTAACATTGCATGCTCCTTTTTCATTTCCATCCAAGGGGGAAGATTTTTATTAATAATTAAAAATATCCAAATAGAGTATGTTTCTCTAAAATCTAGAAAAGGATTGATTCCATCCACTGCTAGAGAAATTCTTGCATTCCTTGGCTCATTCCATTTTTCCTCAATATCTTTCCAACATTTTCTATCTACACACATATGCATGACACCATATTCGTTCCTCCCATGTGTATGATAATCTATAAATTTTTCCAACTCCTTACATTTGAACACCTTCTCAAACCTTGGCTTTATTGGAATATGGTAGTACTTTGTAAGGAACCTTCTTGGATACTTGATGTTGAAGATATCTACACATGCAACACACTGGGCATTGTTGCAAGTTTTCATTCTTTCCATACTACAATATATGTTCATTTGGACATGCATAATATATATTTTACTCCACTCCAATGTATTTTATTAGTTAAGATACTTCTTTATAAGAATGAGGCAACTTATTATCCTTTGGAAGTATTTTATTTTCCAAAAACCTATATGATGCAACGAATCATTCTTATAAGTATATGCACGACTTTAAATAAATAAGGTATCTAGAGAATCAATTAATAATAATATCAAAGCCTACATTAATATATTAGTAATACATATGTTTTTCAATCCATTTGTAACTTTCAAATTGATCAACAAAATGGGTACTTCCAATAGAGAAGTATCTACATTTGGAAAAAGAGGCATCCTAGCCAGCTAAGCTAGGGGTGAATCAACACCTTCTTCAAAACATGTGTAGAAGTCTTGGATAAATTAATTGACACAAGATGCATTTAATTGTGAAGTGGTTTCATCCATTAATGTGTGTTTCTTCATCTTGAGACTAGTTCTCACCAATGGCATTCATTGGTTCTTCAACAATATTCGGAACTAGAAGTGGGTTTTCATCAAAAGATCAAACAACATGATCAATAATAATACATTAAATAGTATGCAAATTACTTATTAAAAGAATACCAATATGTTGATCTTATAGTGCACCTATTCTATATAAAGTCCATATTTCAATCTATGGATAGAAACAAGGCATCACTTCTTTAATTTCCTATTTTGGCACCTTTTACAATTGCAATATATCATTTCATTAAATTATACATTTATACTTGGAGTAGGTCTTGTTGTCCACTCATCTGAATATTTAGATGATCATGATGCAATACTTCCCTAAATGCACCATGTACTATCAAGGATCAGTGTACAAATCTTAACTTGCATATTCCATCATCGTGAAGAGCACATGATTGGTACAAATCATCGAATTTGTGACTTTGAAAATGTGACTTTAATGGGACATAAGTGGAAATTTTTTAGCTATTTTTTGTATAAAAATTATTAGTGCACACACTGAGAAATATTTTTTAAGTTCAAAGAGATGAGATTTTAAGTACAGTTTTTTATTCTTAGATCACCCCTTCATGGACATTTGTAATATGGATGTACAACACTACCATCAAAAGTTGATAGTTTTTTTGTTGATATACTAGTACTATGTGACAATACTCCTAGTTTTGTAATATGGTTAGGTTTTTTGAAAGTAGTTTCTTACTTGAAAGGTTCCAGTGATCTCAAAAAGGAGTTTTATAATTAATCAAAATTACTCTAAAACATATTTTTTTATTGATAACTATTTCAATATTTTCATGATAATGATGATAAGAAATATTACTCTGAATGCTTCACGTTTCATTTCACAAAAATGATACTAAAAGTACTATATATATGTATATTTATATGTATATGTGTATATATATCTATATATATATACACATATACATATACATGTAGATGTATATGTATATGTGTATATATATCTATATATATATACACATATAAATATACATGTAGATGTATATGTATTTGTGTATATATATATATAGATATATACACATATACATATACATGTATATCTATATGTGTATATATATATAGATATATATACACATATACATATGCATGTATATGCATATGTGTATATGTATATGTATATGTATGTATATGTATATATATACATATACATATACATATAGATGTATATATATATATATATATATATACATACATACATACATACATATACCAAGAATATATCCCAAAATATTTAAACAAAAACTATCATATTCAAAATCCTATTTTGCAATAACAGAATGATAACATGAGCTTGTATTTAAACATGTTAGTGAGGCTGTAATGAATGACTTCCGAGGTCATTCATCATTTCTCATATGAAACTCAATCTACTATAAATGATGAAACTCAATCTATTATAAAAAGATACTTGCACAATTTGAGCTTCATTCAGTACACTTAACTACTCAAAGATGTTAAACACTCATCAAAGAAATCCAAACAATGACATTCAAATTTATAGCTAATAGTTCTAATTATAAAAGATCTTCAAATTTGCATTCAAGGAGGGGTTGTAGTAGAGTTGTAGTCAAAGGGGGGTTTTAGTAAAACTCACAAAAGGTGAAGAACTATTAGACCAAATAGGTTTTAGTACTCTCAAGCATAAAATCCTACTAATAGTTTTCAATTTACACTTTTTAAAATAAGGTCACAAAGAGGTATAATGAAATCAACAATGCACATTGCATAGAGAAAGAAAAATATATCAGTCATACAGTCAAGTTTATGGAAATGATATGGATTAATAATAAAGCAATGTTTTTGAATCTCTCAATGTTGTTCTGCATAAATTTGAGTGGCTCTTCAATGTAACATGACAAGTATCCTTCAAAATGTTTAATTACTACACCTATTAGACATTGTAATGCCCATGGTAGCTCAAATTATGCATAAGAATCTAGATTATATTATATGTTAAAATCAATAATTTTTGTTGTATAAAATGGTCATTTCAAAATTACCTAACTATAAAATTATACTTTATATTATGAATACAATTATAAAATTACCTAACTACAAATAATATAATCACCTAACTACTAATAACATAATTAATTTTAATTAGTTAAGTGATTCTTAGAATTCAAACAAAAGAATAAAATTCATCTTTTTATGAAAATTATTATTAATTTTTCTTTTAAAAAATGGACAAAGCCACTATATATATATTATTAAAAATTAAAAATAGGTCCAATGCTTCATTTGGGAAAGAACAGAGAAAACACAAAATCGTCACCCAATATAAAGATGGCAAGAGATTCCATACAAAGTTTTGAGAAAATTTATAGAATGATTGCTCTTAGTAATAATGATTTTCGAAAGTAGACACAAATTTATCTAATCACATGGCGAGCAGAGTTGGAGCATGTAAGCTTAATTGGAACTTCGATCCTTAAAAAACCATTGAGAAAAATTCGTAGCCCAAGAAAGCAAGATGCACAAGGTTATTAAGCCACATTGCCCTGAGACACATGCCACACGTACATGACAAGGTAACTCAAATATAGTTAGATAAAAAATGAAGATATTGGTAGATAAAAAATGAAGATATCGGTAGATAAAAATATGAAGGGTAATCATTTACAAAAGTGCTAGCACATCCATCTCAATTAATCATTTTCTGCAAGGTATTGAATGACAACATCGAGAGTGCCAAATGATAAATCATTACAACCTTGTTTCATTATTAATGATATCCAATAAACTTGGATATAACTCTACCAATGTAGTTGGATCCCAACTATATAGTTTCTTTCCATCACATCCTAAGTTTGAAAGGTAGTTAGCCAATTGGTTACGTTCACGATAAGTATGAGTGAGGAGGCAATTTTCAAAAGAATCAATTAGGTGCCAAGCCTGTTTTAGGTTGTATGGTAGACTTTTGCATTGAATTTGTGTACTAATATAAGCTTGAATAATAATAAGAGTGTCCCCTTCCACTTGGAGCTGAGGTATCTTCATAGATGATGTTGTGACAAGGCTGAGGAGCAAAGTTGAAAACTCTACATTATTTTTGGTGTCCCATGGAATAGGTGAAGATTTTATAATTAGAGGTATGCCCAAGTGATTTCGTAAACACACACCTATACCAAACATCTTTGGATTTCCATGAGATGCACCATTGAAGTTCAACTTAATAACACCTTGGTCTAGAGGTTCCCATTTCACATTCAATGTATCTTTCTTCAATGTATTTTTGAGGCTTAAAATATTTGGAATAGATATAAGCTTCCAGCTTTTGAGAATTTAATTATCCCAATTGGAGAATCCAATTTGTGAAGACCTCTTCCTAATATTAGTTATAACCAATTCAGAAATTGATTTTTTAATTATGTTAGTGACATCACTAACTATAGATTGCTCCTGCCTGAAGATATGCTTGTTCCTTTCACACCACAATTCCAAAACAACCAAGGATGGGGAACATTTCTAGATGGATGCTAGGAGAGATTTTACATGTAACACCATCCGGGCTTCAAAAAAATCCCACAAGGGGTTTGGAAGTGGCATTGAAAAACTAAGTTTTCCAAGAAGAAACAATCAACAATCCTGAGAAAAAGCATACTGAAGAAAAACATGATCAACATCTTCGAAAAGGTGCCCACATAGAAGGAATTTATGTTATTGGGCAATATTGAATCTTTTTAACCTGTCACTTGTTAATGGCATTTTTTGAAGAGCTAGCTAGGATAAGCAGCCTACTTTAGGAAATGTATAATCATTCCAATAGAAAAAATAAGCCCTTTTCTTTATCAAATTATTCTCCAAACTACTAAGAGCCAAATATCCATCTTTGATTGAATAGCATCCATTATTAGTAGGGGCCCAAAAAATCCTATCTTCTTGTTCAAGGAAGAATAAATCCCTATTACTAAGAGCCTAATTGAATAGAAGAGCAATATGATTTAGTATAGGCAAATTGGAAGGATCTTTCCAATCGACCTTGTAAGAGAGAGGATCCACTTGAGACACATAATCCACATCTGTGACTCCCCAACTGTCTTTAAATATCTGAATGAAATCTGAAAGCATTTTTCTAGTAGCTCGAGGAGGTAGGTCATTCCATGAATCCTCCCAAAAAAATGCTCAGCATCCATTATTAAATTCCCAAGAAACATAGTCAAGTATCACATGCCTAGATGCAGTCATAAACTTCCCTATTTCAGAGCCTCGAGGTAAGTTTGATGTAGTTAAGATTCAAAGAGGATCTAAGGAGTCAAGATATTTTGATTTCATAATTTGACACCGTAAACTATTTGGTTTGTGGATCATTTTCCAAATCAGCTTTCCACCATAAGCTTTGTTTCTAAGTGCCAAGTTATGGAGACCCACTCCACTACAATTTTTGTCATGCATCATATCCCGCAATGAAATTAATGAGATTTTTCTATTTCTAGACATATTTCAACACCACAAGAATTTATTAATTATTTGTCTAATTTGTTTAATCATTGAAGAGGGAGCATGCAACACAGAGATGAAATAGCCTGGTATAGCAGAGAGGATAGATCTAACGAGTGAAATTCTACCCAAGAGGGAAAGCAATCTTAACTTTCCATGCTGATACACTACTTTTAATTCTATCAATGATTGATTTCTAGTATATAGCCTTGTTAGCTCCCATAAAAAAAGGGGATTCCCAAATATGTTGATGGTAATAATTCTGTTGGAAGCCCAAAATGTTAACAATCTTGTCTGAAAGGATTGCATTGGTGAAGAAGATGTAAACTTTTCATTTTTGGAGTACTAATTTACTGACTTGAAATGGCAGTATAAAAGTCAAGGACTTGCTTAATTGATCTGGCTTCTTGAAGAGAAGCAAAACCAAATAATAGGGTATCATCCACAAATAAAGAGTGTGTGATGGATATAGTAGATTTAGGCAACTAAATTCCTTTCCAACTTCTATTTATGTGTCTTGAGGTAACCAATCTACTAAAAGCCTTTTCCATAATAATAAGAAATGAGGGAGATAGTGAATCACCCTATCTTACACCTTGGGAATACAAAAAAGAACCTAAAGGAACCCATTAATCATGACTAAAAAAACTACTTCAAAAATATGAGCCTTAACCTATTTACACCACTTACGAGAGAAACCAAACTTTAGAAGAACCTTAAACAAGAAATTTCAATTGACGTTGTCATACACTTTAACCATATCCAACTTGATAACAAATGATGGAAGCTTTAACCATATCCAACTTGAGAACAAATGATGGAAGCTGATGAGAGTTAATAGAATGCAACATTTCATGTGCAACAAGAGCTCCTTCCATGGTCTCAATCCTAGGAACAAAAATACCTTGTTGAGGAGAGATAATATTTTTGAGAATCTTTTGTAATCTTAGATATATAGCCTTGGTGAATATCTTATATGTAGTGTTACATAAGGAAATTGGTTTGAAGTATGCAAAATTCCTTAGAGATAAAGATTTAGGAATCGGGGCTATATTGGTACAATTGAAATTCTTAGGCATGAAGCTTCGCTTTCTCGACTCCTCCATTGTGAGGAGAAGATAAAAAGCAACAAAGTTCGAACATTTCTATAAATAAAAATAAGCTATAAAAACATCTAGACTAGGAGCTTTATCTAAAGACATAGAAAACAAGATTTCCTTAATCTCAATTAGAGTAAAAGGTCTAATTAGAAAATCATTATCTTGTGAGGTAATCAAGGAAGGAATTGTCGAGAGCATCTCCTCAGTGAGAAGATGAGATGGCTAATCATTTGGAGTTGGGGCTAGTAAATTTTTGAAAAATTTAACACCCTCATTCTGAATACTTGTTTCATTAGACAAAATATCATTTGAATCTGAACTCCCAATTTGAAAAATTGTGTTTGATGCTCTCCTCTATTTGACTGACATGTGGAAAAACTTAGTATTTTTGTCTCCCTCCTGAAGCCATGATTAACATGATCTATGCCTCCAATATTCTTCTTCTTTTCCACAAAGCTCCACCCATTCATCCTATAATACTTTTTGTTTAACATATAGATCCAAAGTCAATCCATTAAGGACAATGTGAGAGTGGACATCCTCTAAATTCTTAACTACTTGTCCCTTTTGAAAAAAAATAAAATTTTTGAACACATGTTTGTTCCATAATATAATATGATATTTCAAGAATTGAAGTTTTTCATAAAATTGAATCATTTTGTTACCCTTCACATAAGGAGTAGATACCCACCATTGTTTCAATAGTGGGAGGAAGTGTGGATGTCTATACCACATATGCTGAAAAGTAAATTCAGATTTGTGTCGTGTAATTGAAGAAGGGATAGATATATTAAGTACCACTGGATAATTAATAGAATCTAAAAAGGGAAGTACTTCAGCAAAGGCCAAAAATTGTAATAATTTCCAGAATTGATTTGTCTACAGTTTGTGCATGTAAATTTACCTTGTATAGGAATAATGTCAATCAATTGGTTATCTGATATGAAATTTTGAAAATCTTCTATAGCTCTAGGTGGTGCACATATTCCTCCTTTCTTTTCCTCAAGATTGACAATGGCATTAATACCACCTACTAATATGAAGTTCTCCTCAGCATGTTCTTGTATGATCTGAGACACATGTTCCCATAACACTCTTTTTTCTTGTGTTGAAGAGGGACCATAAATATTAATAATCTTTTCCTCAAGACTTACAATGGCATTAATATCACCTACTAATATGAAGTTCTCTTCAGCATGTTCTTGTATGATCTGAGACACATGTTTCCATAACACTCTTTTTTTTTGTGTTGAAGAGGGACCATAAATATTAATAATTTGAAAGGATAGATCAAAATGCTTGAAGTGTAGTAGTTGCCAATTATTTTCATGTTTAATAAGGTGACTAGATATTGTTTTTGGGTTTCAAAGTGTTGTGAGCCCCCTAACGCTCCTGTACCCAGAGAATGAGATGACTTCCAAGATGACCAAGTGCTTACTATCTTATTATATTTATCAACTAATAAATTTGTTTCTTGTAAAAGAAAAATATCCGCAGATAAGGAGTCCAATTGTTGTTTGACTCAATGTCATTTGTCAGAGGCATTGATGCCTCTAACATTCTTGGTAAGAATCTTCATTGAACTCAAGGAGACCACATTATTCTCCTAAAGCTTCTTTTGTGTGGGGTAAAACCATTATCAAGAGTGGATTGTAAACTTGCCTCAATTTCTTCTCTTGTCTTAGAAGACTTAGGCTTTCTTCCTCTTTTCTTGAGTGTTTTCATTATATATAATTCTACCATTAGACTTTGAGAAATTCATTATTGTAGTCATCATTATGAAATGTTTGTCCTTCTTGATTGGGGATAATTTGTGAATCTTTCTTCATATTCACTAGTATAGTTGGGTTCTCTAAACTCATCACATTTGTGTTCTCATCCAATCAGACTGGAGTTAAGAAAATATTATGAATAATCGATTAAGGCCAACCAATTGTAGAGGGAATAATTGGTTCAATCGTAAATGCTAAATTGTCATGGAGAATTGGATCAGCTATATTTTTCAAATCAAAATCATGCACAGCCTCTGGAATCTCCACCAATTGAGGAGATGTAGTCAAATCAATGATGAAGGAATGTGATAGTATATCCAAGAGGTCCCTATCACTAACTATATTTTGTAAAATATTGTCCATATTTTGAATATATGCTTCCCTTGGATCTTCACACTCATCTTCCTCTTCCTGAATAGTGATTTCATCAGAAGTTCTCCTAGCCATTGATACTGAGAGATGGTATGCAACAAATTTGAGGTCTACCCCAGATGGTTTGGAATATTTGGCTTTATGCAGAAGGACATTAAGCGTGTCTTCCCAATTGTTGAACATGGCTAGCTCATGGGACTATGTAAGGGGTGATTGTTGATCCTTGTTTTCCATCATATCTGGGTAGGTGAGTAATAACTGGTGTTGACTGATTTTTGAAATCACTTCTATAAACCATCGAGATATGGATGAAAATAACTTGTAAATGAACCTCTTAACACTATCCTGTTCTATCTCTAGTGGAGATCAATCTGAAATCTCTTCCACTATATGATTATTATTCTACTGGTCATCTAGGACTTTGTGTGAGACATGGGCATTGATCATTCTCCCATACTCTACATTATTCTCCACCGTCATTGAGCCAGAGCCTCTTTGAATAGAACATTTAGAAGGATCAATACACCTATCATCGCAGGCATCCATAGATCTACTGATGATCCCTCTATAAGAGTCACATTGATATACAAAATGCCCTAATTTGTGTTGTAATTTGTTAATGATCATCATGTCATGCACTTTAATCAATTGTCTCCAAGAGCCCCAATTAATTTTGAGCAGAATATCTTTGAGAAGGGTTTTGTTTTGGGAGACCAATAAAAAAACTCTCACTTCAATATTGGGCCGCTCATAGGGGATCAAATCATGCTTGAGAAATATCCCTATTCGATTAGCAATAATCTAAACTATCTCCTGGTCTTTGTACACTAGTGGTAGAGAAGGGAATGCTATCTACATAGGAAAGAAGCCTTAAAATTAGGGGACCAATTAAAACTACAAAGCCCTTGACAAAACCATCCTTTCTCCTTGTGAACTTTATCTCTTTCTTCTTTGGAATAAAAAATGGCAATAAAAAACTTGGAATTCGAATCCATGAGGAAAATTTGCCTTAAACCTACCTAGAAAAACCGAACCCAACCAATCATATCATTACAAATCAAATCATGGTTTGAAAACTTACCAATTAGGGCAGAATTTTGTATTCCTGAATATGCTTGGCAATGAAATGTTCCGCAAAGAAAACTTTCAGATCCTTTGGATGAGGTGCCTAATGCTGTGTTTCTTCATAAATCGAAGGGAGGACAGGCTTCTGTACCTTTATCCATTCAAGCTTTTGTCTAGTCGCAATCTTTGGATTGAGGGGAGCTCCAACAAGTGGTGGATTGGGGACATGAATGGATTGAACCTTCGAAAGCTGTAAAGGCGGGTTTTTCCCCTGTAACTGAATAGGTGAACCTGGAGGAGTAGTGTAGCATATGTCGAAATGCTGCTGCTTACACTGTTCGTTGCTTTTGGACTTTTTTGAGGGAAAGCCCTTACTAGTTTTTTTGAAATTATTTTCCTGCCATGTTGAACATTCAAAACGTGTTTGGTGAATCCCTTGCGGGCACCAGTATTCGATGTCTCACCCACTTCAAATGTTAAAATGCCCTCATCTCATGACAGATCACTTCCAAATTATAGAGGGTGCTTAGTGATCTTAGATTGAAAGCGAAGTCTGGGATTAACAAAAAAGGGTTTGGTAGGTTGAACAACAACTTTACCCGAGAAGATTTTAAGGGCATCATCTCCTGCAAAGTCTTGTTTATTCAATGTCCTTGATGAAGATTTTCTAGGATTCAAACAACAGCAGCAACACAAAAGAAAAAAAAATGATAATATTCAAAACAAGGAAGGCTCTGTTTTACTGCAGAGAAAAAAACTGATATATTATTCTACCTACAAATTGCTATTCAACCAATACATTTATTCAAATAAAAATTGTTTAAACTAATTCCTAACACATAGATCAAAATATAGATCAAGAGTTTTGACAGTAGTTTTAGCATTATTCCATGCCTATGATTAAGGATGGGAGAAGAAGTAACTAAAACTAAACTAAAATGCATCCAAAAATATCATCTAATGCATGCCATATGTACATCATGCTTCTTGTTTAAACTGCTCCTAAACTGAAGTATTCTAGAGATTATTCATAGAACGGTGGAAATGGAGCGGTGGAGCTGGAGTTTGAAGTGAAGATCTCAGCATCAATCTTCATACTCCCCCTTGATGCTGAGAGGACTCACAATCTGATCTCTGAGTACCAAAAATTGATCTTTTGTAACTGCCTTTGTGAAGATGTCTGCAATTTGCTCCTTTGTGCTGATGTACTTCAACTCAACTGCTTTATTTTGTACCAAATCTCTGATAAAATGTTGTTTAAGATCAAAGTGTTTGGTCCTGCTGTGATGAACCGGATTCTTGGCCAATTTAATGGCACTTATGTTGTCACAAAAAATCACAGTAGGCTGAACCTATATCTCTCCAATTTCTTCAAGAAGCTTTCTAAGCCATAAAGCTTGTGTGCCAGCTGAAGTGACCACAACATATTCTGCTTCTGTAGAAGAGAGAGCAACCATACTTTGCTTCTTTGAACTCCATGTAATTAAACCAAAACCCAAAGAAAAATAATTACCAGATGTAGATTTTCGGTCATCCAAACAACCTCCTCAATCTGAATCACTAAAGCCAACAAGCTCAAACTTATTAGAAGAATAGTGAATGCCAAAATCTACCATGCTTTTCACATACCTCAAAATTCTCTTGGTTGCCTTCATATGTTCCTCTGATGGATTTTTCATATACCTTGAAACCAATGAAATTGAATAAGCAATATCAGGCCTTGTGTGAGTTAAAAACATCAAACTCCCCACAATGCTAGTGTATAATGTCTCATCAACAATTTTAGCACCATCATCTCTACATAATGTAACTCCATGAGCAATTGGAGTGGAAAGAAGTTTACAATCAGCCATATCAAATTTTTTCAACATATCTTTTGCATACTTTTCTTGACAAATAAAAATTTCATCTTTACCTTGATAATACTCGATGCCAAGAAAGTACTTCATGAGACCTAAATCTTTCATCTCAAACTCATTCATCATAGCAACTTTAAATTCATCTTTCATCTTTGAACTACTACCCATATATAACAAATCATCAACATACAAACTCACAATGAGAATATCATTACCTTCTTGTTTGTAGTAAAGGGTAGGTTCACTCTTACTTCTTTGAAAGCCATTCTGCTGAAAATATCCATCAATTCTTGCATACCATGCACGTGGTGCTTGCTTGAGGCCATACAAAGCCTTCTTCAACTTGTAGACATAATCTTCTTTGCCTTGAATCTCAAAACCTTGTGGCTGTCCCACATATACCTCTTCTTCTAAGTACCCATTCAAGAAAGCACTTTTCACATCCATGTGATGAATACTCCATTCCTTTTGAGCTGCAAGAGAGATTAGCATCCTAATAGTTTCTTGTCTTGCTACTGGTGCAAAAGTTTCTTCATAATCAATGCCATACCTTTGAGTGAAACCTTTAGCAACCAATCTTGCGTTATGTCATTCAACACTCCCATCACTATTATACTTGGTCTTATAGACCCATTTTGTGCCAATCTTCTTCTTCTTATGTGGAAGATCTACAAGCTCCCATGTTTCATTCCTATCAATGGAATCCATCTCTTCATTCATTGCTTGCATCCAGACCTCATTAGCACATGCATCTTCAAAACATGATGGCTCAAAATCAGCTTTAGCAAGTAATGTAAAATTTACTGTCTCACCTATTGGATCTTCTTCATGTGCTTGATTTTGACACCTCTCGTGAATATCACTCAATCTTCTTACCTTCCTTGGAGGACTAGAGGATGGACTTGCTCTTGGTATTGGTGAGGGGTTTCTTGGTGGGCTTGGTGATCTTGAAATAGAACCATTAGCTGGCTGCTCATTATCATTATCAGCAATATCATCATCATCCAAAACTGATTTTGGCTTTCCAACATGTTGTTTTTTATGACCATAAACTCCCCCTTCATCAAAAATCACATCTCTTGAAACAACAATCTTATTAGTAATAGGACTAAATAATCTATAAGCTTTGCTTTCTTCACTATAGCCCACAAAAATACATGATTCACTTTTAGCATCTAGCTTTTGCCTATTCTGATCAGGGATGTGAACATAAGCCAAACAACCAAAAACTTTAAAATGATTTACATTAGGCTTTTTCTCATACCATGCTTCATATGGAGTCATCTTGTGGAGGGCACTTGTAGGACTCCTATTGAGAATATATACGGCTATAGCAACTGAATCAGCCCAATAAGAATTGTTCAAACTCTTGGTTTGTAACATGCTCCTTGCCATTTCTACCACTATACGATTCTTCCTTTCAGCCACTCCATTCTGTTGGGGTGTGTATGCAGTTGTGAGTTGTCTTTTGATGCCATTCATCTCACAAAAATTCTGAAAATTGTTTGAGCAAAATTCTCCTCCTCGATCTGTTCTAAAACATCTTATTGTGTTCCCTTTCTCATTCTCTACACGAGCTTTAAACTTCTTGAATGTATCAAAGGCTTCATCTTTAGTCTTCAAAAAATATACCCAACACATGCGTGAGTAATCATCAATAAAAGTAATGAAATATGACGACTTACCCAAACTTTGTGTTTGCATTGGACCACAAATATCTGAACGAATAAGTTGAAGTGGGTATTGGGCCCGCCATGCATTGCCTTTTGGAAATGATTCCCTTGAATGTTTCCCTTTTGCACACCCTTCACAAATTTGTTTATGCTCTTCAACCTTAGGCAATCCAAGAACTAATGCATTTGATGTTAGATTCTTCAAACTATTGAAATTTAAATGACCATACCTGAGATGCCACAACCAACTTTTATCCTCATAAGCCATATTGATAAGTTGATTATCATTTTGACCAAACTTCAAAGGAAACATCCTATTCTTTGTCATAGGAACAACTGTAATCACTTTATTTTTTTGATTCTTATCATAGATAGTACAGTGCATGTTCTCAAATACCACTCTATAATTCTTCTCACATAGCTGCCCAACACTCAATAAAGTATGCTTTAACTTGGGAGTATAATAAATATCTTGAGCACTTTTCATACCTTCCTTTTTCTGAACATCCATGGCTCCTTTGGCTGCAACATCCACAATATTGTTATTACCAAGGCTAATATTGGATCTGTAACTATCATCAAGCTTTGAAAATATTTCTCTGTTGCCAGACATATGGTTAGAGCATCCAGAATCCAAATACCAAACATCATTCACAGTACTTTCACCTTTCCCATAACAAAAAAATAAATTACCCGAGGAAGGATCCTCATCTTGTTGGGCATAATTTGCACTATTGTTACCTAATTTCAGTCTACACTCTCTCTCAAAATGTCCATACTTATTGCAATGATAGCATTGGATGTTCCTTTTATCAAATCTGCCTCTACCTCTGCCTCCTTGAGCACCTCCTCTTCCTCTAGATCCTCTTGAAAAATTCTGATTTTGGCCCCTTCCTGAGCCTTTGTTGTTGTTACTACTACTGTTAGCACCATCGTTCTTTGAAATTTGCAATTGGAAAGCAAAAGCCTTCTCATTAACACTAATAGATGTGTCCCTTATTCTATCCTCATGTGATATAAGAGATCCAACCAATTCATCATACTCCATGGTAGCTAAATTTTTGCTTTCTTCTATGGCAATTACTACAATATTTCATCTTGGGGTTAGAGATCTCAATACCTTTTGTATTATTTGCTCTTGAGCAATAGATTCACCCAAAGTGGCCATTTTATGAGTCGCATCTTTCACTCTCACATAGAAATCTCCCACACTCTCTATCTCCTTCATCTTCAAGTTCTCATATTCTCTTTTCAAGGTTTGTAGCTTCATAACCTTGATCTTATCATTGCCATGGTAAGCATCTTTTAGAGTCTTCCAGGCCTCTTTTGCTATTTGTGCATCAGCAATTCGAGGAAACAAGCTCTTATCAAGAGCCATCTGAATGTGAAACAATGCCATTGCATTCTTCTTCTCAGCTTCTTTCTTCAATCTACTGTCATTAGGTTGGAGAGTATTCCAATCGGCAGGCTCTTCATATCCGGATTCAACGATCTCCCAAAAATCTTTCCCAATCAAAAAAGTCTTCATCTTGATTGACCAATATTGGTAATCAACTCCATCAAACTCTGGGATTTGCAAATTGTTTGCCATGCTGCTGTCTTCCAAACACCTTCAGCTCTGATACCAAATGTAGGATTCAAACAACAGCAGCAACACAAAAGAAAAAAAAAATGATAATATTCAAAACAAGGAAGGCTCTGTTTTACTGCAGAGAAAAAAACTGATATATTATTCCACCTACAAATTGTTGTTCAGCCAATACATTTATTCAAATAAAAATTGTTAAAACTAATTCCTAACACATAGATCAAAATATAGATCAAGAGTTCTGACAGTAGTTTTAGCATTATTCCATGCCTATGATTAAGGATGGGAGAAGAAGTAACTAAGACTAAACTAAAATGCATCCAAAAATATCATCTAATGCATGCCATATGTATAGCATGCTTCTTGTTTAAACTGCTCCTAAACTAAAGTATTCTAGAGATTATTCATAGAACGGTGGAAATGGAGCGGTCGAGTTGGAGTTTGAAGTGAAGATCTCAGCATCAATCTTCAAATTTATTCAGGAATGCATGTTGTTGGAAGCCCTTAAAATTGTCCGGGAACGTATTTTCCTTGTTCCATATTTGCCCTTTCTTTAATCGACTATTTTCCTGATTCTGATTCCATTTCCCTCTGATTGGTGGCTGCAAATCCTGACCCCATTTCCCTCTGCTTATCGGCTGCAAATCCTGGTTCCATTTTCCTCTACTCCGGATTCCATAACTGTTGCATTTTATGAAAATTATACTTTTTATCTAATTATAAAATTATTAAAATTATTTAAAATATAAAATAAAAATTTCAGAATAAACTAAGTAAATAATCTTTAAATTTACAAATGTAACTATGTAAGAAACAAAGCAAATATTAACTATGATTTTATATTTTCTTCATTAAGTGAATTTTCTTAAACTTGGTTTATGGAGAAATCTTACTAATTTGAATAAATGTGCAATGTCCGCTTTTCTTAACTTTTATAATTTCCTTTATTTAATTTTTTCTTAAGGATGGGTGAGGATTTGGATGAACCTACTTATAGGAAGATGGGTTTTTTTTCTTTAAATGGTATAAAGAAGCTTAGGTGAGCCCTAAGGAAAATTTATTCTCTAACGTGGAGAACGATATATTATAGAAAACCTTATTCAGCCAATGAAAGCAATTCTACTCACTAAATGTTGCGAATTATTCATACGTTGGCTAAAGGAAAATAATGAGAGAAAAGAGACCTAAATGGATGGAAGACGTAGAAATATGAACCAAAATATTTGGAAGGTGACTTTTAGTTGCTTTCAATGTGAAAGAAAGATGCATTCAAATGCAATTTTTAAAACAATGTACCTAAAATAGAGGAATCCGGTGCAAATGTGGAGAATCATTATTATTTTTCAGCACCTGTTTGTTCCATGGTAGAGAACTTTATCCAAGGGTTATTAGTTAAATGGTGATTAAACATTTACTTATCCTTCAATAATATTCAATAATTTCTCTACTGCTACATTTTCCTTGACTGTTTTTTAACAGAAGATGATCGATCTTTAACATTTTCCTTTGCAATACAGAGACTGGCAGATTTTCAGATGATAGTTTATTTTTTCCCTATTTGCACAGGCTAAACATCTATATTTTATATGGAAATATTAAATTGAGGTACTTTTCCAATATTTAATTAAAGTTGTTGACAGTGTGTAGGAACAGACTAATAACCATTTTTCATTTATTGGAACAGACTAATAACTATTTTTGTAACTATTTTTGTTGGGATAAGGTGACTCAGCCTTACTACAATTTATTGTTTTATTTGTACTTTCTTGGAAAGTTTTTAAATGAAGCTGGATTCTTCCACAAAAAAAATTTCGAGTAGAAAAATAGAAAGCCTTTGTTTTTTTTGGTGATTTATTCAGATGTGTTAATGTAGATGCTTCAGAAATTGTTTCCCTCCTCTCTATAAGTACAAAGCATTGTTGTAAAAAATTAAGAGAGATGAGAAGTTATTTGCACAAGGTTATGCTGCCGGATTTTTTCTAGAATGGAGCAAGATGTAAATCTTCATGTGAAGGCTGAAAATGTATTGTAACTTATACTGAATAAATACATCAGTTTTGGTTTGGAGGGTGGGGTTTTTATCTGGAAGTGTTTTCCCACATAAGTGTTTTCCCACATATATCTGAGTTCTCTATTCTATCTCATTCTTCTAGTTTCATAATTGTAGAATAATAATGTTGTAATGCTGCTGAAATTCATTTTAGATGGTAAATTGCAATCACTTTCCTTTAAGGTTTTAATTGTGGGAATCAACTATATCTATTTCCACTTTAGTATGCACTTGTATTTGTTTATTAGAAACTATTCAAGGAACTATTGTATATAAGATGTGCATACTGATATCAAATAATTTTTTAGAGTGATCTCATTTCCCTTCAATTTTCTCCATCCACCCGTCTATCCACTACAAAGATCTATAGTTTATGGAAGTGATCAAATGGTTAGGATTAAATGCATGCTCTTAGTTGAATGTTGACTAAGATCTTCATAAGAATTTCAATATTACCAGTTATTCTAACAAAACTTGGTGGTGCAAAGGAGACTTCATGGCAATTGCAACCTATATTCATGGCTTTCATTTCCAGCATGCACATCTTGTAAGAGTGTGCAGTCTTGTGATTCTCCAGTTTCTTTTAGTCAAATATTCAATCTATAATTTTATGGCTTCTAAAATTCTAACTTTCAAGTCAAGTGCAATATTTTTTGAAACATTCTCAAATGACTTGGTAAGCACTAAAATAAAATGATAGAGCTTTCCAATGAGATCTGTTGATCTAATCAGTAATTTAATCTGAAAGTGGTTAGTACCAATCTAAAAACTCAATTCTTGTAATCAAATGTTTGTTCACATCATCAGGGGGTTGCTCTCCCTTTTCTCATTAAAATTTGGCAAAAAATGCATAATATAGTATAGTGCTTGGGATTTTTAACAACATCCACTCTCATACAAATCCTGATTTATCTCAATCTAATGCTGAACTATTTTCTTCCTAATGAGGAAAGATGTTACAATTCTCATGGTGATATGGGCTAAAAGGGTCTGCTATGAACTTAGGGAATAGTCCATTGGATTGAACTATGGTAGATGGGATCATATTTTCAGCTATGTTAAGACATTTGAAGAACACCCCAATAGGCTACTTCCTAATCGTTTCCATATTGGGATGACACAATTTTTTTAAGAAAATATATTTAGAGTTGCTCATTCAAACATGTCACAAGTGTGGAGTCCATTCACAAGCATGGAGTCCATGCCACGGGAGACATGGTAAGTCTCGCGTAACCTACCAGTTTTTTGGGAGTTTATTTTCATAATACAAAATATTAGGCATAAACTTTATCTCAAGGACATTTAAGGTTGTAGTTGACCAGCACTTTATTAGAGTCTAATGTATACCACCTTTCTATATTCCCTTTTCAAGCCAGTCTATGACCTAGCCAACTAATTCTCTCCAAAACAATGATATAATTATGTATAAGATTTTTCCTTAATATTATCTATATTTTGGTTTAACATATCTTATTGGAGTGAATTACGCACAAATCGGTGTTTCTTATATCAAAGCCTTAAGAGATTCCTAGATGATTCTTATCGTTTTCTTCACATCTAATATGAATTTTCATAATACTGTCTAAATTTGAATTTAACTTTGTTTTTATTGAAATATAAACATGTTTTAAAGGGAAGCCTTTGCAAAACCCTATCACAGATAAAAACACAGCAAAGTTAGAGAAACCAAAAACATGATCGATCATGCTCTTTGTGCTTTGTTTCATCCCAGTCACAGAGTTTGACCTGACATGCCGATGCGAAAACATTCACACAAACAAACAAAATGGACACAATAATCTACCATATTTCCGTACAATTGTCTGGAATTCACCTTGTATTAGTTCATCCCTTATTTGAAGAGATGTTAATGCTCTTAACAAAAGATATGAAACTATATACAAATACCAACCCACATGATTGTTGTTGGATAGTTTTGGCCATATGTTAATACATGTGGTCAGAATCTCTCTTTGAATTCTTCTACACTAAGTATTATCAAGGACAAAATAGTGAAATATGTTGGAATAATGATACATTTGTCATTAGTTACAAAAATTATTTGATTCTGAATGCTTATCGAGTTCATCACTCAGTTTACAGTTCATACCGAGCATTCGTTGGTTACCAAGTATGTTCAATAGTGTTTACCGAGTCAGGAAGGTAAACGAAGGATTTAGTGTTTACCAAGTCAGGAAGGTAAACGAAGGATTTAGTGTTTACCAAGTCAGGAAGGTAAACGAAGGATTTAGTGTTTACCGAGTCAGGAAGGTAAACGAAGGATCTAGTGTTTACCGGGTCTGGAAGGTAAATGAAGGTTTCAGTGCTTACCAAGTGAATCAAAGGAGTTAGTTTCTACCAAGTTACACAATGTTTATCGAGTCACCAGTGGTTACCAAGTTCCAAGCTACTCAAAGTGATTAGTATGAACGGAGTCCCTACCTCTACCAAGTGCATGACGATGTTGTTAATTATTGTTAGTTGGACAGCTATTATTTCTAACCCAGAAATAGCAGCACTATTTATGGGTATCTTGGACAACTGTTCGTCCTTATCTATGAATAGCGGTTGTATTTATGGATGGTTTGGACAGCTGTTTGTCCACTTGCCAAAAATTAGTAAATGGTTATTATTTACTAATTTTAGTGATTCCTTTTGGACACTTTGCAACCAATTCTGTTATTGGCTGTCGAGCTGTCTTAATCTCAGCTGTTGATTAGATTTAATCTCAGTCATTGGTTTACCAACAGGAGTAGTATAGAAAGGAGTCATTGGGTCATTCGAAGAAGAAGCTTTTGTGAAGCAGTTTGCAGTGTTAGCAAGGGCACAGTGAGAACCTTTGGTGAAGCAGTTTGCAGTGTTAGCAAGGGCACAGGAAGAAGCTTTTGTGAAGCAGTTTGCAGTATTAGCAAACAGTCTTGCAGTGTTAGCAAGGGTGCAGTGTTAGTGTGGGGATAGCAGTGGGGAATATCAGCGGGAGAAATTAGGAGGTTGTCGGAGTTCTGCCAGTGAGAGGCAAGGAATTTTGTATCTCTTGATTTGCTGAAGTTTAATATAATTTCTCATCTGTAGAACTGGTTTTCCCTTAGGGGTTTTTCCAGGGACAATTTGTCCGAAAATATTGTGTTCATTGTGTTGCGCATTTCTTTCCATATTTTATAAGTGAAGTTGCAGTTGTGTTATTCTTCGATATTAGCTGAGAATTTATTTTCAGTAGTTTAATAATCATTTGTGATAGGAGATTAATAATCAGTGACTGCAATAGTTTGATTTTTCACATGGTATCAGAGCATTGTTAAGGGTAGAAGAGTTTTTCCCTAGGAAAGAAATTTTGATCTCTTTAGATTTATTATTGCTTTAAACCCTTGAGATGGCTTCAGCTGGTTTGAGAGATCAGGATAGATTGGATGGTGCCTCAAATTTTGGTGTCTGGAAGGCCAGAATTTCTTTATTGTTGGAAGAGAATGGTATCAAGGATTATGCTACCAGTGGTGTACCTGTACCAATGGATGCAACATAGCTTGCAGCATATAGGAAGGATGATGCCAAAGCGAGGAGGATTATCCTTGATGGTTTCAAGGATCATATTGTTCCACATATCTCAGAGCTAGATACAGCAAAGAAGATGTGGGATGCCATTCTAAATCTGTACCAGAATGCTACCACTAACAGGAAGTTGATTCTCAGAGAGAAGCTAAAGAATACCCGGATGAATCAGGGAGAAGACGTCACAAGTTACCTCACCAGGCCCAGACTTGTCAAGGATGAGTTAGAAGCTATTGGAGATAGGCCTAGTGATGATGAGCTAGTGAGAATAGCCCTGAATGGGTTTACTAAACAATGGAGTGTCTTTGTTCAAGTTGTCAGTGGACGAGATACTTTACCGAGTTGGGATTGACTATGGACTGATTTCACTCAGGAGGAGTTTAGACTACGTCTTGTCAATGGGGCCAACAAGAGTCAAAAAAATGAGGTGGAACAAGAGAACGTTGCCCTAGCAGGTAAAGGGAAAGCAAAGAAGGTATCTAGAAAAGGATCAAATTCACAAAGTGAAAAGAAGAAGAAGGAGCTTTCTAAGGTCAAGTGCTTTGGATGTCACGAGTTTGGCCACTATGTCAGTGATTTCCCAGAGAAGGAATCAAGAGAGAATGGATTGTTCCTTACAATCCACACCAGAATGGAGTTGCTGAGAGGACGAACCATTCTATATCGGAGGTAGCAAGAGCTATGCGACATGACCAGGACATGCCCCATTACTTATGGGCAGAGGCGTGTAATACAACAGTCTACATTCAGAATAGAGTTCCACACAAGGTGCTAGGGAAGATGACACCAGAGGGGGCTTTCATAGGGAAGAAGCCAGATGTTAGTCACTTCAGGATATTCGGGAGTTTGGCATATTGTCATATTCCTAGAGATACACGTACAAAGTTAGATCAGACTACAGAGAGGGGGTACTTTGTTGGGTATAGTGAGACCTCAAAGGCATACAGGATTTTCATTCCGGGGACTAAACGAGTTATTGTCAGACGGGATGTCAAGTTCATGGAGGACAAGGCATTCAAGAGATCCAGCGATTTTCTAGTAGATGATTAGAGTGAGCAGCCAATAGAAGCTCCAAGACCAAGTCAAGGGCATCAAAGCTCAAGTATAGTTACCAGTACGAGTGTAGACTCAGTTAGTGAAGATTCACAGAGTATGGAGCAATAGGTACAATAGGAAATGCATCTGGAAGAATTAGAGGTTGACATTTCATCCTCTATAGGTTGGCAGCAGGAACCATGCGGTTTCAGATACACAAAGGGATACTCAAGAGTTTGTGGGAGCTCCTAGGAAGAGTACTAGACAATGAAGACAACCAGCCAAGTTCAATGACTATGTGGCATTAGTTAGTCAGTTGGTAGATAGTAAGCCTTCTAGCTATCAGGAAGCTGCAGAACATCAGGTATGGCGAGATGCTATGGTTGAGGAATATTCTTCAATAATGCAGAATGATGTGTGGAAGGTAGTACCTAGACCAACAGATAGGGTTGTAGTTGGATCACGCTGGATCTAAAAGATAAAGCACGGTGCAGATGGTAGCATCGAAAAATACAAGGCTAGGTTTGTGGCAAAGGGGTTCTCTCAGAAGGAGGGAATAGACAATGAGGAGACATTTTCTCCAATTGCCAGGTATACTTCTATACGAGCTGTAATCTCACTTGCAACATAGATGGGATGGCAGATCCATCAAATGGATGTCAGGAAAGCATTCCTTAATGGTGAGTTGAAGGAGGAGGTATACATAGAACAACCAGAAGGCTTTGTAGCACACAACAAAGAGACCCACGTGTGCAGATTGAAGAAAGTTGTTCGACTACAATACATACCTACAGATGAGCAGGTAGCAAACATTCTGACAAAGGCTTTGGGAAAGGCCAAATTTATCTTCTTTAGAGATAAGATGGGTGTCATGCAGAACAGCTTCCTCGCTAAGAGGGAGTGTTAATTATTGTTAGTTGGACAGCTATTATTTCTAACCCAGAAATAACAGCACTATTTATGGGTAGCTTGGACAGTTGTTCGTCCTTATCTATGAATAGTGGTTGTATTTATGGGTGGTTTGGACAGCTGTTTGTCCACTTGCCAAAAATTAGTAAATGGTTATTATTTACTAATTTTAGTGATTCCTTTTGGACACTTTGCAACCAATTCTATTATTGGCTGTCGAGTTGTCTTAATCTCATCCGTTGATTAGATTTAATCTTGGTCGTTGGTTTACCAACAGGAGTAGTATAGAAAGGGGTCATTGGGTCATTCGAAGAAGAAGCTTTTGTGAAGTAGTTTGCAGTGTTAGCAAACAATCTTGCAGTGTTAGCAAGGGCACAGTGAGAAGCTTTGGTGAAGCAGTTTGTAGTGTTAGCAAACATTCTTGCAGTGTTAGCAAGGGCACAGGAAGAAGCTTTTGTGAAGCAGTTTGCAGTATTAGCAAACAGTCTTGCAGTGTTAGCAAGGGTGCAGTGTTAGAGTGGGGATAGCAGTGGGGAATATCAACGGGAGAAATTAGGAGGTTGTCGGAGTTCTGCTAGTGAGAGGCAAGGAATTTTGTATCTCTTGATTTGCTGAAGTTTAATATAATTTCTCATCTGTAGAACTGGTTTTCCCTTAGGGGTTTTTCCAGGGACAATTTGTCCGAAAATATTGTGTTCATTGTGTTGCACATTTCTTTTCGTATTTTATAAGTGAAGTTGCAGTTGCGTTATTCTTCGATATTAGCTGGGAATTTATTTTCAGTAGTTTAATAATCATTTGTGATAGGAGATTAATAATCAGTGACTACAATAGTTTGATTTTTCACAGATGCCGTGTAATATAGTGGATGTCGAGTGTCAGAAGGTCACTGAGTGAGTTTGAGGAACCTGAGTTTTCTACTATCTGGCCGACTCAGTAATGTTTTGTCCACTTGTGATCACCCGACCTTGCTGTTGGAAATATTGGAATGGTATATATGTAATGTATTGTGCCATTTGCAATATAATTAAGTAAGAATGTAATTGAGCGAATTGAAAGAGAATCAAAAGCAAAGTATTCAGCAAGGTTATCAAGGAGTAGCAGAGATATATCCATCACATCAAGTGATCAGTACATAAGATCTAATCAGCAAACTAGTTGCAAGCAGATCCATTGCTTCATCTTAACAGGTGAATTAGTTTGTAAATCCTTTAACAGGGTAGACTTAAAAGTCTTTTGTAAATCTCCTAACAGAGTGCATACTTCATTGTATGTTTGTAAATCCTCTATCAAGGTGGATCTAGCAATCCTACTTGCTCCCAACAGGGCAGATCACCAGAAGTGATCATTGTAAGCCTTAACCGGCCAAATTTATACTGCAGTATTGAAGTTTCGTGGGCATCATCCCCATCCCAGTTTTACTTTCAAATTGAAAGGTTTCTAGGTCACCAAATCAGTATGTTAATCTTTTCATGCGTACAGTAATGTAGATGAATGAATGGTGAATTTGTTATTATGCTGAATTGGTTTAATTTTTTTTAAAGTTTATTGATTCACCCCTCCCCTCTTACTAACCTTGTTAGTCCTAAATATTTCTAACAATTGGTATCAGAGCATTGTGGTTCTCAGGATAAAGTTTAAACAATTTGAGCAAAGATCAAGGACAATGGAGATATTCAGACTTGACAAAACTATTGAGAATGAGAAGCTAGATTTGGAAATGGCCATGGTACAACTCAAAAAAGCAAAAGAGCATCTTTCTCTATCCCTAAAAAGAAGGAAAGGTATTGCAAAAGAAATGAATGATCATCAGTATACTGAAACAAAAATTGAAGATCTCATCCCATCAAGTAGTTCAAATGAAGCTAATGAGGCAGATAAGGCAATCAAAGAACTTCTACAAAAGAATGGATCTTTGCAAGAAGAAGTAACGATGCTAAGATTGGAAGAAGAAACTCAATCAATAAGATTTTGTGAAATTATGGAGCAAAGAAACATGATGCAAGAAGAAATAGAAAGAAGAGACAATGAAACTCAAAATCAATCCCTTGAATATGAAGATCTTGCAGATCAATTATCCAATCCAAATGAAGAAATCAGGATTCTCAAAGCACAAAGTGAAAGAATGAGAAATGAATTGAATATTGAAAGACAAATCAATGAAAGTCTAAGAAGAGACCTAAGATCTGAAAGGAAAATCAATGAAAGCTTGGAAAATGATCTAAATGTTGAAAAAAAAGTCAATGAAAGGATGATGAAATCTCAAGAAGACGTGAATCAATTGAATCAGCAAAATGAGTAGAATTTTTATAAGCAAAAAGGTAAAGCTGGTCTTGGATACAAGGAAGAAGGTGAATCTTCTGAACAAGGTACCCAAAGGAATCAAAGACCCACTTGTAATCATTGTGGCAGGATAGGCTGTACATCTAACAAATGTTGGAGTAATGGTAAAGGTAAATTCAATGGCAAATGTTTCAGTTGCAATCAGCATGGTCACAAAGCCAATGAATGCAAGAAGAAACCAAAGTTTGAAGGCGAATGTCACAAATGCAAGAAACAAGGACACAAGGCATCTGAATGTAGATCAAAATCATTCAATCCAGCAGAAAAAATTGTCAAAGCAATATTTGGTTGGGATTACAATACTTGGTGCATATGTGACTATTGTGGAGAATATGGACACATGGGAACAAACTGTAGAAGGCATCACCTAAGGAAGAGAGATACAACCATAAGATGTTATACTTGTACTGAACTTGGTCATATAGCCAAGAATTTCATGAATACAGGAAAGGTTGAAGATGAAAAGAAAACTAGAGCTGATAATATTCGAAAGAAAATGAAACAATAGTGGATTCCTAAGTCTACCGAGCAAGAAAATTCAAATGCTGGAAATGTCACTCTAGAAGTGGGTGACTCCACCATTCCTAATTAGACTTATCAAGAAGGATAAGGGACTACATCTTCAAGCCATATCCTAAGCAATTCCAGAAAGAAGGAGTGGAAATGATAAATTAGTATTGCAGATACAAGTCATAATTCACAGTGTTGCATCTACCGAGTAAGGTTGGTTTTCAGACTTTACCGAGCTTGGTCGAGAAAATAAGAAAGGTTTTGTGTGTTCACCAAGTTGCAAGGTTTACCGAGTAAGTCAGTGACTATTTGTAAAACCCTAATTCTCATCTACCTTTGTACCTGAGCATTAATGACAAGATTTTGATCAAAAAGGCAGAATTTGATCTCATTTTTCATCGTGAATTCAGAGTTCACAGAGAAAATATATTTTCAAGTGCATCCAAGCGAGTTCAAGTGATTTGAAGCAATTTTCTAGTGAAGAATTTGTGTTACGAAATTGTTCTCTCACCGAGTAGTAATGGTATCCACAAGCACCAGTGACAGCAAGGCGAAGAAAGGTTCTAAAATGCTTGTGAAGGGAGTCGAATGGAAGGCGCCCAATTTCAAAATCGTTCCTACCATCGCTGAATCACTCGACCCGCATGGAGGTCAATCACAGATCCCTCCAAAGGTATATCTTATCAATGATATTCATACTCATTTCAAGTGTGATGTGCAAGAAATAGGGACACTAGATATGGATAGTACCCTAGCTGAGTTATGTGTAGATGGAACCCTAAAACCCGAGTTTAAACATTTGGAAACCAAAGGTTTAACCCATATCCCGCATCTGCCAAGGAGTTTCCAAGTGAAATGGGTAAGGTATATCTTAAGTCGTGTGCATAATGGACAATTGTGGTTAGAGAAACCCATCCTCATAATGAAGAAGATGATCCACAAGATCACGGGTTTACCAATGTTGACCAAAGCCAAAACCACCAAAATCCTAGATCGAGATGAATTTCAGAAATTAACCCAAGCTATATGGGATGGAAGAGGTTTAAAGCTTAACAATGTTTCAGATATAGAATTGAAATTTGGTATTTGTGTTATTGCATACAAACTGTATAGTTCTAGCAGGCTGAATAGTGTACCCTATGAGGCTATAGATTTGGCATATAAGATTGTGAAGAAAAACATGGAGTTTGACCTAGCTGATGTGCTATTAAGAAAATTGAATAAAAACATGGATAGCATAAGGACTGCAAAGACAAACCCCTATAAATTTGGTTCTTTGCTAGTTTGTTTATTTTTCTATGTACAGAAATTCTTTCCATCTAAAGGTGCAGTTGTATGGAGGAAAGATACTCCAATTTTGTATCAAATAAATGAGTTCATAGCAGAAATTGGTATCAATTTTGACAAGGTAATGGATAATTATTTCGAAGATTTCAAGGAAAGGATGAACAACAAGTTCAGGATACCTCTGAAACTTGTTGAAGATTATAATGATGATGTCTGTTTCATGGTTGACTGTGATAGAGTCTACATCCAAGGAGTCAAACCCTAAGTGGCATGGGTAAAACCATTGCCCTATGAGCTAAATATTGATGATGCCAGAGATATCATTGAGGCACTGGTAAATGAACCGGTGGATTCCAAGTTGCTTGCATTTGGAACCTATGAAGAGGCAAAGGTTAGAATAGAGCTTGAAATAAAGCTTCCTCAAGCAATCTCTAAAGGCAAGAGAAAGATAGAAAAGCTGAAAGCTGATACTGGATCTCTTATGCTTATCGAGGGCAACGGTGAGGATGAAGAAAAGGAAGAAGAAGAATAGGAGCTAGAAAAGGAAGCAGAGCCAACAAAGAAAAAGGGTAGGGTAATCATTACCAAACCTCAGGTGGTGTTCACAAGGAGAACCAGGAGAGGCAAGAAAGAAGTTGTGTTCAGCAAACCTCCTCTAACATTTGAAGAAAGGATGAAACAACTAAGGATTGGTGCAGGAATCAACAATTTCAAGGCATTGAAATATGAAACCAAAACTCCTGTTGAGCAAAAAGAAATTGAAGATCTGATAATGGAGAAGTTGGGAACCTGGAAATTCTCCCAGAGAACTGGTCCCCAGCCTAACAGATGCAAAAATCAAAAGGGCATTGAAGGATCATGAAGGCAGAATGAATATGAGATTTAATACATGTCTCATATTGCTAAAAAACATTGAGCCAGTTGTTAAAAATGCAACTGATGTCTGAAGTGATTCATATAACCTACATAAGACAACTGAGGAACCCATAGAGATCAAGGATGATGATGACAATGGTGATGATGAAGAGGATATGGATGGTGGCAACACCATTTCCATGGAAGTAACTGATGAAGACCTTGAATAGGTAATGAAAAAGAAGGAAGAAGAAGAAAAGGAGGAAGAAAATGTTAAGGAAGAGGATGATGTAGTCAAAATTGCAGTAGCTTTCATTGCCTCCCTTCCTCACTCTCCACCAAAGACTATAAAATATACTATGGAGATAGGATCTTCAAGAAAGATTGTGAGTACAACAGAGACATCCATTGCTCAATTTCCTCCAGTCTCTTCTCAGCTCCAGGCCTCTGCAATGCAAGTGCCAAGCAGTTCATCTACCGAGCTGGCAGTCACTTCTTTAGTTACTGAGCTTCAAAGCACATCATCAACCACCGAGTCATCCACTGCAGCAGTTACTTCACCAAGTATATCTCTTCCACCTACAGCTTGTACAGTAAGTCTTCCAAGTTTCTTATCAATTTTGTCTTCCTCAGCCACATTGGCCCCAATTTTTGCTCCAGTCAGTTCTCCAATTGAAAATATACTAGTATGTACATCATTTTTGAGTAGTACATCATTTTTGGGAAGTATATCAAGTTTTGATACAGCCAACACTTCTCTTAGTTTACCTTTAGCTGGTCCCATTCCAGTCTTGACTGCTAGTCCTGCATCATCAACCATTGTATCTACTTCAAAAGGAAAAGAGGTAAGTACTGCAGATAAACCAAAGACACCATTGAAACTACTGCTTACAGGAAAAGTATTAGATGGTGATATAGATTTGGATGAAGAAATTTTCATTCCAAAGATAAATCTAGAAACTGCTACAATTAATGAACTAAGATTGGTTAGTCAGCTTCTGGAGCAAAAGGCACAGCAAATGCAGCTAAGGAATGAAAGGGACTGAGAATTCAACATAATTGAGAGTGCTAAAAACATAATAACCGAGGCTATAAGTGTTGATGTGGATTCATCTCAACAAATTTTGTTGTAGCTAGAAGAAGCGGTGAATAAATTTAATGAGGATATCTCAGGACAAGAAAAGTTAATGGAGAAAGCAGAAAGGAAATTTGAAAATAAGGTGCTTGAGCACATTGCTCAGCACTTAGCAATAAAACAGGATGAATTAACCTCAATTTTTTCTAACACTAAAAATTCTTTTAATAACATAAACTCACTTTTTGGAAAACTTTGTGATGTTACCGAGTATGCAAAGGAAATAAGAGAAAAGTTAAATAAGATAGATAAGGATCTGAAGATAAGTGCCCAATCGCTGAAGCTTGACCCCAGCTCAAGCTCATCTCATCACCTCAGATCAAATTTTTGGCAAAGAAGCAAGCAGAGCTACTCAAAGAGGAAGGAAGGATAAGTTCTACACTGTTGGAAATCCAGAACATGATCCTTCCCATCATGAACACAATGCAGAAACACATTGCATATTCAAAAACATTGATCCATGACAATAACTTCTCTGTTGCAGACCATGTGATTGAACTTTTTGTAGAAGTTCAAGTAGCTCTCTCCACATGTAAAATCCTACAATAAAATTGGAATAAAACTCTGCAACTAATTCTTCAGGTACATTATGAGTTTATCACACATTTTGGTGTCTCCATGTAAATACATTCTTTATTCTTTGGCATTATTGTCAAAAAGGGGGAGAAAGTAATATATAGAGGAGAATCAGACACAAAAGGGGAGAAGGTAATAAAGTAATAAAGAAATAATGATAGTGGTGATAATATGAATAAAGACATATAACTCATGTAAAAACCTTGTGTATAATGTATGGGGGAGTTATATGTAAGGTAGCCCATGTATATTCAGCACAGTAGAATCAAGTCAGTTTTGTCAGATCTTGTATATAAATTTTGGCTCATAAGTGTTTTTGTCACTAATGCCAAAGGGGGAGATTGTTGGAATAATGATACATTTGTCATTAGTTACAACACTTATTCGATTCTGAATGCTTACCGAGTTCATCACTCAGTTTACAGTTCATACCGAGCATTCGTTGGTTACCAAGTATGTTTAGTAGTGTTTATCGAGTTAGGAAGGTAAACAAAGGATTTAGTGTTTATCGAGTCAGGAAGGTAAACGAAGGATTTAGTGTTTATCGAGTCAGGAAGGTAAATGAAGGATCTAGTGTTTACCGGGTCAGGAAGGTAAATGAAGGTTTCGGTGCTTACCAAGTGAATCGAAGGAGTTAGTTTCTACCAAGTGACACAATGTTTACCGAGTCACCAGTGGTTACCAAGTTCCAAGCTACTTCGAGTGATTAGTATGAACTGAGTCCCTACCTCTATCGAGTGCATGACGATGTCCTGTAATATAGTGGATGCCGAGTGTCAGAAGGTCACCGAGTGAGTTTGAGGAACCTGAGTTTTCTACTATCTGGCCGACTCAGTAATGTTTTGTCCACTTGTGATCAGCCGACCTTGTTGTTGTAAATATTGGAATGGTATATATGTAATGTATTGTGCCATTTGCAATATAGTTAAGTAAGAATGTAATTGAGCAAATTGAAAGAGAATCAGTAGCAGATTATTCAGTAAGGTTATCAAGGAGCAGCAAAGATATATCCATCACATCGAGTGATCAGTACATAAGATCTAATCAGCAAACCAGTTGCAAGCAGATCCACTGCTTCATCTTAACAGGTGAATCAGTTTGTAAATCCTTTAACAGGGTAGACTTAAAAGTCTTTTTTAAATCTCCTAACAGAGTGCATACTTCATTGTATGTTTGTAAATCCTCTAACAAGGTGGATCTAGCAATCCTACTTGCTCCCAACAGGGCAGATCACCAGAAGTGATCATTGTAAGCCTTAATCGGCCAACTTTATACTGCAGTATTGAAGTTTTGAGGGTATCATCCCCACCCCAGTTTTACTTTCAAATTGAAAGGTTTCTGGGTCACCAAATCAGTGTGTTAATCTTTTCATGTGTACAGTAATGTAGATGAATGAATGGTGAATTTGTTATTATGCTGAATTGGTTTAAATTTTTTTAAAGTTTACTGATTCACCCCTCCCCTCTCAGTAACCTTGTTAGTCCTAAATATTTCCAACAAAGTATTCTTAGGATCCTAGTGTTTTAGATTAATGTATAGAATTAAAAGCAACCCAAAATCTATAAATCATTATTGCACAGATGAAAATAAACATATAAAGTGAGTGAATATGATTGGTATTTTATTCATACCTTGAAAATAACAAGAATTATATAGAATCACAAGTAGCATTAGATGTTGTAGAAAATCAGACTTTATAAATCATAAGCAGCCGAATACATCAATAAATTTGTTGGCACTTAGGATTGGAATAAAATCTAATAGGATGAGAAAAAAAACTATCTACTTGAAGAATCGTAGCTACATAGTACAATACACTTGGTTGGCTAGTTTTCTAAACAATGAAATAAGTTATAGTTATGGATTTATCATGTATTCATATTTTACAAATAGAGAAGTGTATCACAAAAAGCCATGGAAAAAAATATTTCAGTACTACTAGTCAATGGTCTCATCACTTACATAGCTATAACTTTAGTAGGTATCAACATGTACAAAGGAAATCATTGCATGGACTCTTCAAAGATGTTGGAAGATTAGAAACAAGGGCTGCGTGCAGCACTAGTCCCTGTGAGGTAGTTGCTAGTTGAGTTGGATGAGCCGATGCAAGACACTGTTTAAATGAACACAAGAGAGATGGTGGTAGTTGGGTTGGATGAGCTGTTTAAATGCATATGGGAGAGGTGGCTGGTAGTTGGGCTGGATGAGCTGATGCAAGACATTGTTTAAGTGCACAATATAGTATGCCCATATAGAGAGACCTAGTAGGGAGTGTAGAGAAGAGAGCAGTTGTGATTTTCATGTAGAGCAGTAGGAGAAAAATACGTGAACATAGAAGCATCAAAGTTTAATGCTATTTCTATTTGATGGTGGTCACAACATCAAACATTTTTGCCTTAGATATAGGTAGGGCTAGAATGAGCATCTCTATTAGTCAAGTGACACTCTAAACCAGAAAAATATATTTTTATATGGACTACACAATGCATTTTGAGTTGTATTTGATTCCCATTACTAAAGAATATAACTAAAATTATAATCAAAGTATATAACAGTTTTCCAAATTTTAATTTGTGGACAATGATTTGAACTATTGAAGAGAGAGTTCTAACAAAAAAAATTATGGTCTCAAATTCCTCTATTAAAAACAAAATGGATACAATGTGCAGAGATAGAACAAGGGAAATACCAAATCTCAGACGCATACGACATTACATGGATAAATAGAGCTCACAGATACTAGTAGTAGAGCATTAAATGATATCACCAAAATTGTAGGGTTCTTTGGAAAATAGAAAACATAGTGGCTAGGACATGAAAATAACAACCAAAATTCTCACAAGAATCTTGCGGCTAGTTGTATGAAGAAAACAATATTGAATGATAGTCAAAGGCCCAAACAGAGCCAACGCATATGCAAAGTTGGAGAAATCATCTTCATAACTTATGTAATAGAAGAAGCTTCAAGATAAGGAGTAGCATCATGAAGAAGTACAGTGTATTATCATTTTTGAAACAGTTAAGTGAACAAATCATTTCTAGAGTTCTTCTATTCCTCTCAATCAGCCAAAGGATTTTATGGTAATGATATTTCATAAAATAAGCTCTGAGTATCCTACAAATTGGAGAAAAGTAAGTTAAAATTGCTACAAGAGATGCAAAAGATGAGAACGGATATGATTTTAAATGCATGATACACAAAATGTATATGCTCATGGTAAAAATGGAATTTGAAACCTCGCTGTTTATAAAATACTCTACATAGTTCTATAGCCTCATTGTCTACATCATTGTGCTTGTTCACCTATCATCTTCAACAAAGGGTTTTTGTCTTTCACAATCTGCCATTTCTAAATTTCTAGCGGACAAGCCAAATCGGAACCCTTGAATATATATTCTCTTTCAACGCATGAATGAACATGTGGTGAGAAACATGATTTGGAAGCTATATAGGATAAGAAAGGGGAAACAAGATTTCAAAATTATTATGACTTAATGAGCAGATGACCAACACAACCACAAAATGCAAATGTCAATGTACTTCCAGAGTCCAATTTTTTGAGAATTTCATTCATTGTACGCTATAAGAAGAATTCAGAATACTCAAAATGGTAAATGTTTTACTTTTTTGAAAGAAAAATTACATCTAAATGGGTATTATACCATTTTTTGGAGCAAGCAACAACCAGAGTTAGAAAGTAACAGAAGGAAGCCCCAGTCAAAGCAGATCCCATCTTCTATTCAATTTATTCCCGATGAAATAAGAAGAGCATAGTGGACAACATTTTGTGTCTATGAATCAAAAAATGAAACCTCACGAAAAGATGAACATTTGAATGGTTTCATGTATTTTGCAAAGCTGAGAGGGAAATGAATAGTACCTTTTCCCCTACTATTGGGCCTGTTCCCCATCATGGAATAAGCGTGACCAAGAGCTGTTAGTTATGAAATCTGGCACATTGATGCACATTAAGAACAAAGGAAGGAGAAAATAAAATGAACAGCTAGCCAAAGATGCCAAAAAGACATACCTGATAATTAGCAGATGAAAGTGAAGGAATTCTGTCCAGTGGTAAAGTAAAGTTCTGATAATAAAAAGAACTCAAGCAACAACACCTATTTCAAAGGAACAAGCATGAGCCACAGAAGTAAGGAGATGCAGGTCTATGCAGTCATGTCAGCGAACATGCAAAAGAGGCGTGTGTTAGACGCTGCCAAAAATAGGTGGAATACAATAAAACTTATTTTTATGCAAACAAATTCTATTGACGAGCTAGGAAGCCATACCTATTAACTTGAAGCTAAAAACTTGAGCGAATTAAAGAAAAGGTCCCCATCCCTCGTCTGAGAGCAACAACTAAGTCCTGAGCTCGATCGAATCTGAAAGGGAAGGCTATGTAACCACTATATATAGTTGATGGAATTATGCAGCAGATAAACCATTGAACTAACACAACTATCTCCGTGCAGACCAGTGTTTGCCTCCAGTAATAGAAAAAAGGGGTGTCTCCGTAGCTTTGTCTGGATTCAAATAAGAGATCAAGAAGTGAGATGAGCCATTTTCCAGTTCATTTGATCCGCTTCCTACACGCAGAGGGTGATTGGTGCAGAGGAGCGAGAGCGCAGAAATGGCCTCGCCTTATAGACCTTATAGAAATAATGATACCATACCCTATGATTTGCAGCTGAAAGGAGGAGGAATTCAATGTAATGGTAAAGTGAACTCGGTTGTGGTATAAAAGGAACCCATCAATAGCACGCATTTGCAAAAGCAAATTTAATCAAGCATGTAAGCAACACGTACTGAACAGGTGGAATGCTAATTTCAAAGAACAGGTGGAATGCTAATATTTTAAGTTTGAATTTTGTGGCAACAAAAAGAAAATGCTACCAGGAACATGAGCCACCTCCAATGAAAATGGTAGAAAATTCAGCAGAAAAATTATGGTAAATAGAAATGAAGGAAGAGCGACGAATTTTGTGGGATTGCTTTTAGGTTTTCGAGACTTTTCAGGCACATATTAATGTAGGAAGTAATGTGAAAACATCAGTCCCCACCTATGGGCGACAGGGACTAATTATAGTACCCACTGAATAAGCACCAATCCACCGATTATAAAAGCCTTCCCTAGGAAATATCAAAAAATTGTCATTCTAATTTTGACCTTGAAGTGCATATTTTAAGGAATTATAAGATTTTTATAACTCTCGAAGAATGATTCCATTGGCAGAGCCTGACGTCTTAATTTATTTAATGCAAAAATCTAAAACTTTATAAAATTCAATTCAGTATTTTTCATTGTAACATGACCATACAAATAATCGACCCATGACAGAGTGCATGTATATAATTAAAAATTGATTCGTGTGCCCATCCAATGATAATACACTTCTAGTATATAGACAAACATGTATCTTTCCTTTATTTGAGTGACGATTTAATTAGAAATGTAATGCTTTTAGCGCCTCACAAAAACCATTAATTGTTATAATAGAAAATCTTCTTAAAAAGGAAAATTATTATCCTAGTAATGCAATTGAATTTTTATGGAGGAGTCAAAGGTGAGTAGGCAGTTTCTAGTGTGAATTTTTAATAACTACAGCGAATAGATGATTAATGAATTTTAATAACAATGGTGAATAGATAATTAATAACAAAAATGGAAAAGAATTTTAATAACAATGGTGAATAGATAATTAATAGCAAAAGTGGAAAAGGGGAAAACGAGGAAAAGTGTCAAAGCATTAATAATAACCTTGAAAATAAAATCATTGATACACATTAAAGAATAGGGAACAATAATGGAAAAAACATTTCAAATATGTCAATTTTGTTGTCATTTCCCTATTAGGATAAAAGCTTTCCATCAGAATGGTGAATTAAAAGAACTAAGATCTATACAAAAGAGTAACGAGTTTCTAATATCTTATGAAATAGTGATGAGTTACAAGTGGTCTGAGATTGCTTCAATTCTTCATGGGAGAACTGATAATGAAATAAGTAATTTCTAGCATACACATTTGAAGAAGAAGCTCAAAATGAACATTATGGAGAGTGATGGCAATGCCCACAAAATTATTGTTGAGGATTTAGTGTTCACTAGGAAAAACCCAACTATAGAAATGAATGGAACAAATGGATTACAAATAGGTTTCCTTGATTGAGAAGATAAGCTTAATCTATAAAAATTAAGATCTAGATTTCCTAACATGTCTTCCAACACCATTATCTATTGAATGTTCAATGATGCAGTCAAATAATGTGTTCAAATATGAAAAGCCCAATCCTATGTCTAAATGACTACCAAATGATAATACTTTTTTCCTGATTGTGATAACTGACACAGAAAATACTAGTCCTTTAAGTTATTAGGAACAATTGTTTGCAATGTCCAAAGAGTAGTCATGAGAGCCAATGGAAACATTAAATCAATCTTTTAAATTTTAAACTATAGAGCCACAATGATTTGACAAAACTAGATAGCCTTAATGTAATAACTAAATAATGTGAGATGTGAGAGAACAATAAAATCATAAATCATAGAGCCAAAATGCAATAATGCCTAAACTATTGAGCTCTCCCATTTCAAAACCCTCCCTTCTTCCCATGCTCATGATGGAGACCAGTCACAACCCAAGAAATTTTAGTTCCCTTACATTATTGGTCTAATTGAAGTGTACACTAATAAATTAGAGATGCTTAGTAGGGGAATTTGTATCACACCATTTATAGCTTGCTGATTTTTTAGAGGTTTATTTATTTTTTTAAATCCAAATCTTTATAATCAATTTAAAGAATAGTAATATATGAGATAACTAGAAATGTATGATTCAATGTAAATTGTTAGTGTTTCTCTATCAAAACCCTAATTTCGAAGATGTGTCCTAAAAAAGAACAAAGGAGAAGATTGTTGAGAAAATGTGTTTCAACCTTGCAATCTTTTTCTAGAAAATTTTAGAATTTTTTTGTGGTAGTTTTCCACATGTTTATATATTGGAAATTGGTTAATGAGTTGTCAAAAATGAGTCTTGTCTATAGTAGAATATAGGAGAACCATTTTTAGGGTATAGTTAGCTTGTTTTATGACTTTTATGTTCGTCTAGACTTAAAGAAAAAATTGTGGATGGGATTACTATTTTAACCTAGTTGTTTTTCCATATTAGAAATGTAAATGTCAAAAATGGGTAACATGTGTCATGGTAGTTTTGTCCATGGTTTTGTAAAACCACAAGTGGTTTCTAGGTTGTAAAGTCACTATAAAAAGAGGGCTTGGGGAGGTGTTTGTGTAATTGAGTTCAATTTGCAAGACTGGTGCTAGAAGGAGTCTCTCCAAGTTCGAGTTGTGGTGATGCACTCCTATAAGAACTTGCATTGCAAGTGTACTGTAATCATCTTGATTTGATAATACATTGTACATGTTTTGGAGGGTGGGGTTTTTCTCCCGGAAGGGTTTCCCCATGGTAATCAATGTGTTATGTGCTCATTTTCATTTGATTATGTTATTATGCATTTCTTGAGTCTTTGCAATAGTTAGTTGAATTTGCATAATCGTCCTCTCGAAGATTAGTGTAAGAAGAGATTTTGCACACCTTTGCTTCCTTACAAGTGGTATCAAAGCCTGGCCAATTTTGGTTCTATTTGTTGGGTACAAGATTTTTTGAGCTAATCAAGGTTTGAATGGGAGCTTGCATAGAGTATTTCATTTCTGTGTTGCAGGATTGAAAAGATGACAAGAATGTCAGGGAGAATTGATGTTGAAAATTTTTCTAGCAAAAACTTTGAGATGTGGAAGCTAAAGATGGAAAATCTATTGACTAATTAGGATCTATGGGATGTGATTGATGAGAAAAAGTTGAGGCCCATAGATCTGACTTTAGCTGCACAATATGATGTGAATGATAGAAAAGCTAAAAGTCTCATTAGATTGTGTCTTGCAAACTCGATTTTGATTAATGTCCATGAAGAACCTACTATGAAGAAGATTTGGAAAAAGCTAAGTGAGATCTATCAATTGAAATCACTTGTGAACAAGATTTTCTTGAGGAAGAAGTTGTATTCCTTGAGAATGGAAGAAGGTGGACAATTTTTTGAGAATCTGGAAAGGTTTAATATGTTGGTGACTTAGTGTACCTTAGTAGGGGTGCCAATGGATAAAGAAGAAAGGTGTCAAATCTTGCTATGTTCATTGCTAGACTCATGGAATAGTCTTGTGATCGCTATAGGAAGCACATTAGTTGTCTTCAAGATGGAGGACGTTGTTGGTTCTCTACTTTCTGAGGAGATGAGAAGGAAGGTCTCTCTGAATGCCAAAGAGGCTTTGAGTGTTCATGAAAGACCAAAATAAGGAGGCAAGAATGAAAAATAGCATGGCCATTCTAAGTCCAAAAATAAGGGGAGATTAAAATCTCTTAGTAAGTCCAAGGCAATCTGCTGGAATTGTGGCAAACAAACTGTTGGGCCCACTTGCCATTGCACCAAAAGCCATGACTGTTTAGTGAACATGGAACACCACATAATTAACCACCTGTGGGCAGGGGAGCGCGTCGCCTCACCCAACAATCTCCCCCTCGACGCGCATACCAGGCACTTACGCGGGTCGGGATGGCACCGAGGAGATTTGAACCCATGACCAGGCCAAAACCAGGCTCTGATACCAATTGTTGGGCCCACTTGCCGTTGCACCAAAAGCCATGACTGTTTAGTGAACATGGAACACCACATAATTAACCACCTGTGGGTAGGGGAGCACGTCGCCTCACCCAACACAAACTTGGATGCTTTCGAAAGGAGTGCAAAGAGGAGAAGAAAAGGAAGAAGCAGAATAAGAAAGATTCTAATTTTGAGTCTAAGAAGGAAGATGGAGATGCTTTCATCATAGCCTTGGCCACTTGTGTAGGTGAGAATGCATGGTTAATAGGCTTAGGTGCATCTTTCCACATGACTCCTAATAGAAACTGGTTTAGTAAGTATGAACATTTTGATGGTGGTAAGGCATATTTGGGTGATAATTTAGTACTTGATATTGTTGATCATTGAAATATTCATGTGAAATTTTCTAATGGTAGAATGAGAAGATTTGATGGTGTCTTGTATATCCTTGGACTAGCAAGGAATTTTTTATCTATTAGTAAGCTAATAGATGTGAGTGTGCATGTATAGTTTTCTGAAGCAGGTGTAAAAATGGTGATAGGTGCTATGGTAATAGCAAGAGGAAGCAGATTGGGTACATTGTACCAGATTGATGCACACACAGTTGAGTGTAATAGTACTTTTGATAATATTGTAAAAAGGACTACTCAGTTGGAGAAGGGGAAGATTTCTCTTTCAATAAATGGTCATGGTTTTTGGCTACCCAAGGGTGCTTTGTCTATTGAATCAAAGTTTTCTATAGAGAAGACCATGTTATGGCACTAGAGACTCAACCAAATAGGTGAGAAGGGCCTACATACCTTGAAAAATATACATACCATGAAAAATAAGAACGTTGTTGATGGGTTAAATGACTACAATCTTCAATTTAATTTTTGTGAGCATTGTATCTCTGGTAAACAAAACCGCATTTAGTTTTACTCAAGTTCTCATAAGTCTTCATGTATTTTGGATCTAATCCATTCAGATGTATTTGGTCTAGTAGATGTTACTTCTATTGGTAGATCAGTTTATTATGTTTCTTTCATTGATGATTTTAGCAGAAGAACATGGGTTTATTTCCTTAGGAGTAAAGCTAAATTTTTCAGTCATTTCAAATATTTTGACACATTTTGTAAAGATTGTCATATCAAAAGAGAGAAGACGACTCCATATTCTCCACAGCAAAATGGGCTTGTAGAAAGAATGAATAGGACCCTGATGGGGAAGGCTAGGAGTATGCTAAGTGGTGCTGGACTAGAACACAATTTCTAGGCTGAATCTATAACCACTGCTTGTTACCTGATAAACAGGTCTCCTAAATTAGCTCTTGTTGATAAGATGCCAATGGAAGCATGGTCGGGCCACAAGCCTTCACTTAGACATCTAAGAGTGTTTGGTTGTGAGGCATATGCTCATGTGCCAAAGGAGAAGTGGTCAAAATTGGACAAAAAAGCTATTAAATGTATCTTCATCTGATATAGTTATGGTGTGAAAGGATAAAAGCTTTGGGATCCTATAGCATAAAAGGTATTTTATTCCAGAAGTGTTATTTTTAGAGAAACTAAGCCTTCCTCTATTATAGTGTAGCCAGAATAGATTAAAGAAAATAAAGATGTGATTCAACTTCCTACTACACTTGAGAAAGTTGAATCAAGGCACTTAGAAAGATGAGATGTTGAAGAGAGCTCTACAAGTTCTAAATCATTAGAGGAAGAGGGAGAACCTAATCATGAACTTGAACCTCCTAAACCTAAACAAGATCTTGTTCGAAGATCTACTAGAAAAAGGAAACCACTTGAAAGGTATGGGTATTCTCCTAATGATTAGAGATGCCTATTTTCATTTAATGCTAATATTGATGAACTAAGATCTGTACAAGAGGCTCTTGGTATGAATGATTTAGAGTCTTAGAAAATAACCATGGATGAAGAAATCACAACTCTTTAGAGGAATCAAACATGGGACCTTGTACCATTACCTAAATGACAGAAGCCTGTTGGTTGTAAATGGGTGTTCAAAAGTAAGATGGGTTTAGATGGAAGCATTGAGAAGTATAAAGAAAGTTTTTTTTCTTAAGGTTACTCTCAGGTTGAGGGAGCAGATTATGGTGAAATTTTTTCTCCAATAGCCAAAATGACATCCATTAGATTTTTGCTTTCTATTGCAACAACTTATGATCTAGAGAATGAGCAAATGGATGTGAAAACTACTTTCCTTCATGGAAATTTGGAGGAAGAAATTTACATGTCATAGCTAGAGCACTATGTGGTGAAAGGTAAAAGTCATTTGGTTTGTAAATTGAAGAAATTCTTGAATGGTTTAAAACAAAGTCCTAGGATGTGGTACCAAAATTTTGATACATATATGTTCAGTTTGGGATTTGTATGCTCTAAATCTAATCACTGTAGATATTTCAAATCTGATGGTGATAGTTTCTTGGTTATTGCCTTGTATGTCAATGACATGGTTTTTACTAGCAAAGGAAAAGGTTTGATTGTAGAGTTAAAATATCAACTCTTCATAAACTTTGAAATGAAAGATCTTGGTGTAGCTAGGCACATTCTGAGAATGGAGATTATAAGAGATAGATAGAACAAAAAGCTTTGGCTAGGCCAGAGTAAGTATGTTGGTACTATTTTGAAAAGGTTTAATATTTAGGATTCAAGATCATTGAGTGTTCTTGTTACTAAGGAAACAAAGCTTTCTAGCTCACAGTGTCCTACATCCCCATTGGAGATTGAAGAGATGAGTTGAGTACCATATCAGAGTGCTGTTGGAAGTTTGATGTATGTTATGGTTTATACAAGAGCAAACATTTTCCAAGCAGTGGGAGTACTTTCCCGTTATATGTCTAATCCAGGAAGAGCACATTGGGATGCAGTAAAAAGAGTTTTCAGATACTGGTGGGGTACCTTAGAGTACTCAATATATTTTCATGGAAAAATAAATGAGCATTCCTTGGATATTCAAGGCTATATGGATTCAGACTAGGCTGATGATGTTGATAGAAGAAGATCCACCAGTGCATATGTGTTTACATTATTTGGTGGTGCAATCAGTTAGATGAGTAAGCAACAGGTTGTGGTCGCTTTGTCCACTATTGAGGCAAAGTATATGGTAGCTAGAAAAGGTAGAGACTTTAGTGAATGTTGCTGATTCATTAATTAAGCCCATGAGCATAGAGAAATTAAGATGGTGTTCAAAGTCTATGGACCTCTTAGCCCCTAGTAATTAAGTCCATGGTATTTTTGGATCCCCTAAGTCTTGCAAGGTGTTTGACAAGTGGGAGAATGTTGAGAACATGTGTCTCAACCTTGCAATCTTTTTCTAGAAAATTTTAGAATTTGTTTGTGGTAGCTTTCCACATGTTTATACATTGGAAATTGGTTAATGAGTTGTCAAAAATGAGTCATATCCATAGTAGAATATAGGAGGGCCATTTTTAGAGCACAATTATCTTTTTTTATGACTTTTATTGGGGTCTAGAATATAGGAGGGCCATTTTTAGAGAACAATTATCTTGTTTTATGACTTTTATGGGGGTCTAGACTAAGAGACAAAATTGTGGATAGGATTACTATTTTAACTTGGTTCTTTTTCCATATTGGAAATGTAAATGTCAAAAATGGATAACATGTGTCATGGTAGTTTTTCCCATGGTTTTTTAAAACCACGGGTGGTTTCCAAGTTATAAAATCACTATAAAAGGAGGGCTTGGGGAGGTGTTTGTGTAATTGAATTCAATTTGCAAGATTGGTGCTAGAAGGAGTCTCTCCGAGTTTGAGTTGTGGTGATGTGCTCCTATAAGAACTTGCATTGCAAGTGTATTGTAATCATCCTAATTTAATAATACATTGTGTGGGTTTTGGAGGGTGGGGTTTTTCTCCTAGAAGGGTTTTCCCATGGTAATCACTATGTTGTGTGTTCATTTTCATTTTGATTATGTTATTATCCATTTCTTGAGTCTCTACAATAGTTAGTTGAATTTGCATAATTGTCCTCTCAAAGATTAGCTTAGGAAGCAATTCCACACACATTTGCTTCCTAACAAAGATCTCTCTTACCCTATAGATAAACCATACCAAACACATTAAAAAGAAAGTGAGAAATGAAATAAGAAGATAAACTAACAAAGACATATTTTCTTGGTACCTAATAAATACCCCTTTCACAAATTAGAAAAGATTTCACTGCATAAACTAATATATCCTCCAACTGTTGTCTCCAGCAACATATCTCTGTAAATTCTACTATATTTTGGGTGAATGGAGATGCAATATATTTTGGATCAATCTTTTAATCTTAAAACTTGCTAAAATTTTGCTTCCCCATGATTACTCCAACTCACTCACTTGCCCATGAAAGTTTAAATGCATGTACTTTTCATTTTCGGGGGAGACACATGTTTTATTTTTTTTGTAGAAACTAAGATAATAAAAATTTATTAATTTTTTAACTTAAATAATTAAATTAATATTTTATATTTTAAAGACAAAATACTAATTTTGTCTAAAAGAGATGTCTTAAAACACTCTTGTATGTAGTAGTGTATTGGTTCATCTCTGTGAGAATCATTTAGATCCAATTAGTGCTAAGTGTTTTATTTTCTCTCATGAGAGATGAATTAATTTGAATCACTACTCATGAAACATGGATCGATGAGTTTGACACAAAAAATGGCATAGTTAAATATTGATAGCAATGTTACAATTAGTAAAATGGATAGGGACCCTTTGAAGTTTTTATTAATTCCAATTCCTCTTGCATCAATTGCCCCAAATAGCTTGTTCTTTTGATGTTTGGGTTTCTATTCTCTAGTGTTCGAATTTTTACATTGGATCATTTTTAATACTATTGAAGATTTATTTTATCAATGGCAAAGCCTTATCACAAGGAGGGAATTTTTTTATAATTTGATCGTGCCTTAGTTTATCCCAAATGTATGAATGGAGTGCAAATATAGAGTCTTTGATGACATCTCTATCTATGCTAAAAAAACTCTAAATATAGAGATAGAGAAGCCCTTGTTTGGTCTTCTTCACTATAAATACAATGTTAAGTTCAATAGAGATGGTAAAGGGAACCCAAGAAGAGAGGGTAATCGTGGTGTTATGAAAAAGAAGATCATGGTTGTTTGATAGGTGTCATTTCTATACTTATGGGAACTCCAATTAATCATGTTGCCAAGGTTATGGCACTATTATGCACTATCACTTTGGCTAAGGACCTTGGGAGTGACCGTGTCTAATTGGAGGGTGACTCAATGAATGTCAAAACTAACATTAAAGGGGAAAAAGAGGCTATAATGTGTATAAATAACCTCCTTGATAACATAATATAAAATGATTCTCTGTTTCAAACACACCCACATTTTGCATGATTATTAGAAACAAACTAAGTTGAATATAATGTTGTAAATGTTGGTATTTTCAGCAATAATATTAGTGATTGGTATCATATGAATCAAAGTCCATAGGAGGCAATTAATCTAGTAAATAATTATAGGATTAACCTAAAGGAGGGAGTAATGTGTAGTGGTGATGGACAAACAACTGATGGTTTTAATAGTTTTGATGTCTTTGCCAAGTGAAATTTGACTTTCTTTCCCATAATTACAAGCTTTTATCCACATGCCTCTATGGGTAGTCTATTGCTCTCAAAATTCAGAAGGTGAAACAAAACATTGTAAGAAAACTAAAGGTTGTGTTTGTAAGATTGGGAGGAGCTTTGAACCATGAGGAATTAAAGAAATTGAAATGGAGAAAAGTTAAGGCCTAGAAAATCATTCATTATAACATAACCACCTTACTGAAAATAATTTCCCATAATCTAAATCTTACTAGAAGTACATATTTCACTAACTTTAACTATAAAACTAACATTATTAATCTAAAATTTCAACAATATAATATTTATTTGTTCTTATAAATCTCAAATGAATAATTTTAAAAAGTTTTTTCATATGGCATGGTCAATTTTTATTATTTCTCTTACATATTTTATTGATTTGTATGCCATAGTTTGGATGGATAAAAATAGCTAACAAAAATAGATGTATCTAGAAATTTTCTTTATATTATTTTATATTATTCTATGTTCTTGATATATATTTTGAAGTTTATCCTTGGAATTTTTTTTTTTTATGAGTTGTCGCTCACCCTCTCTAGACAAATACCATATTTTAATGAGTTATCTTAGTTGTTCTCATACATTTAATTTTGAGTATAAGTAAAAGTATACATAATCTATTGTAGTCCATACTCGTGTGCCTAAATTCCTCTTTATCATTTATTCATTTTCACATGTCTACTCCATTTTTTTTGGATATCCTATAAAGTAAGTTAAACTTTACTAATGTCGAGATATTTTAATGTGGTGAATTTAGAATGATAAAGTCATGAAATAATAAAGAGTGCCACATTTTTTTATTAAATTAGCATAGTCAAATCAACATTTTAAAACCATGGTAAAGGCTAAGGCCCTAGCTAAGTCCAAAGCTAAATAGAAAATTGGTAAAGGTAAGAACATATTATTTTGGTAGGATGACTGGACTATCTAGGGATCACTTATTGACCACCCCATCTATGGTAGATGAGTAGAGCCATGTACAAGAAGATATGGTCTAAAAGTCAGTGATTACAGAATAGGAAATAGACGGTAGGAATTGTCAATCATTTCTCTAAAACTTAATTCTTTGATGATTAGCCTGAATGCTATTTCTATAAATAAAAAGTGGGATGAAGCCATCTGGGAAGGTTACTCGAATGGCCATTACTCTGTCATCTCTAGGTACTTTTCATTGTGGGATAAAATGGAGAAACCCATCTAGGCTAAGGCATGGATCCCTAGCCTTACCCCAAAAATCAACATATTCTTTTGGCTCTTGCTCCAAGAAAAAATCCTTACTCTAGAAAATTTAGCCAAGAGAAGCTAGATTATCCCCAATAGATGCAATTTATGCAAGTAGGCTTTGGAGTCAATTAATCACCTTTTTATTCATTTCTCATACTCCTCCAATGTTTGGAATCTCCTGACCAGGGACTTTGGGGTCAATTGGTGCCCCCCGATCAATATTCAAGATTTCTTCAACCAACGGAGGAGTTTACACAAAGGTTTAATCACCCAAATTATGTGCTCCTGGTCCCTTCCACACTTCTGCTGGGGTATTTGGAAAGAGAGGAATAATCAAATTTTCAGAGATAGGGAATCCCCTGAGCTCATCATTGCTAAGAAAATTTAAAAATTAATGAAGGAGAACTTTTCCACCAAAAAGGAAGGAAATATTGAAGAAGGTGGGAATAGTAGACAAAGGAAATTAGACAAGGATAGAAAAAGATAGGAGGCCAGGTGGTTTTTCCCCTCTAAAAATTGGTACAAGGCCAATTTTGATAGTGTTGCTAAAGGGAACCCAAGCCCTGCTGGCAGTGGCGACATCATTAGAAATAGCCATGGTGGAGGAGTGGTGGCTTTTTCCTTCTCGCTTGAACATCAGATGAACCATTTTGCTGAAGCCAGTGCTACTAGTCACATCGTTAGGATGGCCTTGGCTTCTAGCATAGAGAACCTATAGCTAGAGGGGGACTCATTAAACATCATAAATTATCTCAACGGTTCATCTATGTCTTCATGGACCATTGTGAATATGATAGAGGAATTAAAGTCTGACTTGGGCAAGTTCAAGAAGACCTATATTAGCCACATGTATAGGGAGGCCAAAATAGTAGCCAATTGGTTTGCTAACGAAGTGGCAACAACATTGGGGTGATGATGTGGCATATTGGCAACATTTTTTCGTTGGCAGCTATATGCATGAATTGTGGCCTATACTAACACATACACTTCAACATGGTCATTATGTGTGGATTCATCCTAGAATGAACATGAGATTGTTTATCTAAGAGAAATCTTGCAAGATGACCTGTTCCCTTCTATCTAGAAGGATTTTGCCTGTTAATATCCTCAGAATCGAGGTTCAAGCAACCAAACCCTCTATGAACGAAGGATTTGATGAATGCAATTAGTCTAGATGAATGTGCAAATTATTTTAAATGAGATATGCAATGTAATCCAAGAACAAAATAAAGCAAACTAGATTAACATATGCATAGTTAAGCTAAATGAAATTAAACTAAGGATGCAAGTGTATGCAAAATGTGAGAAAATGTGAGAAAATGTGAGTATGAATTTCAATAGAACTTTGATAGAAATTCAATTCATCCTCTAAAATGAAGAACTGAGGGTCTCTTAAATAGATTTTCTTGAAATACTCCAATAGTTGAGATCGATTTCAATCAATGGTCAGGATTAAAGATGAGGTTCAATTAAGGTGGAAGATTCCCAAATTAGAGGAAGTTAACTGGCTTAGATATGAGTGTAAGAGTCAGTCAGTTTAGATAAACTTTAGTGTGAGAGTAAGTGATTTGGGTCACTTCTAATTTGATCAGTAGTGAACTAGGAATTTCCATTTTTGAACTGAAGAGAAAATTAGGAGAGATATTTAATTTAATAAAATAAGATATGCTCTCATAAATATATTTTCTATTTAATTAAATAATTTCATTTAATTAATTAAAGACACTTTTTTGTTCAATCAAATAACTCTATTTAATTAATTAGAAATAACTTCATATTTAATTAAATAACTTTGCTTAATTAATTAGAAGTAGTTTCTCCATTTAATTAAATAATTCCTTTTAATTAATTGAGATAGGCATATTTATTAAATTAAATAAATTTCATCCCATAGTATATTAGCCTTAGGAGATTATTTAATTTAATAAAGTATGAATACTTTAGATCAAATTAAATTGAAATCAAATAGGTTTAATGTGGCTAATATGAGTGCATACTATAGGGATTAAATAATGAGTATGATGAATGTAAATTAGGGTTTTCTACATCTGACAATTAATTCAAGTAGCAAGTAGTAGAATGAGAATTGCTTGTTAGAATAGGTCTTAGAATTGATCAAAATATACTAGAATTGGTGATCATGACAATGAGCCAATTTTGGGGTATTACATTTTGCCCCTCTTTGAATGAATGTGTGAGCAACATGTTTAATTTAAAGAAAATCAGAAAGCATGATGCGAGGATCAAGAAATGAGATTAGTTCCAAAATTAATGATACGAAGACCAATTGATAAGCTTTTAAAGACTATCTCTAGAATAGAGCTTAATCCCAAGGAATCCAAGTAGAATACCTAGATACCTAAAATTGATAAGCATTTAAAAGGTTTCTTCAGAATGAAGTTTGACATTTAAGGATCCAAATAGAACACCTAGATACCCAAGATTGAAAGCATTTAAAATGTTATCTCCAAAACGGAGCTTAACCTTTAAGGATCCAGATAGAACACCTAGATACCCAAGATTGAAAGCATTTGAAAGATTATCTCCAGAATGAAGCTTAAATTTTAAGGATTCAGATAGAACACCTAGATACCTGAGATTGAAAGCATTTAAAGGATTATCTCTAGAATGGAGCTTAACCTTTAAGGATCTAGATAGAACACCTAGATACGTAAGATTGAAAGCATTTAAAAGATTATCTCCACAACGGAGCTTAACCTTTAAAGATCCAAATAGAACACCTAGATACCTAAGATTGATAGCATTTACAAGATTATCTCCAGAAGGGAGCTTAACCTTTAAGGATCTAGATAGAACACCTAGATACTTGAGATTGAAAGAATTTAAAATATTATCTCCAAAACGGAGCTTAACCTTTAAGGATCCAAATAGAACACCTAGATACCTGAGATTGAAAGTATTTAAAAGATTATCTCCAAAATGGAGCTTAACCTTTAAGGATCTAGACAGAATACCTAGATACCTGAGATTGATAATAGATAGCAAGATCAAATTATGAGACATATAATCATCCCCAGAACAAGGCTTGATCCTTAGGGGTCAAGGTTTAGATTGTCTCGATACCCATAATCGACTGATGAAAAGATGAAATAGATGACAAAGATGCCAGAAAGGGTGAAACAAGATGCCCCTAGTGGTAAGATGCCTTGAATGATGAGGACATAAGATGGGAATGAGATGCCCCAAGAAATAAGTATTCAATGATGTAATCATCCTACCCCCTCAAAAATGAAATTGAAAGATGACACACCAGAAATATGATGTAAAGCAGTAGAATAAATCCAAGATTCAACATAATGTAGAGGAAATCAAAATGATCAGACAAAAATTCAGAGTTGATTTGCAATGATTTTGGGGTCTCGAAGACCAAGTTTGACCAAAAGTTGACCAAATTTGACCATAGTTGACTTTTTCAAAAATAAATTTTGGAAACATGAAGAATTTTGAGTTGAAAAAATTCCAATAATTAGAAAGTATCAAAAAAATTTGGACTGCACAAGCGTTCGATTGCATTGGTCCCAAAATTTTAAATTAGAGGCATTGAGGTGTGTTAGATTTCGAATTTGATCTTGAAAATGGATTCAGAATGGTCAAAATAGATAGGGGGTAATTTTTGTATGTAAATCATAACAATTTGAAAAATTAGGTCAATAGCTATATAAGGGCCCAAGGGGTTATTTTCAATTCATTTGTGCTTTTCTGTCCTTTAGTGAATTGAGCTCTAAGAGATACATTACAGTGAACATGAGATATCATCATTTTGAGTGCTCTAGATGACACAGCCAAGTAGTAAACTACAAACCATAGGTGAGTCATCAGTTTCCCACCCTCATACTTTAACTTTTATGTAGTTCAAGGTCATTTATTGCATGTTTTAGCACGTTTTATGACTTGGTCAATAAGTCTTCATGTGAGACTGTCCTTTCTCACGCGAAGATGTTTTTTCCTCGCCTGAAGAAATAGGGTGCTCTATTTCTTCGTGTACGTCAGTGAGGTTTCTCATGCAGGAGATACCCACCTCTTGCATGAAGAATGAGATTCTAAACACGTGAAAACTTCATTTCTTGAATGATGAAGAGATTCTTTGTGTGAAGGAGATAAACTTCGTGCAAGATCTTCAGATCTTCACATGAGATCTAAAGATCTTTGTGCAAGAACTTGTGATAACAGAGTTAAAAATTTTCAATTTTGTATGTAAAATTTGCATTTTTATTATCTTTGTTCTGCCATTTCATTCTGGTGCTGATTGTTTGCTTGTTATTATTGGTTATGTGTGTAGGAGGTCTTTGTGACATGTCGTTCAGGTCACACTACCTTCCTTATGGCCCTTTACTTTAGAGTCTCAATGCCGCTGACCTAGCACACATCGAGCAATTGGGCCTATCTTCTCAATGTCGGATGCCAGCTGTGATGGTGAACCACAACCTACTCATAGCTTTGGTGGAGAGTTTCCATTCATTGATGAACACCTTCCATCTACCAGTGGGGGAGATGATGATCACTCAGGAGGACATCTAGAGGATATTGCAGATCCCTTTTCATAGTGCACGAGTTGTTTATGATATGGTGCCCTAAGTAGGTATAGAGGTACTTTCTGTAGAAAAAGAATTAGTATGCAAAGAACATTAACAAATAAAGTAAACATTCACAAACCAAAAACTAAATTCACATATATGCTTAGACAAAGAAAGAAAACAAGAAGTGCAAACCTCACAAGAAAAAGCACTCCATGCTTTCTTGATTCTGTAGATGTGTCCTTTTGCTGTGGATGTATGCTCAAGATGCTCAAAAACTACTTCAATGGAGATGGGTAATGGCAAATTGGTAGCTTTGTGAGCTCTCAATTTGGCATTATAAGGGTAAGATTAATGGCTTTGGTTCTCAAAATAGCATGGTAACTTTAGCTCAAAGATTGTTGATGAAATGGCTTGGGATGGGATTCAATTTATAGGCTAAGGGGTAGAGGGATGGAGGGCTTAGATGCAAGGATGGATGAAGGCTTAAGGAGGGCTAGGATGCACTCAAAGGAGAGCACATGGATTGTGCTTGTTTATCACCAATGGGAAGGTGACACTTGTCACAAGGAGGATGAGTGTGAGAGGGTAGGGTAAAGGGTTGGTTAAAGGCATGATGAGTGGGGTTGAGTATGTAAGAGGGATGTAAGAGGAATGAGTGTGGAAGAGGGAAGAGTGTGGAAGATGGGTGTAAGAGTCATGAGTGGGCTTGAAAGAGTCTTTTATGTTTTGTAAGAGCACTCATGACTTAGTGGTTGGGCTTTTTGAGGGGAGACTTTGGTTTGGATTAGGAAAGTCTTAAACTTGTTTAAGGAATGTGACAACATTAGGGGGTGGATTAGGCTTGGGTTTAGGATTAGATTAGAGATGTTAGAGATGTGCAAGTGGATGGCATTAATGAGGGTGGGTGAGTTAGTGGCTAAGCTTGGTTAGTATGGGTGGATGGGGTGGATTAGGCTAAATGGAGGATTAGAGATAGGTTAGGGGTTTTTGAATTTGAGGATTTCATTTATCAAATAGATTTATTTAATAAAGGGGGATTTTTGGAATTAGATAGGAGAAAAGGATTTAATTGATAAATAATAGATTATTTGATTTATCAATTAGGACTATAGATGATTAATTAAATTAATCAACTAGGGATGGCAAAAAATAAGAATTTAATTAATGATGCCTTTAGAGATGGCTAAATTAGATTACCAAAGCAGTGTAATCAAATTTAGGTGTCTACATTTTGCCCCTCTTTGACATAGTGTTGAAACAACACTATTTCAAAGAAGTTTGAATGAAGACGACACGAGGAAGATGTTTTAGCAACAAGGTTTCCCCAGTCTCGGATAAGAAGAGGAGAGACTAGACTTAGATGATGCCCCCTTAGGAAGGCAGCGGGGAGAGAAATGAGGCTCGACGAATTCTTGAAAAGTATAAGAAATTGAGATGAGCTGAGACGCAGGTTGGCAAAGAGAAGGGGCTGAATTAGCTCAAACTCTCACTACGGGAGAATGATAAAGGGAAATCAGAGGCACAATAGTAAAGCAAGCTTAAGACTTTCCAGGATTAGGGTGGGGGGGGGGAGGAGGAGCGGAGCACTATAAAAGGAATCCATGGTAGGGAGATGGATGATAGAATGATAAAATTGATGCAACAAGATTTCAAAGAGTCAGATTGGCGGAAGATGGGTTTCGGGGATCCCTAGGACTAGGATTGTGGATCTCGAAAGATGAGGCTTGGTGGATTGATTTGATTGGTGGATCCCTAAGACTAGGATTGTGGATCCCTAAAGCTAAGCGTGAGGAGTGATTCAAAGAGATATTGATGCATAAGTTGGGGTAGGAGCGACAGATGTAGGATATGGATGGGGGATAATGGAGATGAAGGGAATTCATTGAAGCTTTTTGAGCAGGGGGATACTTCAAAGAGAAGTACCACCATGTAGTTGAGCACTAAATTTGCTATAGGATTGTTGGTTAATTGCCAAGGTTACCAAGAATATCAAGGCCTTTTCACCAACCGTCCAGAGGACTGACGAACTAACTCGAAACAAACACGCAAGGATTTCCCTAGTATCACACATGAATCCCAGAGGAAGTAGCGTGGAAACGACACTAGGTAACCCACAAGCAGAAAAAGAAAACAAGAAAAAGACCTGATCAAGACCTTACGCTCTAATTGTCCTATTCGTAGCATACCATGATATGGAAGATCATGGCAACCTTGAGGAGGGAACAAGGAGATTGCTTGGAAAAGATATTTCAAGACCCAAAAGGGAAGATCCCAAATCAAAAGAAAGCAAAAATCCAAAAGAGAACTATTTGCCAACGAGATGGGTAGGACGAGGTACTAACGGACCAAGATCAGCCATGAGGAAAGCTATATCCTGCAAGGATCTATCAGAGAGCACCTAAGCTGATGGATCTGGATGAGTGATGCATCTGGCAAGCTGAACTAAGAAGGATAACACTTTGGTGACAGGAGATCTAGCTAAAGGATGCATTGGAATATCTAACCAAGGTGTGTGATGTGTGCAAGATGTTGGCCAAGGATGAACTAACACGAAAGCCGGATAGATACAATGATACTAAGCTAAAGAGGATGTACAAGCTGACAGACCAAGATATGTTACAAATGTACAAGTTTGTTCATGTTTTGGTTTTTTGTGAGATGGAAATGTTTGTGAAGGATGGGATGTCTATAATAGTTGATAGGTGGATAGGTAGATGGTTTGTGAAAAGCTTAAGGAAAATGGGATTCTGTGTGTGCATGTGATAGGATACAGGCTAGGATACAAGATTATTTACAAGCTGGAATATGGTACAAGCTTTGGACAAGATTCAGATATATACAAGGTATGGTACAAGATTTACAAGGTATAATACAAGCTCTGGTACAAGATTTACAAGCTATACAGGAGGTATTGACAAGCTCCATCAGATTTTGGATATTTTGATTGGAACACCAAGGGAACAAGCAGGTGTTTTATGAGATGGTGGGTGGATGGATGAGGGATAGGATAGTGATAGATAATGGATTAGTCTTTAGCACACAAGGCGCCTGAATTACCAGGTTTTCACCGAGGTACCTATCCAAGGCGCTTGAATTGCCAAGTTTTCACCATTGGATGCTTATTTCTCTTTACTATTTTTTTTTTTTGTATTTTTCAAAAGCTAGGTATACCAAGGATCTTCAAGCATAGAACTTCTTGAGATGAATGATGTTAGTGGGATCATTCAAGAGTTATCCTTCTGGTGTAGATAATTGATAGGCTCCAGAGCCAAAGGAGGCAGTAACCACATAGGGACCAAGCCATGTAGGTTCAAACTTTCCTTTCTTTTCTCGATCTGCTTGGACTTTCATATTTTCTTTGAGGACCATGTTACCTGGCTGAAAGTGTTGTGGGAGCACCTTCTTATTGAAATTCCTTTTGAGATGAGTTTGATAGACTGTGAGATGGTCATAGGCTTGTTGTCTCTTCTCGCCTAAGAGATCTAGTTGGGTGGGTCGAGCTACTCTGTATTCTTCATCTAAGATTTTCCCTCGCAAAGATATGCGTAGTGAGGGAAGTTCAACTTCTATAGGTAATACCGCTTCGGCACCATAGACTAGGGAGTATGGAGTTGTGCTTGTGGATGTATGAAAGGAAGTTCGATAGGCCCATAGAGCTGGATTTATTTGAAGGTGCCAATCACGGCCGGAATCATTGACAACTTTCTTTAGGATTTTGAGGAGGGTTTTATTGGTCGCCTCTGCCTGGCCATTACCTTGTGGGAAATATGGGCTAGAAAAGCGATGATGGATGCGGAGGGAAGTGCATAATTCTTCCATGTTGAGATTTTCAAAGTTACCTCCGTGGTTAGTGAAGATGGTGGATGGGATGTCGAAGCGGCAAACAATGTGGTACAAGATGAACTTGGAGACTTGAACTCCTATAGCTAAGACTAGGGGAACTTCTTCCACCCACTTAGTGAAATAGTCTGTAGCTATTATTATCCATTTATGTCCATCAGATGAGAGAGAGGTGATAGTTCCAACTAGATCAAGGCCCCAACAAGAGAAAGGCCAAGGTGGTGCAATAGGCTGTAGATCCTGTGCTAGAGCGTGCACAAGATTTGCATGCTGCTGACATGGGAGACACTTTCTAACAAAGACACAAGAGTCTTCTTCAATGGTAGGCCAATAGTAGCATGCTCTAAGGATTTGTCATGCTAGGACAATACCACTCATGTGGGCAACGCAAAGTCCAGAATGTACTTCTTTTAATGTCATTGCGGCCTCATTTTCATCTAAACATCGAGAGAGAGTATCGTGATAACCCCGACGATATAGGGTATTGGCTATGATAACATAGCGGGATGATTTTTGGATGAGGTTCTGGCGTTGGGTACATGTGAGGTGAGGGGATATGATACCATCGTTAAGGTAAGCATGAATTTCATGGTACCAAGGGGATTGGGGACCAACCAAGATACAAACACGGTTTGAATCCTCATTCGCATAGGCAGGTGTGAGGAGCTGCTCAACTAAAAACTCATACTGCGTAGCTTCTTGGGAAATTTCCAAGAGCGATCCGATAGTGGGCATGGCATCTGCTGCCTTGTTCTGCATTCGAGGCACTTGTGTAAACTGAAGCTTTGTAAAATGCTGGGTCAGTTGATCAACTAGCTCTTTGTAGGGTAATAGCTTTTCATCTTTGGTTTGATATTCATTTAAGACTTGTTTGATGATGAGTTGGGAATCACCAAAGACTTGTAACTCAGTGATATTCCATTCTGCAGCTATCTTTAATCCTGCTACAAGAGCTTCATATTCTGCTATATTGTTGGTGCTAGGGAATTGTAGCTTGAAGGCTTTTGGAATGTAATCTCCTTGAGGTGTAACTAATAATATTCCTGCGCCTGATCCATGAGAGGTGTATGAGCCATCGAAATAAAGCTTCCATGGGAGCTGTTCTTCAATTAGGCAAATATGCTCATCTAGAAATTCTGTGAGCAAAGGATATGCATCTACTAGAGTTGCATCAGCTAGGTGATCTGCTATAGCTTGCCCTTTGATTGCCTTTCTGTCCACATACTGGATGTCAAACTCACTTAGTAGCATAACCCATTTGGCCAAACGGCCTGTAATTGCTATTCTGGAGAGCATATACTTGAGAGGGTCAATCTTGGAGACTAGTTGGATGGTATGACTTAGCATGTAGTGGCGAAGCTTTTGAGTTGAGAAAACAACTGCCAAACAAGCTTTTTCCATAGGAGTGTAATTGAGTTCATAACCAACTAGGGTTCTACTGATATAGTAGATGGCTCTCTCTCTGCTATAATCATCATGTTGTGCTAGAAGTGCCCCTAGAGCAGTAGGTGTTGCTGATATATACAAGATCAAGGGATGACCAGGAACTGGTGGAACCAAGATAGGGGGATTGGTGAGGTACTGCTTGAGCTGATCGAAGCTGCACTGACATAAAAGATCCCACTTGAAGTTCTCATTCTTCTTTAGCAAGTGTGAAAATGGTGTACACTTATCTGCAAGTTGGGAGATGAAGCGCTGGACAAATTGAAGTTTTCCCTGAAGAGAGCGAAGTTGTCACAGTGTCTGGGGAGGAGGCATGTTTAAGATAGCCTTGACCTTTTTGGGGTCGATCTCTATACCTCGTTTAGAAACTATGAAGCCTAGAAGCTTGCCAGATGTGACCCCAAAGACACACTTCTTGGGATTTAGCATGAGATGATATTGGGCCAACCTATCAAAGACTTTCTCCAGGTCAGCAAGATGATCCATGAAGGTGTGAGATTTGACTAGGATATCGTCCACATAATCTTCCAAAATGCTATGGATAAGATCATGGAAAATGGCTATCATATCTCTTTGATAGGTAGGCCTAGCATTCTTTAGGCCAAAAGGCATCATGGTGTAGCAAAAGGTTCCCTAAGGGGTAGTGAATGCTGTCTTATGATGATCCTCTTCTGCAATCTTGATCTGATTATACCCAGAAAATCCATCCATAAGGGACAGAATTTCATGTCCAGCTGTAAGATCTACAATCATATCTATGTTGGGCAAGGGAAAATCATCCTTTGGACAAGCTTTGTTAAGATCTCTAAAATCAGTGTAGATTTTGATGTCACCAGAAGGCTTAGTGATAGGGACCATGTTGGAGATCCACTCTGAGTATTCGATAGGTCGGATAACCTTAGCAGCTAACATTCTTTCTAGTTCAGCTTTGACTAGTAATGCCACCTTGGGGTGCATTTTTCTAAGCTTTTGTCTTAAGGGCTTGATCTTTGGATCGACTGCAAGATGATGAACTACAAGCTTTGGATCAAGGCCTGGCATGTTCTGATATGACCATGCAAATCGGCCAATGTTCTCTCGTAAAACCTCAAAGAGGAGGTCAGCTTGGTCTTGTGATAGGGATGTAGCAATGTGAACAATTCTAGGGATCTCTGAAGAACCAATGTTGACTTCTCTAGTATCCTCTATTAGAATAGAAGACACCTCTGGTCGATTATCTTGAGGAGGCAATACTAAATCCTCATGTTCTTCTTGTGGCTCTGGATTTTCTTGCTGAGGGGTTCTCTTCGTTGCCTTAGCTAGTCCCAGATTTACCTTAGTTCCAATTTTGGGTGTATCGAAACTAGGTTGGGGATTTTCTCCAAAATACCCCTTGGGATCTAGCTTGTAGATGTAGGCAGAATCTGGCTTTTTCTTCTTATGAGGAGTTTTGGCTCCCATGAATCTTAGAAGTGCTTCCTCTGATGCAAATTCATCAATATGTATAACGCTTGGTTGGTCCCAATCTATGAGTTGTGGATGAGCGAGTGGTAGGTCAATGAGATGGATGGATAGTTCTCGGAGAATAGAGTCTCCTAGGAAGATTTGGTCTGGGATATCGTCGTAGGCTCTCTTTTCAACTTCCTCGAGAATGTCTTCGATTTCGACAAGGTCGTGGTGAATGTTCAAAAAAGCATGACCATTCTCGTTGGTGCCCCCAGTTGTGGGTATGCCAAAGCCAAGACCTAACTTCGTTTCCCAATTATGTGCTTCGATGGGACATTGCATGCCCCTTTCTTCTGGTCCTAGTCCACCTCCTTGATAGTTCCATTTTTCAGTGATGAGCTTATGTTGTTGGGGATACTTCTGGCTGAAGTGATCAAGGCGTGCTTGATTTCTTGGAGGTGCATCCTTATGTAGCCAATCGTTGATATCTGGAGTGAGCTCCTCATGAAGAGGGGTTTTTGAGGACACAAAGGTGGTTGGGCCAAACTGTTTGTATCGAGGAGGTGGAATCTCCTTAGCTTTGTGATATTTTGGCCATCCATGGCTATGTGGATCAAGTGGGATTGCTCCGACAGCAAATGCATCTGATAGACTATATTCTCCACAACCTTTGTTGTTGATCTTTACAGTAGATAGGGTGGAGGCAAGGATGGTTTCTGCATCATTACAAGTGTGGGATGAGCTGGAAATGGCTGTGTTGATGTCTATTCCAGGGCAATGGTTTGTATATGAAGCTTCAACCGCATTGCAGTAAACAAAGGGTTCTGGATCGGCATGGATGGTTACCTCAGTGCCCTGATGTGGAAATTTGATGCACTGATGGTAGGTGGATGGAACGACCTTCATAGCATGAATCCATGGGTGACCGAGGAGGATGTTAAATGGTAGGTTTAGATCAACAACATGGCAAACTATCTCTTGAATGACTGGCCCAACCTTGATTGGTAGCAAAATAGTCCCTTCTGTGGTCCTTTCCAAGTTGTCATAAGCTTTGATGGTGATAACCTCACTGATCATATCTGCCTCAGTATACCCAGCTTTTTTTATGAATTTTAGGGTTCAAATGTTCAAGGCTGATCCATTATCTATCATTACTCTTTTCACGGCAAAATTGGATACCATGATGGCTATGCGAAGTGGAAGGGTGTGATCTGGCTCAACCGTGGGTATGTTGGTGGGTTTGAAAGATAGGGTACATGAGGATGAAAGGTGTCCAACAAGATTATGAAAATCAGTAGCATTGATATCAGAAGGGACACGAGATTCTATGAGAGCATTGTCAAGGATGTCTTTGTACACAGGACTAGTGTGGAGAAGATCTAAAATGGATATTTGGGCTGGCATGTTCCCAAGGTGTTCCAAGATATTGTACCGGCTTTTTGATGGAGCTGATGGTGTTGATGAAACTGGTGGGCCTGCGATGTTAAATCGCGCTCTTTGAGTGGTGACCGCACACTCATTGTCTGGTCCTCGGATATTGATAACATTGACAGAAGGCTCTTTCTCAGATATACAACCTATAAGGCTACCATAGTCTATATAGGATGAGGTGTGGTCATTGTTCTTCCCATGCTGTTGGTTTGGCTGGCGGTTGTTTTTGTTGTTTTGGATAGGTGCTTTTCCAGGATTTTGGTTGTTGTGTGGAGGAAAAGCATTTTGATAAATCTATAAGCCTGCATTGGGAGAGATTTGGGCACCAACAGTGATTTCCTTCCGATCAATGAGGTCTTGCACATAGTCTTTCAATTTCATGCATCTGAGGGTGGTGTGACCGTTTACCCTATGGAACTTGCAATACTCATTGTCCTTGTACCATGTAGCTTTGGATTGGCCTGGATCAATCTGGTGGGTAGGAGGAAATTTGATGAGGTTTTCCTTAGCCAATTTCTCAAAAATAACATCCAATGGCTCACCAAGGGGTGTATAGTTTCTAGGTGCAGGTTGGAATCTGGGCTTTTGCCCTGCAGCTACATTGATGACATTAGCTTGATTGTTAGACCCTTGAAAATTGGGTCTTGTATTGTGGTTTTGATAGCTTTGGTTATTTCGTTGCTGGTAATTGATAGCTTGTTGGTTGTTTGTTTGATATGGTGGGTTAGACTAGTTTTGAGAAGGACCAACGATATTCACATGTCTGGTATCAGTAACCCCATCTGTTGCAACATGCTTGTTTTTGTTCCAATACCTAGACTTGTCATTAGAATGTGATTGATTTTGGTTGGCCTCTTTGTAAATCTTTACCACACCATCTTTGATGAGTCCTTGCTCAAGAATCATTTCTTTCTCTTTGATATCCTTATAGGTCTATAAACAGTTCATGGTCATGTGGTGAGCCAAGCTGGGATGTGCATTATCAATAAACATTTTCACCACATGGCGTTCTGGCAAGGTGCAGGATATGCGGGTGGTAAGGGTTTTCCATCTTTGCAGATATTCGGCAAGGCTTTCTCCACCTTTTTGCTTGGTGTGGACAAGATCAACTATTGATAGCTCTGTTTCAACAAGATGGGCATATTGGGCTACAAATGCCTTAGATAATTCAGCAAAGTTTTTAATTGTGCCATAGGGGATTCTATAAAACCATTCAAGAGCTGGTCCAGCCAAGATTTTGGGAAAAAGGCGCAAGAGGAAGACATCATTGTATGCCACGTCCTAGCAATGCATGTAAAATTCTTTGATATGTGTGACAGGGTCTCCTTTTCCTCTGAATTTGTCAAATTTAGGTACCTCAAAGTGTTTGGGAAATGGTGTCGTGGTAATGGCTCTGTCAAATGGGTAAGGACACACATTCTCAAACTTGAATGTCTTTGGATCATTCCCTTCTTGGATGGCTTTCAGAGCTGTCTTCATTTGCTCCCACTCTGAATTGATAGGTGATGGTTGGGGTGCCCCCAATGTAGGAGTTCGTTGAGGTAGGTATGTGTTGGATGGGGCCACTCAATATGGATGGCTATGAGGGATTTGCTGATAGGGATTGTACATTGTTTGGGCAGTTGCATGGTGGATGACGGGTTGTTGAGGGGGAGGTGGCGCATATTGCTGCATGTGTTGTGAGGCTTGCTGTTGATAAGGGATTTGAGGTTGGGATTGAGGAACATAAGTTGGCTGTGGGATAAATGGATTTCTTTGTGGAGGTAAGGTATAAGATGGTTGTGAGGCTTGGGGAAAGGATCAGAGGGCTTGGGGAAAGGATCGGAGGGCTTGTGGGGTTTGACCAATATATGTGGGTTGTGCCCCCATTTGGGATGGTATCTACAAATAATTGGTGGTTGGCTGGGGTGGTGGATTACCTCCTAGAAGTGGCATTGAAAAGTAGTTGGTAATTGGAGGTAATGGATTAGTTGGTGGTGGAGGTGGTGGGAATTGAAAGCTTGGGAATGGAACTGATGGGGTTTGATAGCTTTGTGGCTGGATTTGGAAGCTTGGTAGAGTGGTGGTGGGAGCTGGGGTCATTTGGGAGCTTGGTAGAAAATTGGTAGTAGCTTGTGGGATTTGATAGCTTTGTGGAGTGAGGGTAGTAGCTTGTAGATTTGTGGCTAATGGTATTGATCTCCCAAGACCTAATGGAAATGATGGGATTGTGTTCTAGGCTGTAGTGAACAAGCTGGGGGTGATGAAAGGTTGATTACTTGACCCCATGGGTGACATCCCTGTTGTATATTGTTGAGGTAGGCCAAAGATGCTAGCACTGATTTGGGAGATGCGTGGATTTGGAAGGCTGGGTTGGGGAGCAGCAGTAGCAATAGTGAAGGGGGTGAATTGTGAGTTGTTTTGGGTAAAGGGGGTTTGGAGCGGAGAGGTATGAACCAAGGATGGAGTGGTGGTGGCTGGGTTGGCTTGCGGCATGGAGATTTCAACTTGGGTGGATGATGGTATGTTTGGGTCTGTTGGGTCGTATGGATTGGCTGGAGGCTCTTCTTTTGGAATATATTGAGGATAATTTGGATCATAAGAGCCTAGGGGTGGTGGCAATTGCCCAAACAATGGGTGAGATGGATCTGATAATGGAGGGGGTCTTCCAAAGTCAAAGGTTCCTACATTGTCCCTTCGAAAATTAGCCATGATTGTCTCTTTGTTTTTGTCTATAATGGCGTTTACCAATACTGCATTTCCTAGTTGGTTCATCAAAGCTTCAATGTCAGTAGGTGATGGCATAGCTTGCTCTGGGTTGAAGGATGGTTGAGTGCTCAAGGGGGGTGAGGTTGTTCGATCCAAATGATAGGGCTCCATTATTTCTTTCTTCTTGGCTAAGCGAGTGACGGGTGGCATGAAAAATGCTCCTAGGGATGAGATGCAATAATGCTGATGGATGCAAAAGGGGGAAGGCTTTTCAATGCAAATGATTTCCTAGGTTGAGGCAAAGCTATATGACAAAACCTAAGGAGGATTGGGTTGGGGATTCTAACTTCAAAGATATGTTGTCAAAGCACAAAAGGTCTTCTTTCCTATGTGCAAGCTTGGTGGTGATTGTGTCAACTTAAGGATAGACTGATGATCCTTTAGGAAGAACACGAGATTGACAACTTGTGGATCCCAACCTTTAGCTCAAGGTGATGAGGGATAACAAGTGACAAAGCTAGATTACCCTAGAAAAAGCTTTGTCAAAGGGATAACCCTGGTGAGATTGGTGGATTTGGAAGATTTTAGGAATGGCAAACTTTTAGCAAGGTGACAATAATTTTGAAAGCTTAGATGTGCAGATTTTTTATTACTTTCTAGATGGTATGATTCTAAATGATATGGATGAGCTAATAATGCTTAAGGGGATAACCTAAGATGGCTGACTTTTCTACAAAGATGACTCTAAAGTGAAGCTTATCCAAGAAGATGTGGAGAAACAAGGGTGTCTAATCATAGAAATCATGCCTAGTTGGTAAGGCATAAGCAGGAATAACTCCTGGATGTTGGCTAAATTTGATGGTGCACTCTAACCAGGCCTCTTGAAGTGCTTTGTCGGTAGCTTTTTCCTCTGCTTTGTGGAGTTTGGCAATTCGTGGGCTTGGTGTTATTTCTTTTCTCTTGGCTGAAAGTTCTTGGTATGCTAGAGATGGCTTGAGTTTGACCTTGTGAAACTTCTATTTGGGTTTGGGTTGTTCCGACATAAATTCCTGAATTTGCTTGACTTTGGGAAAAATCTCAGTTGTTTTGCTTCAACTTGTTCAATCTTCTAAAATAGGCACTGACTACACTAAGTGTGCCCTAAGCTAGGATTGACCAAGTTTGGCAAACATTCATTCAACAAGTAAAATAAAAACAAGCAATAGATAGGAACACCCAGATAGAGGTTTGTGGTTCTCAGAATGTGATACTTGTGCCAAGGAGTGTGTATGTTCTACAAATGTTTCGATCAGTCACTCCAAACACATTAACATCCCTGATGGTTTTCTGCAAGGCAGACAATTGGTTTAGCTAGGGATTCCTCGATATACGCAAGGTACGTGAGGCCCAAATCCATAGATGAGACCAAAAGGATGTCACATAGCCGAGAGGAGTGGTAACCCACTTCTCCTCTTTCACTTCTCAAGAGTAGAAAGTTCCTTGAGGCTTAGCCCGAATGACAAAATCTTGATCCCAAGAGAGGTGTCTTTCGATTCACCTCCTGATTCTTATACTCCGCCGGAGCACCGGAGTTGAGGTCGTCCAAGGGGTGATGAAATCCCCAAGCAGGCCTCCTAAAAAGAAACAAGGTTTTGGATCCTAATCTTATGCACCCAAGATGGCCTCGAAAGACAACAAGGGGATAGAAGACTTGGATGACCTTGGGCTAAAAAACACGCTTGTTCTTTTACCAACAGACTCTTATGTGTGCTAATCTAGACTTTGCAAGCACTCATGTTTAAGAGACAATGTTCAATTCCAACTTGAAGCGCCAAAAAAGTAAATCGATCGAAGAATACAAACAATAAGAAGAGTTAGGGTCAACAAAAGCAAACTCGCGCACCTGGAGGCCCTCCACGTCAAGTATCAATTAATTTTCTTTAAGGCATTCAAGATTGAGTGTGAGTTTGTTTTAAGCCCAAAACAAAAGTGTGTGAGATTCGATTTCAAGCGCGCGCCCGGAGGCTCTCCACGTCATTTGTTGTTCAATTTTAGTGCCCAAACTTGAAGTGTGATCGATTTAATCTAGAGTTTTGGCCATTTAAGAATTTTGATAAAGTTAAAGAAAACGTTCAAAGACCAAGTGAGTGAGTTAGATTGTGGAACATTTAACACCTTTTTCAAGTAGACCCATCCCCATAAATGGTGCTGAGATTGCAACCAATGGTTAATATTTGATGGGTGATTAGAAAAGAGGTGATTCCAAGGAACTACTCAATTTGATTTTTGTAAATTTGTATTTTAACTTAACAAAGTTTCTTAAATGTCCAAAAATCAAACTTTACCTAGATTGCATGTGGAAAAGAGATTTGTTTTGTTCAATTTTAGAAGCTCCAAATGAAGTGTTTGATATTGCAATGGTTAATTGATCCTTGGCATTCAAGATTGGATTTGTTGTTTTAAGCATGCATTCCAAGGAAAGTTGATTTTAATCCATGGCATTCCAGAGTGTGTTTTGAGCAACATTCATTCAATAGAAAATGTGTTTAACCATTCAAGTTCATTTTTTAGCAACATGCATTCAAAGACAAATGGTTAAGCATTCAAGTTCATTTTTTAGCAACATGAAAACCTACAAGAAACATGGTTAGTGGTTCCATATGTGCTCCAACCTGCAATGAGACAAAAAAAGGCAATTTAGTTAGTTAGCCAAAATCTTCAAAAAATGAGAGCTTAACTATGGGAAAAAAAATTTTAACTTTTTTTGCTATTTTTTCTACGCATAAAAATGCTTAAAATGGTCTAAATGCTACAAAGTGTAGAAATAAAGATACGCTAGTATTCGAAGATGATAGAATAGATTTTGCGGCACAGAAAATAGGTGACAAGCAGAGATGCCGATTTGCGCAGATGCGGATTTTCGCAGACGACGATTTGGATTGGCAGTGGCAGAGACGTCAATTTGCGCAGACGTCGATTTGCGCAGACGTGGATTTTTGCAGATGTCGATTTGCGCAGACGCGAATTTTTGCAGACGTCGATTTGCGTAGACACGGATTTTCACAGACAGAACAGGTTGCAGACCAAAATTGCGCCAAAAAAGTTGAAAAACACGAATTTTTTTTTTTAGATGGTATTTCTTCTTCCTAAGTGCGTTCTTTAACCTGCAAAAATAAGCAAAACACCCTCACAACACACTCAAACAACAACAAACATTAGATGGTTAGAAAAATGACATATAGATGAAAATAGATGATTAAATGACCCATAGTGGGGTCCCACCAGGCGTGCCAAAATGTAGAACAAGAATTAGTATGCAAAGAACATTAACAAATAAAGTAAACATTCACAAACCAAAAACTAAATTCACATATATGCTTAGACAAAGAAAGAAAACAAGAAGCGCAAACCTCACAAGAAAAAGCACTCCATGCTTTCTTGATTCTGTAGATGTGTCCTTTTGCTGTGGATGTATGGTCAAGATGCTCAAAAGCTACTTCAATGGAGATGGGTAATGGAAAATTGGTAGCTTTGTGAGCTCTCAATTTGGCATTATAAGGGTAAAATTGATGGCTTTGGTTCTCAAAATAGCATGGTAACTTTAGCTTAAATATTGTTGATGAAATGGCTTGGGATGGGATTCAATTTATAGGCTAAGGGGTAGAGGGATGGAGGGCTTAGATGCAAGGATGGATGAAGGCTTAAGGAGGGCTAGGATGCACTCAAAGGAGAGCACATGGATTGTGCTTGTTTAGCACCAATGGGAAGGTGACACTTGTCACAAGGAGGATGAGTGTGAGAGGGTAGGGTAAAGGGTTGGTTAAAGGCATGATGAGTGGGGTTGAGTATGTAAGAGGGAAGAGTGTGGAAGATGGGTGTAAGAGTCATGAGTGGGCTTGTAAGAGTCTTTATGTTTTGTAAGAGCACTCATGACTTAGTGGTTGGGTTTTTTGAGGGGAGACTTTGGTTTGGATTAGGAAAGTCTTAAACTTGTTTAAGGAATGTGACAACATTAGGGGGTGGATTAGGCTTGGGTTTAGGATTAGATTAGGGATGTTAGAGATGTGCAAGTGGATGGCATTAATGAGGGTGGGTGAGTTAGTGGCTAAGCTTGGTTAGTATGGGTGGATGGGGTGGATTAGGCTGAATGGAGGATTAGAGATAGGTTAGGGGTTTTTGAATTTGAGGATTTCATTTATCAAATAGATTTATTTAATAAAGGGGGATTTTTGGAATTAGATAGGAGAAAAGGATTTAATTGATAAATAATAGATTATTTGATTTATCAATTAGGACTATAGATGATTAATTAAATTAATCAACTAAGGATGGCAAAAAATAAGAATTTAATTAATGATGCCTTTAGAGATGGCTAAATTAGATTACCAAAGTAGTGTAATCAAATTTAGGTGTCTACACTTTTTATTATGTTTGAGAGGGAGCTATAGAGAGGTCGAGCCATCAGTTGGGATGAGTTGATGCGCACATATGGATGGATGCAAAAACTAGCATCTCTCCTAGCAATCTTTTTGAGCTTTTTTTTATGCCTGATAGAGGGTAGCATAGGCTAGAGTGTGGGTGAGGAGTTATGCTTTGTCGGATGGTAGAGGCACTTGAGACTTTTGGGTGGGGTCAGTGTATGCTAGCCCACCTATTCCATGAGATGCATGAGATAGTCTTCCATGAGAAGAAGACTATGGTCGTCGATGTTTATGTGTTGTAGATGTGGGCATGTGAGCATCTGTCCGTATGTAGGCCCATTCACAAGGATGCTCGAGAGCCAACAGAGCCATATATCTGCAAATATCGAGGGCATATTACCTAGGTCTTCTTGGGTAAGATAGAGCATTAGAGGACGCATCTCAATGACTTGGTCTCTATTGTATGGTGGCCTTGGTGAGAGACAGAGGATCGGGATGATGCCCAAAGAGAGTTTCCATAAATGTTCAGCTCACGACCATTGTTGGGCAAGACCACACAGATCATAGAGCGGTTTGCGATTTCATGGGTGTGGTGGCAGTATGGCCGACCACAAGATATTTCATAGGAGTAATACACCTATGCCTAACTATAGAGGGATGTACAGAGGAGGTGGCCTCCACGTATGGATCCAGGCTGATCCATGATAGATGTGCATAATCTAGCTGCAGTTCAGTGGGACTACCTTCTGGAGGTAGCAGATATAGGGATGATGCCTACCTATTAGGCTCATTTGATTAGCCATCCATTCCTGTGATTCACAGATCCTTTGGGGAGGGTAGTGCCAGTTCCACAACACGTACCAATGCAGTAGTAATAGCCTCTCCTACAATAGGGACTACAAGAACCAGTGCTAGAGGTGCAACATAAGGTGAGGCAGGTAGAGATCTTTGCATCACAGATGAGATCAGATCCAGGGGTTGGAGGTAGCGAGGCAGAGCACGATTGATGACAAATGCTGAGGACTAAGGAGCAGACACCACCAAAGTAGCAAGCACTACCACAGCAATAGGAACCACCATAGCACCAAGAACTGGAGATGCTGGATGAAGATATGCTTGATTAGCCTGCTACTGGGACATAGGACATTGTGCGACGCTACCGAGAGTAGATTCATCAAGCCTCCCAATAGGTGGGAGATCTGTAGATACAGGTAGTTATTTGTGACTCATAATTGGTGGAGTGGCAACTAGAGATCGATCAATGGAGAGAGCATGCTAAGATTGCTGAGAAGAGAGCAGAGATGTTGCAAGATGAGGTCCACTTACAGTCAGCTTAGGCAATGTACTATTTTGCTACATATTTGACAGTGGTGGCTGATGAGACTATGTTGATGCATCAATTTTCATAGTATGCATGAGAGTCTAGAGGCGCATGACCTTCTGTGAGGCCAGACATGCCACCACCTACTCCTCCACCTGCTGCTCCTGCTCCTGCTCCTCCTAGAGATGAGAGTATAAGACAGAGTTAGATGTTGTGTACCTGGCTCTTGATTTATGATCTCTAGCTATGTATTGATTGGTGTGCTAGCACCATTTTGTTTCATTTTGATTGATAGCACTCGAGTGGTGCCCATTTTTGTACTGGTCCATTTTTTTGATAGATATATACGAGATTTTTGAACTGAGTATCAGTGTGTACATGTCATTATCTATGTCTACTTCACTTTGATGTACATGAGATGTCAATATGATGATTATGAGATGTATGTGTACTTTGATATGATGTGATTATGAGCATGTAGAGTAGATATTATAAGTATATGGATGCAATGCATATAGAAACGGACTATCATCTCATGTAGTGTTGCATGTTTTTCTTGACAGTGATAGGTATTCCATTGAGGGGTGTGAATCGACGAAGCAAATGCTTGTGCAGCCATGGGGAAACCTGATATGTGTGAAGATGCCCCCAATCTTTCCTCACACAGGGGAGAAATAGAATTACAACTGAATTGCGTGCTTATGCATGTGAATTATGTAATTCAAGACTGTATTAAATGCAACCCTAGGTCTAGTTACCAAGCCTCAATGATTTATCATCACTGGATATAGAACAAAGGTCGTATGTTATATAATTCCCATTGACATTGCAATCATGGGAATATGAATAGACCATACGTTATAAGTTTTTCAGGATTAAATGTAAGAATTTGATGCACAAGAAGCTAGAATGACCAGAACATTTCTCCCTTTTAATATAGCAAGTTAACATAACCATCAAAGCATAAATGCTAGGATGACCAGAATGTTGCTTGTATGATAGACACACTAAACACACAGGAGATCCATCTTATGCTAAGTATTTAGTATTTATTCTATTCACAATGACCCTTACGTTCGTAACCTAAGATAGAAGTGTGCTAGATATACTCACAGTGACCCATACATTCACTTAGCAGGACGAGTATCAGTATTTACTGTAGCATGAAGAATTCACTCCAACAAACAAGGAGAAGAACCAACATTATTGGCATATTCGTATAAAAGGAGTCGAGGTACACATGGCCATCCAATATGTGATGGAGGCTCTTATTGTGAACACCCCTTTTATAGGAATATATAAACATATTGGAACTAAACCACAGACAGAAAGCAAAGAAAAGATCATGCCCCTAGTCATTACTTCTCTAGTCAAAGATGACATCATCAAGTTGCTCGAGGAGATATGATAAAGCAAAACAAAGCAAACAAAGAAAATACTCAGCATATCCAAACAAGTATATTATTTTTGAGTTCAATGTTTTTGGGATTGATGTCAAGTGTCAGTGTCCAGCACATGTTCGAAATAAATCTCTTCAGTAGGGTGACAACAGGAGGTAGATGCAGTCAAAATGACTAGTGACTGAGGTCAAAGGGGAATCATCATGATGAAAAACCTAAGAATGACTGAGTGACAGTAGATAGACATAGCCAGAATGACTGGTGACTGACGCAAGAGAGCTCTTCCATAAAGTAATCTAGAGATGTGACCCAAGCAATAATAGGCAGACATAGCTAAAAAAACTAGTGACTTTTACGAAAGAGATTCAATGAGGTAAATCTTGAGAATGAGGGACACTGGCGATAGTAGGCAGATGCAGTGAGGACCATTGGTGACTATCGCGAAAGAGATTCTATGAGGAGAATCATGAAAGGACTATGACACTAGTGACAATAGGCAGACACAGCTAGAATGACTGGTGACTATCACGAAAGACATTCTATGAGGAGAATCTTGAAAGGAGTGACATTAAAGGGGAACGCCCCCAAGCTGTGAGAAGACTCGATCCATGGATACATGAGTGGAAAGAAGGAAAAGAAGGAAAGTGAAAGCATGAAAGTGATTGTGTAGAGAGCTAGAAGATGCACTACAAGATGGAGCATGGTGGAACAAGAGGTGCATGTTTACCAAGTTTTCACCTTCTTCACAGGATTTCTCTTTTTTAGCTACCATGATGCCTATTTCAAAGTTTTCACCAATGGCACTTTTCTTGTTTTTCAAATTTTTTGGTTTTTTTTCTTTTTTTCTTTTTTTTGTATTTTTGAGATTTTTCATTTTTTTTGGTGTTACCAAGGCACTTATTGCTAGGTTTTCACTAGGGTGACAATTTTTTTCAAGACTTTTTCTAATTTTTTATAATTTTTTCAGGGCATAGATATGTACAAAGAGCTTACTGATATTAGATCAATTGTAAAACTACTTCAGGTGGAGAGTGTTGACAGTTTCTTTAAGCACTTCTCCTTCGATTGTGGAAAGCTTATAGGTGTTATATCCATATACTACAGTAATGATGTAAGGACTGAGCTAGTTTGGTTCAAACTTTCCTTTTTGTACTCACTATTGTTGATTCTTAGGGTTCTCGTGTAGGATGAGATCACCCAGCTAGAAATCACGTGGCTTGACCCTCCGATTGTAGCTTCTTGCCATTTGTTGTTGATATGCTCGCAGATGATCACATGCCACTTGTTGATGTTCATCCAGTAACACAAGCTCTTGAAGTCAAGCTATCCTGTAGTCATCATCAGTGATAAGGCCCTTCATAGAGATTCTGAAGGTAGGAATCTTGACCTCTATTGGAAGCACAACATCCATGCCATACACCAAAGCAAAGGGAGTCGTACTAGTTGGGGTCCTGATGCTTGTCCTATATGCCCACAAGGCTGGATTGATCTGGAGATGCCAATCTCTCCTTGATTTGTTGACTTTGCGATGGAGGATTTTGAGGATCATCTTATTGGACACTTCAACCTAGCCATTACCCTTGGGGTAATAAATGGAAAACCAAAATTGTGTGATTTTGAATTTCTTACATAGTTCCTTGAGGTCTTTGTTCTTAAATTGTCTTCTATTGTCAGTAATGATTGAGGATGGTACACCATATTTGCAAATGATGTAGTTTGTGATAAAAAGTGCTACATTTTTGCCATTAATAACTATGAGAGGTATTGCCTCTACCCACTTTGTGAGGTAATTTGTAGCTATGATGATGAACTTATGCCCATTAGAAGAGGTTGGGTTGATCTATCCCACCAAGTTGAAGGCCCATTGTTGAAATGGCCATGTTGTATTAGAGGGAATCAGCTCTCTAGCTAAAGCATGGATGAGATTCCCATGTAGCTGACACTACTTGTAGGACCTAGCATACTTGATAACTTCTTCCTTCATTTTGGGCCAGTAGTAACCAGCTTGAAGGATTTTGCGAGCTAGTCCTAGGCCATTGGAATGAGCTCCAAAAATGCCCTCATGAACATCAATTAGTGCACATTTGGACTCTTCGTGTTGTAAACACCTAAGGAGTGTTCCATCAAGACCTCTCCTATATAGATCATCAGCAATAATTACATAGTGTGAAGCATTGTAGATTAGATAATGTTTCTCATTCTGAGTTAGACCTTCCAAAATGGTTTGATTGTGGAGGTAGGAATAAATGTATGGTAGCAGGATGATTTTTGTCCTATAAAAAAACATATCATCTTAGAATCAAGGGTATTGTAGGCTGGGTAGTGTAACGCTTCCACTAAGAACTCATGTCAAAGATCATTTTTAGGCATTTGTAGCAGGGAGGCTAGAGTGGCCATGGCATCAACCACTTTATTATCTACTCCTGGAACTTGCTGGAAGGTGATGTGTGAAAAATACTTCTTTAAGTCATGAACCATGTGCTTGTAAGGAATTAGTTTCTCATCCTTTGTTTGGTACACATCATTAACTTGGTTGATGACAAGCTGAGAGTCACCAAAGATATCTAACTGATCCACTCTCCATTCAGCTGCAATTTTCATGCCATTGATCAAAACCTCGTATTGAACAACATTGTTTGTACAAGGAAACATAACCTTTTATGCTTTGGGCAATGAGTATCTCTGTGGTGTAATAAAGAGTAATCCAACACCTAATCCTTCTTGTGTGAAGGACCCATCAAAGAACATAACCCATGTGTGGTGTGTTAGTGTTAAAATTGACTCATCTGGGAAATCAACGTTCATTAGCAAAAGACTCTATATGGGTGCATCAGCCAGCTAGTCTACGATTGCCTGTCCCTTTATAGCCTTGCATTCAACGTATTGAATGTTAAACTCACTGAATATCATAACCCATTTAGCCAATCTTCTAGTAAGAGCTGCCTTACTAAGCAAGTACTTTAGTGGGTCTATTTTAGCCATGAGCCCCATAGTATGGGCAAGCATGTAGTGTCTCAACTTCTGGGAAGCAAAGACAACTACCAAGCAAGCTTTCTCAATAATGATGTAGTTCTTCTCATAAGAGACCAGTGTTCGGCTCAAGTAGTAAATAGCTTTTCTTTGTTGTCATTATCTTCCTAAGCCAATAGGATTCCTAGAGATGTTTTAGTGGCTGAAATGTATAAAAGAAAAGGCTTCACATGAATAAGAGGCATTAGGATTGGCAGATTGACATGATATTTTTTGATCTGTGTTAAGCTTTTCTCACAATTCTGGCTCCAATTAAATTTAACACCCTTATGTAAAGTCTTTGTGAAAGGTTGTGATCTATTTGCTAATTGTGAGATAAAACTACGAATAGATTGGAGCCTTCCCTATAGTCCTCTCATCTGGCTAATGTTTCGAGGTGGTGGCATATCCATTATTGCTTATACTTTCTCTCAATCTACCTCAATTCCTTTTGCAAAAATAATGTATCCCAGCAACTTCCCTAATGTGACTCTAAATGCACATTTCTTAGGATTGAGTCGAAGACAAAAATTTTCCATACAATTTAGGATGGGTTACAAATCTTCTAGATGAGTATTGCGTTTAGCACTTTTGACCAAGGTATCATCAATGTAGTCTTCCATGGTCTTATGCATCATATCTTGGAAAATAGTAGTAATAGCCTGTTGATATGTAGTACTAGCATTCTTCAAGCCAAATGGCATCACATTCCAACAAAAGTTTCCCCATGCACATGTGAAAGCCATTTTCTCTTAGTCTTTTGGCACAATTTTTATCTGATTGTATCATAAAAAACCATCCATAAGTGAGTACATCTCATAGCTAGTCATCATGTCCACAATCATATCAATATTAGGGAGTGAAAAGTCATCTTTAAGACAAGCCAAGTTAAGATCATGGAAGTCTATACAAACCCTAATATATTTATCGTGCTTGGAAATTGGAACAAAATTGGATATCCATTCAACATAATCAATTGCACAGATGAAACTAGCTTTTAGAAGTTTCTCCAATTCTGCTTTGATGAGCAATGCAATGTGAGGATGCATTTTGTGAAGCTTCTGTTTAACTGGGTTGATGCCTAGTGCTATGGACAAGTGACGCATGATAAGATCGAGATCTAATCATGGCATGTCAGAGTATGTCCAAACAAAATTTATTTTACTTTCTTTGAAAAAGGCAATGAATTCTTCCTTCTCTTCAGGTGATAGTGACTGTGCCAGATGTATCATATGAGGATCTTCTTTTGTGCCCAGATTAATTGACTGTGTTGGCTCTATCAACACTGATGATCTCTCCTGAAAGTGACTGGAAAGTGCATCAAATTTCTCATCCATAGGAACCTCAAAGAGGTTTTCACCCTTGGATACATCTTTTTTTTTTTACTTTTTTGGATTGTGACACTGCCACAATGTGGTTTTCACCATTGGACCTTTTGCATTTTTTCTTTTTAATTGTATGACTAGGAATTTGATGTTAGCCTTAGTCATGTTGACACTCTACTCATTGGTGGAAGATGTTACAGGTTCGATAGCGTTTAGGTAACAGGCGAGAGCATAGTCATTCTGGAATGTGAGGGCTTTGCTAGATGCATTGGTGTTCCAGTCTGTAAGCTCAGGATGTGTGAGTGAGAGAGTAGCAGCTGGTTCAATTGCGTTCATAGTATAGTCATTACATGCTTGGACAAGAAATTTGAGACCTACGACGATGTCGTCCACAGGTGTGTTCAAATGCCTCAGAGTATGACCATTGGTAATTGACAACTCTAGGACACTAGTTGGATCAGACCCATGTGACCTAACCTTAGATGTTTCACCCACTTTGATTTGGTTTTCATAGACATGCACTTGGTCAATGTCTTTATCAGTAGTCACTTCTAAAAGAGATTCAAGCTTATATTCCTTAGAATCAGTGCTACATGGCAAGAGATTATAGAACTCCCCAATAGTGATAGGGACATACTTGCCTTCATCCTCTAGGTTCTTACATAAATACTCAATATAGTATGATTGACTAGATTCTCACTTTTTTGAATGATATTTGAGTTGCTCAACATTATCCTCAGAAGAATCACTAGTATCATCCATAGTGCTCACATCTGGCACAAAGTCATCTGGCTCAGAAAAGAATTTAGTGAGATCATGAGGAATAGGATGAGGATAGGAATCCTCACCATTGGATTCTTCCTCTTGAGTATCTGACTTAGCTTGTGACTCATTTTTAGATGAACTCTCAGGTTCTAGTATGAATTTATTTGGTCCCAAATGGAAAGGGACCTTCTTAAATCCTAGGCTAGTTGTATCACTGTTGCTTCAAGTTGTTGCTTTGATGGGATCAATTAGGCCATTATTATTTCATCAAATAGGGCCAGTTCCCTTGTAACCAAAATACTTCATAAGCCTAAGTCCAAGCCCATATTTCTCAAGAGTGATTTCTCGAGCTTGCACTATTAGGTCCACTGGAGCCTCTTCTCTGTAAAGCTATGTAGAAATGGCTCTATTTTCAATTTCATTTTCTAAGAGAACTATAGCCTTGAAAAAAGTGCCATTATACTTGGTCTGGGGTGTCAGCATGAATGGCTTCTTTGCCTTTGAAGGTCTCCCATAATATCGAGGAGACTCTGGGAGAGATGTTAATGATAGCACTGGTTCAATGTGGTACTCTCCCATACTAGTTTCTTTCAGTTTGAATGACTATTCATTTTGTTTCAGCTTATTGTCATGATAATCAGTGGATTCATGATTAGCAAGGATGCAAGCTTCAGCGACCTTGAGCATATTGCAGGTATAGCTAGTAGTGGTAGGAATAGTAACTTTGAAGCCATGAAATGAGAACTTGATTCATTGGTGGTATGTGGATGGTATAGCACGCATCTCATGTATCCATGGTCGTCCTAACAAAATGTTGTAAGCCAAAGGAATGTCAAGCACCTAACAGGTGACATCCCTTTCTATAGGACCGACGCAAATGGGTAAAATCACAAGACCTAGAAACTTTTGTTCCACTTCATCATACACTTTGATAGTCATCTTTTGTCAAGGATCAATAGAGTCCTTAGAATAATTCAATTGTCTAAGAAGAGCAATAGAGACAATATTTAGGCCAACACCATTATCGATGAGTACCTGACGAACACGTGTTTGATGGATCATAACTTCAATGTGTAGAGGTTGATTGTGTGGGTGACTTAGTGAGTTATCATCCTCCTTTGAGAAGGTCATAAGATAAGACAAGGTCGGGTGACCTACCATGGATTAAAATAGCTCAAGATCAAGATCTTGAGGAACATTTTCCTCAGCAAGGGCTTTGTCTAGAATCTATCGGTGACTAGGCAAGATTTTAAGTAGCTCAAAGATGGAAATTTGAGTATTAGTTCATTTCAATTGATTGAGAACACTATAACTAGTTGCTGTCAAGTTTTTTGTGGGTATTGCACCTTTCCTAGATGGACCAGCAAGGGCTTTGTCTTTGTGTTGTTCAAGATCTGAAGTAGGATACACATGGCCTTTTAGCACCAACTTGGCACAAGAGTGAGTGATAGTGTTAGCACAGTGTTGTGAGGGTTTATTATCCATTATGTTGAGAGTAGGGCCCCCCAAGACAAATGATGTCATAGGCTTGTTGTTATCTTGTTTTCCCTTAATGGTAATAACGTCACAATATTCAAAATCCATAGGTTCAACCATGTTGGTGACATAGTCATTATTGGAGTATGCATAGTTGACCTTGTGGTTGGATTGTGGTTTTGAAGTCTCTCCTTTTTCATAAGCTGAGAAAGGCTCTTTGAACACCTTGTGGTCTGAGTTTTTGTTATGTCCATCTACCAAAAGATCACCAACATCAATCATGTCTTGGACTTTATGGCGCAAGTTTATGTAGTTGCTAGTTTTGTGTCCCTTATTTTGATGATACTCATAGAATGAAGTATCATTACACTATGGTGGATGTGCTTGTGGATCATAGGGATGAGGATTGTCCATTGGGGAAATAAGTTTGTGTTGTAGCAATGTTTTTTAAACCACATCCAATGGTTCAACCAAGGGTGCATATTCTCGCTTAGGGCGTGTGGCCCAGGAATTTTTTGATTTGTTCCCAGATGTCTTGTTTTCAAGAGGAGGTTTCTCAATGTTTTTGGCCTCTTTGAGGCTGTTTGTGAGATTAAATGCCTCTTTAGAAGGTTTGGGTGTGACATTGTCAATGACTCCATCATGTACAATTTCTCGATTCTTGTTGACATGTTAGGTTTTATCCCTGTTGGAAGTGGAACCTTGTTTTATGTCCCTCTAAAGAGTAAGTTCACCTTTCTTGACCATAAACTCCTTGATGTGGATAGCCTATGTGATCATGTTTCAAAGGTATGTGGACCTTAAAGTTGGACTCTATATCGAGAATCAGGTAGGAGGTTATCAGTAAAAATGTCAAGCTTCTTTGTTTCTATAATTTTGTGGGAATACTTAGTGTATAGTTGTCTCCATCATTGGAGGAATGTGAGAAAAGATTCTCCAACTTTCTATTTAAGGTTGCACAAATCTCGAATGTTGACAGGATGTTGAATGCTATGAGAATACTGCTAAATAAATAAGTTAGAAATTTCATCAAATGTCTTAACACTGAGAGGTAAATGTGAAAACCACTCTAAAGCCTAACCACCTAAGCTTCTAGGGAATAAATGCATGAGGTATGTTTGATCATGTATAAAATCTATAGACAAAGAACCAAATTCCCACAAGTGATCTTGGGGATTAGTAGTACCAAAGTAATTTTCATACTTGGGTAGCTCTATGCCTCATGGGAAAGGTGGCATGTTGATGCTTTTGTCAAATGGAAATGGACAAAAAGCATCCAATGTGTATATCTTCATGACTTTCTCCTTCTCATGCTTGCATAATTTTCAATTGTTTTTGGAGTTTACAAGTCTCAATTTCTTCTTTAGGCATGAAATGGTGTCCACATTGAAATGAGAGGGCAACTTAGCTCCCTCTTGGGCAAGTTTGAGAAAGTACTTTTCTTTTTCTTTGTTGGGTAGGATTACCATGACCTTTTGAAAGTTTTTGTCTCTTCAACATTTTGCTATGTGTTCAAGGATTATTTCCACCTCTTCCTATTCCTCATCAGTGTCATGGTCTTTCTCTTTCTCTTTGTCATTCTTGGGTGGTTCTTGATGTTGCTTATAACTACCATGTTTAGGTTCACGATTAGTCATTGTAGAAACATGTTCAGTTTCAGTGTGTTGTGTTTCAAAAGGTCCTTTGAAAAAGGAGTTAGACATCATGTTTGGTTATACAAGACCTCTACCTATTCCAGTATCCTTCTTATACAAAGGATTCCTAATTTTTTGTAGGTTTATGGAAAATGTTTAGTGAATTTGAGGTGACCTAACAAGTGACGGGGATTGTGAAGATGTCTCACTAGTCAAATTAGATACAAATTGTGTAATGAAAGGTAAGTGACCTCTACCATGACTACAACCCCTAACATGACCCCGCCTAGGTCTAAGAGGATAAAACACATTGTCACTCCTAGTTGCGATAGTCATAAACAAGGACAAGAAGTAGGAACGTGGACAAGGACTGCACTAAGACTAAGTCTCAATAGGGTAAGACAAGAATGTCATATACTAAGGCATTAGTAGTCTGATTTGAAGGCTAGAATAGTCAAAAGTTATTACTATCATAACACAGAGTATGACAAGCATTAAGAAATGAGAATCTAGAGAAGTTAAAAGATAAGACTAGTCAAAATGCTGATCAAAAATATTTGGTTTACCTAAATGCCACTATTTAGGACTGTGCACAGATAGAAAAGGACAACTCAATGTAGGAAACTAATTGGACAAAGATCACAGATTGGTCAAACTAACTGATATGACAGTTTTAGAGCAAGATTTTGCATGAAGATTCTCTGCAAGCCGCGCAAGGAAGTTCACAAGTTCATGCGAAGACTCATGATAGTAAATCAATTTACAAATAAATGATAGGACAACTAAGATAAAGATGAGATTTCATGTGGCTGTACACAATATCTCGTGTGAAGACCTAAATGAGCTCACACGAAAAGATGAATTCTCACATGAAAAAGTACAGATTAACAACAATGTTGGATTTCGAATAGATTTTTAGATTGTTTGGATAGATTAGACAAATTTATTAGAAAAATTTGATTGGACAAATAATGAGGTTGACTTAGTAAGACATTTGGACAATGTTTTAGGATTCAATCAAGGCAATGCGTTTGAACAAGATAGTGGGAAGCAAGCAGTAGTTGAAAACAGTCTTGCCAAGGGCAAAGCAACTCGACAGGATAGGGGAGTCTTGACCTTTGTTTTTTGTAGACAATTTTGGACTTGTTTATGACTCAAGAAAAAACACACTTTTATACCTAAAAATAAAAATTGGTAGAGAAGGCAAAACCTTTGTTCCACATCTTATGCGCATGCATGTACCTCACATAGTTCTGTCACCCTCTAGAGGGCACCCGTGTTTTTGGTATATTCAAAGGACTCAATAGTATACATTGAATGAGCACCCTTGTGGTAGGGGACAAGCATGTATACCACCTTCAAATGTCTAGTAGCGTGCCTATGGTGAGTTCTAGATGAGAGATTCTTCCCCCTCCTTGCATAAAGATTATGCCTACTTTTAGAGGTGAACCGGGTGGCTTCTAACTAAAGGTTTTTACTTGGCTTCTATTTGTATTAATTCTTGGTGGCTTCAAAAGCAGAGTTGAGACTAGCACCCCACACTAGCATCTGAAAGTGCACACTACTTTCTTAGCAAGCCAGGGGCTAGTGCCAACTAGTGCACAGATAGAGCTTCCCCTTGATATGTGATATCAAGAATCAAGGGGAAGAAATTAATCTGACTTTGGAGTCTTTTGCTCTATAAAGCATCTTTATTATAGTGAGTTGGAATCTTTGGCGAAAGGAGTGTACTCACTTGGGTCATTCTTGGAGGTTGGATCACTCTAGCAGGCCCTCTAAAGGATTGTCTCAGACTAGTAGTTTGATCACAAGGGTCAAAGTTTCTAATTTGCCCCAAGGGGGAAGGACATACTCCTCTACCTTACTTTCTCACCCAAACATGCAAGACAAGTTAATTTATCAACTTAGCTTAATCAATCTAGACTTGTCCTTTCTCAAGATTCCAATTCCCTAAAAGGAAATCATCATCTCTTCATAGAAAAGGACCCATACTAGAGAACCACTAAGTTTCTTTCCTTCTTTGCAATGTCATCTTTCAGAAGTGTCTAGGTTTCTGATTCACCCTTTGTCATGACCTCCAAGTGGTGAAGAGTATAATCCCCTATTCTTCTATTTTGCACCCTAGGAAGTTCACAAGCCCCTAATTAATCTATGTTTTGAAAACAATAAATAAGACACACTATTTTGTGGGTTTTAAAAATGGTCTTCATCAAACATATCTTTGGAAATCATCCTGCAAGAAAACTACTAGTCCATGTTTGAGTGGGTTGTATAAGGAATCTTCAACAAATCATCCTACAAACAATAGTTAAGCTGCATAAAATCAGAGAAACAGAGCAACACAGATTCCAAGAAAAGTACATTAAGAAAATTGAGTAAATTGCAAAGTAAAAAATGCTTGAAATAGAGGCTGTTGTTACAAGATCTCGTGCAAGATCTCTAGTAGAGCCATGTGAAATCTTTTTACAGCACGCATGAACGAATAAGGAGCCATGTAAAGGTTCACGTGCCCAGGCACTTTCTCGCACGAACTGAAAAGAATCGTCGCACAAAGATTCAAAATCCTTGCATGAAAATGGGTTATCTTGTGCAAAGATTCTTGAATCTATACGGAACTGTACAAACAAAGATCTTGAAAAATAATAATAATAAGCATAGAGAAGGCCTAAGAAATTGATTTTCTCAGCCCCATGGTGGGCGCCAGAAATGTTTGCATGAATTGTGGCCTATACTAACACACACACTTCATAATTGGTCATTATGTGCAGATTCATCCCAGAATGAACATGAGATTGTTCATCCAAGAGAAATCTTGCAAGACAACATGTTGCCTTCTATCTAGAAGGATTTTGCCTGTTAATATCCACAGAATCAAGGTGCAGGCAACCAAACCCTCTAAGAATGAAGGATTTGATGAATGTAGCTAGTCTAGATGAATGTGCAAATTATTTTAAATGAGATATGCAATGTAATCCAAGAACAAAATAAAGCAAACTAGATTAACATATGCATAGTTAAGCTAAATGAAATTAAACTAAGGATGCAAGTATATGAAAAATGTGAGAAAATGTGAGCAAATGTGAGTTTGAATTTCAATAACACTTTGATAGAAATTCAATTCATCCTCTAAAATGAAGAAATTAGGGTCTCTTAAATAGATTTTCCTGAAATACTCCAATGGTTGAGATTGATTTGAATCAACGATCAAGATTGAAGATGAGGTTCAATTAAGGTGGAAGATTCCCAAACTAGAGGGAGTTAACTGGCTCAGATCTGAGTGTAAGAGTTGGTCAGCTTAGATAAACTTTAGAGTGAGAGTAAGTGATCTGGGTCACTTCTTATTTGATCAGCAATGAACTAGGAATTTCCATTTTTGAACTGAAGAGAAAATTAGGAGAGATATTTAATTTAATAAAATAAGATATGCTCTCATAAATATATTTTCTATTTAACTAAATAATTTCCTTTAATTAATTAGAGACACTTTTATGTTCAATCAAATAACTTTATTTAATTAATTAGGAATAACTTCCTATTTAATTAAATAATTTCATTTAATTAATTAGAAATACCTTCCCTATTTAATTAAATAATTCCTTTTAATTAATTGAGATAGGCATACTTATTAAATTAAATAAATTTAATCCCATAGTACATTAGCCTTAGGAGATTATTTAATTTAATAAAGTATGAATACTTTAGATCAAATTAAATTGAAATGAAATAGGTTTGATGTGGCTAATATGAGTGCATACTATAGGGATTAAATAATGAGCATGATGAATGCATATTAGGGTTTTCTTCATCTGACAATTAAGTCAAGTAGGAAGTAGTGCAATGAGAATTGCCTATTAGAATAGGTCTTAGAATTGGTGAAAATAGACCAGAATTGGTGATCATGGCAATGAGCCAATTTTGGGGTATTACAACAAAAAATAATTTTATCCTACAAGATCGCATCTAGGGAAGTACAAGAAAATTCTAAATTTAATAATGAGAAGATTTTCTAGATTGCACGTTGGAGTGTTTGTTAATAAAAATCATGCAAAACTCTTTTCAAAACATAATAGTGTGTATGTACAACATACTTTAAGTGTTATTTTGAATATTTCTATTAATACTGGTATTTTTGAAAATGTTTTTGAGTTTCACAATTTGAAGGAGGCCGAGGTCTATAAGCATTCTATGAGCAGGTGGGGTAAGCATTCTACAAGTAGGAGAGGACATATTGTTTCAGAGGAAACCATGGTGGGGGACATAGGTAGGAGGGAGCTGTCAAGAGAGGCAAAGAACTAGAAGGAGAAGCTGAAGGTTTTGCATAAATTGGAAAATGTCAAAATCACTAGATTCCTAGAGAAGCTCCATGGTTTTGATGTAGGCATAACGAAGATGATGGTAGATTCATGGAAAAATGGGAGAGTCAAAATTGACGAGGTCACTCACCATGTCAATGTGGAATTGATAGCTTGGGTAGAGAAAATCCCTCTCGAATGGAGCAATTTTTTCAAAGATAAGAAAATGTTCAGAAACACTGTCAAGGATAAAAAGGAGCTAAATAAGCTCATCAAGGTGGAGACTTATTAAAACATGGAATCAATCAAAAAGCTATGGAGGTATTTTCTTAGGATTATCATTAAATATATCTCCCTAGACCCCAGATTTTATAGGATAAGAATGCATCATTTTATCTTGCTTAATCACTTTAGGCATGGTATCAAAATTTCCTTTCCAATTTATCAGTTCGCCTCCATGAGCAAGGGCATCAAGGGTTTCAAGAGGAAACCAATTGCTAACCTAGCTCTCCATGAGGGATTACTCCTCTTAATTTATGAGTAACGGAAGTCTCAAACTAGGGGAAAATCCCTTGGTGATACTGGGTGTGCTTCTGTGGAAACAGTGACCTCAGACTCCAAGGATGTGTAGAGCACAAAATTGGAAGAAGAGGACATTGTTTCCTCTAAACCCATGGAAGAAAGGAAACCCTTTACCTACATTCCCTATATGAAGAGCCTGAGAGATCTTCCCCCTATCCCCCCTAAGCTTGAGCCTTAGGAGGAGGAGGAGGATAATGATGATGATGATGATATTCACTCAAAGGAAGAGGAAAAGGGGGAGAAGGATGAGAAGGAGGAGAAGAAGGGGAGGGAAAGTGAAAAGGAGGAGGAGGATTCAACAGATGTGTTGGAGAATCATAGAAAATGGAAAGTAAATGAGGCCCTTGAAACCATAGACTAGATTACTATTATTCCAACCCTTGTCCCCACTTTCTCCTCGTCTATTTTGGGAAAGGAGAGTGAACAGGTGATATCAAAAAATAGGAGGAGGTCTTAGAGAAATTTTAGGTCAAACAAAGCCAAATTAGGGATTGTAAGGGAGCCGTTGAATATTCAAGTGATGGAGGACATTAATGGAAAAACCCACTATGACAATCTCATTGATGGAGTATGGTCATGATATCTAATAATGTGAGGGAAACTGGGCTTAACCTATTGAACAATGCAAAGAACAACATGATAGACAACTTTCTGCCTATCAAATGGTTATTTCATAAAATTTAAGAACTTAAGGGGAGAAGAAGCCAAGAAGGAAACCAAAACATTGCTCATCATCAAGGGCACAATAAAGAGGATACAAGCTAGGATGGAAGCCAACAGCTCTCCAACATCCAGGAACATAGGGCATGCCAAGATGAAAGAATCACCAAGGTTGAGCAAAGAGTCCAAAGGATGGAGTTCTTTTATTAGAACCTAGCAAATTAGGTGATCACCACTTTGAATGCTTTGAATGAGAACATTAATAGTCTCGATGAATCACTAATTAGCATTGGTTTCGATGGGGATATGATGGAGAACATTAGCCTAGAAACTAGGCAGGTAGAGGATGATCCAAAAGAAACTAGGGAATAGGTGGAGGCTCAGAACTAGGACCAGGAGGATGCGGATGATAGGAAGAACAATGAAGCTACAGAGACCCTGTAGGTTCTTGATAGTTAGTGCTTTTTTGCTATCCCGTACTTTCCTTGTGTTGCTAGTTTTTTCTTGTTCTAGTTAAGCTGGTTTTTTGTTTCCTAGCCTTGAGCCTATTGTTTTGGGTTGGCTTTTGTTAAATAGTTTCGCTGATGTTGGCACTTTACTAAATATTTCTATTTTTTATATTCTATAAAACTTTTAGGTTTTAGGATCCCTGTAAAACTTGTTTTACTTAATCAAAAAAATTTAAAAAGCACAAATAGATTATACTTTACCAAAGAGATTTTGTGATTTTTTTAAAGTATTAAAAATAGATAAATAGATCAATGGATAAATAAATAGATAGACAGAAAAAACTTAGCATGTCAATGAAATCACAAGTTTTCCATAGAGATTGTGTAGATGATGTGTTGTAGATAGATGAAATACAAATTGACTTATTACATGTCTATAGAACACCTACTTATTTCTTATTGACCCATCGATGTGTCCACGCACTCAGCTATTACATATTAACCGAGAAACATTTGTCTACAGATGCCCTTATTACTCATCAACTTGAAGACTACTACACATTGGCCTATTTGATATGAAGTTACTGTAACTACAATTTGAAATTACATCGCAAACAGTAGGAGCAAAGGAGAGTTTTTTCTTGCCCAAATCGTAAATCACTTTTAGATCCCATACTAGAATATGCAAAGCATAGCAATGAATGTTCTTCATGGTCCTTTGCACATACAAGTGAGTTTCACATGTAAGAAATATTAATTTCTACTAAGAATTAATTATCCTTCATTAGATGTTTCTAGAATTTTAGTTTTAGGTTTAGGTTGTGTTGGTTGTAGTAGTTTCCAGAACTCTGTGGATAATTGTCTTGTTGGCAAATGTCAAAGATTTCTAGAGTATTGTAAACTTTCCGATAAAAGGGAGTGGTATGTATCCATTTTGACATCAAAAAAGTAATCAAATACAATTAATTTTTATTATGTCACATTACATTGCATTTCATATTTTATTTTTTTGTGCCTCTATCCACTGATCAAAGTGGTATCAAAGCTTGGTGAAAAGGAGGAGTGTTAAAATTTGTGGATAAGGAGGATTGTAGTAGAGAAAGGGGATAGAAAGTTATTGTGAGGTCTATAAGTTTTTTATTGCCCTATTTAGGGTCTATTATATCTGCAAATTTTGTTTATAATTTCTATTAGGCATGGCTTTAGGGAGTTTTCAGGCTTCAATTCCAATGTTTTTTGAAAGGATTATGATGATTGGGCTTTTAGAATGAAGCTTATATTGGATTCCTATGAGTTATTAGATATAATATTAAATGGTTATGATGAACCTTTACATGAGTCTACTTTAAATGCTAATCAAAAGAAAAAACTTGATGAAAATAGGTAGAAGAGTAAGAAAGCTCTACAGATTATTGGACAAGCACTGGATGACTTAGTTCATTGAAAGATTAAGCTAGTTGCTACAACCAAGAAATCTTGGGACATTCTTGAGACTGCATATCAGGTACAATTAAGATAAATATTATTAAATTGCAACCACTTAGAAGAGAATTTGAGAATTTACAAATGAAGGATTTTGAATCTATAGAGAAATTTTCAAATCGTGTTATGGATGTGGTTAATCAAGGAATGATGAATGGTGAGGAACATTTTGACTAGGAAGTTGTAGAAAACATTTTAAGAAGTTTGCCTCCTAAATTTGATAATATTGTGCTTGCAATTGAAGAATCCAAGGATTTAACAACATTGTCTATAGATGAGGTGTTTGGATCCTTATATAATCATGGAGATAGGTTGAACAAGTGTAATGGTAATTCACTAGATAATGTATTTAAAACAAAAATGACATTTGGTAGATGCGGAGGAAGAGAAAATGCTGGATTTAGAGGAAGAGAAAGAGGTAGAATTAATTTTCAAAAAGAAGAAAGGAGTCTAGGTCCAAGAGGAAGAAGAAATCAATACTCGTATTGGGGAGCATTTATGTTTTAACATTTATTGATGACTTTCTAGAAAGATATGGGTTTACTTTCTAAATACAAATCTGAAACTTTTGACAAATTTAAATAATTCAAGGCTTTTGTTGAGGAAAAAAGTGGTTTACCTATCAAGGGATTGAGATTTGATAGAGGAGGAGAGTATAAGTCAAATGAGGTTTTAGATTATAGTAGGGATCATGAAGTCAAAAAGCAATTTAATACTAGTTACAAACCACAATAAAATGGTGTTGCAAAGAGAAGGAATAGGACAATAATGGAGATGGCAAGGAGAATGTTGAAAGGTAAGAATTTTCCTAATGAGTATTGGGCTGTGGTAGTTTCTTGTGCTATTTATATTTTGAATATGATTCCAAAAAAGATTATGAGGGACATGGTTCCATAACAAGCATAGAGTGGAAAGATTCATAGTGTTTCTCATCTCAAAGTATTTGGTTGTATTGCGTATGCACATGTTCCTAAAGAAACTAGAATTAAGTTAGACGATAACCGTGAGAAATGCATTTTTGTTGGCTATGATGAGCAATCTAAGGCATATAGGTTGTTTAATCCTATCACCAAAAAATTCATTGTGAGTAGGGATGTTGTATTTAAAGAGGATGAATCCTAGGATGGAAATATAGATAAAAATGTTACAAGTGTTGCAACAATACCATATGATGAGAAGGATAAAAAGGATCGTGAAGATCAAGAGGATCAACCAAGTGACCAATAAGAAACTCCACCACAAATTCCACAAGGAGGTCACTTAGAAAATGAAGTTGAACATGTAGAATCTTTTAATTCACAAGTAAGTAATGATTCAAACCCTAGAATTGCATAATTGGGATCAAGGATTACAAGCAAGAAAACTAGAAGCTTGAGTGAGATTTATGATCAAGGAAGTAAAATAGATTTGCATTCAAATTTTTCTTTATTTTCTCAAGATCCTATATATTTTGCAGATTCAATTAAGGAAAGGCATTTGATTAATGCAATGAATGATGAAATAGAATCTATTGAGAGAAATGATACATGGAAATTAGTTGATCTTCCTAAGAACAAAGATTGCAATGGTGTAAAATGGGTTTATAAGACTAAGTTTAAAGCTAATGGAGATGTAGAAAAATATAAGGCAAGGTTAGTTGCTAAGGGATTTTCACAAGAATATGGGGTTGACTATAATGAGACATTTGCACATATAGCAAGACTTGATATTTTCATAATAGTATTAGCTATTGTAGCTCAAAAAAAACTAGATGGTTTACCAAATGGATATAAAATCAGCATTTTTTAATGGATATTTGGATGAAGAAGTCTATGTGTAGAAACCTCCAATATGAAATAAGAGGACATTAAGAAAAAATTTATAAGTTGAAGAAGGCGCTCTATGGATTGAAGCATGCTCCAAGAGCTTGGTACAATAGAATAGATTCATACATGATGGAGAATGGATCCAAGAGAAGCACTAGTGAACCTACATTATGTACTAAGATCAAAAAACAAGGTCAGATTTTGATTGTTTGTTTATATGTTGATGATTTGATCTTCACATGCAATTTATCTCTTGACATGTTTAAATCAACAATTAAAAGGGAATTTGAAATGACAAATCTGGGATTGATGAAATATTTTCTTAGCATTGAAGTTACTCAAAACGATAAAGGAATTTTCATTCGCTAAAGTTAATATGCAAAAGATATTTTTAAATATTTAGATTGATAAATTGCAGTCTAGTTTCTACACCTATTGTAGTAGGCACCAAACTAACTAGAGAAGATACTAACAAAGGTTTTGACTCAACTACATTCAAAAGATTGGTTGGTAGTTTGATGTATCTCGCTACTACTAGACTAGATATTATGTACGGAGTGAGTTTAATCTCTAGATTCATGGAATCACCTGAGAACTCACATTGACGAGCAGGAAAAAGGATTTTGAGTATGTAGTAGGAATAACTGTTGCATGCCAAGTGGTATGGATGTGAAGGATTTTGAAAGACTTAATGCAAGGTCAAGATGGACCTACTACAATCTATTATGATAATAAGTATTCTATTGTGCTTTCAAAGAACCATGTATTTCACAAGAGGATAAAGCACATTGACACAAGATATTAGTTCATTAGAGAGCTAGGTAATAATAGAGAAATTAATCTACAACATTGTAGATCAAAGGAGCAACTTGCAAATATCTTCACCAAGGCTTTAGCGTAGGAACAATTTGGGATTTTGAGGGAAGCATTGGAAATTGTAAATATTCATGGAGTGTTAGATATATTAATTCCTACTAAGAATTATTTATCCTTCATTCAATGTTTCTATAATTGTAGGTTTAGGTTTAGGTTGTGTTAGCTATAGTAGTTTCCAGAACTCTATAGATAATTGTTTTGTTAGCAAATGTAAGCTATTTCTAGAGTATTATAAACTTTCCTATAAAAGGGAGTGTTATTTATCCATTTTGACATCAAAAAGTAATAAAATACAATTAATTTTTATTTTACTACAACACATTGTATTTCATATTTTATTTTTGTGTGCCTCTACCCACCCATCACTATGGAGACACAACTAATGTTGCATTTCCTACAAATGAAAGATGATTCATGGAATCTTCAATATGTGCAACATGGAAGAATCTTAAGTGGTATAAGGTGCATTCAAATGCTGAGTCTTCATTCTAGACTTCACTACTGCCAGGACTAGGGGCTTGTATGCCAGATCAACCAACATTGTATCCATACTCCCTGAATCGATGAAAATCCTACTGGTTCAAAATGTGGAGGCCAAATACATAATCATCATATTGCCAATGCTCATGTCATCCAAGTCCAAAAAATAGAAGCTTGCGAGATTTGGTTCACTCGATTCAATAAAAGGAGTTGACTAAAATTTTGCTAGGAACAAAGGTGTCACTAGTTCACTCAATTCAATAAAATGAGTTGACTAAAATTTCCTAGGAATAGAGGTGTCACTAAGAATGAGGGAGCTGACATTGGAGTCATCATTGAGAGGTCCCAAGTAGTATGAAAAGTTTTTTTGATGTTTTTTCCTAGTTGGGACAAGAGATAAATGATGCCTCTCACAAGACCGACTAAACAGGGCATCACTACCAAGAGGAGGTCCCTGCTATCGATGATCATAGCCAAAGGCAACACGAGATGAAATAGATTCCAAAGTAGAAATAGAAGTAGAAGAATAACAGCCTATGATTCAATTGAGGCTAAATGTTTCTATGGCCATGTTGTCGGTTGTGTTTAAGATGTCTTTGTATTTATAGAATTACTTGCACATGTTCGGAGCGTTGTAGAAATTGGATTTAGACCCAATAGAAAATGTGATAGAGCATGAGAGGTTCATATGGTGGGAGTTGCATGTGCATTGTAGGAGAAGTCATTTTGAGGATAACAAATTGAGCTTTTTGGTCCACACTACAACCAAATGAGATTGCCACTTGTGTGAACCATCATATGCTACACCACTAGACTATAACTGCCTACACCCATTTGCATAAGGAATGCATCATCATTATTTGGGATTACTGGGTTGTACAAGTTATCACCTCCTACTCTTCTTATCATTGATTGTATCCTTTCTAGCTTCCTTTTGCTCCTCTCCATAGATAGCCACACTCACTAAGCCCTTGTAAGATTGTGACCTTTCATAAGTGGAGAATGAGAAGACTCTTCATGGGTCAACTCAACTTTGTAGTAATTTTCCTTCAATATAGTCCCTCCATTGCAACTACTAATAATGGAAAGGAAGTATAGAAAGAGGATTACGGATATGACTCTTGACTTGAAAATACTTGGTACTGCAGCCATGTTTGCATAGGACCTAATTCCTTTCATAATGGAATCTACTTGAATTTATAACCTACTCTTCATTGTTTCTCTAAACTCTAATTATTATTAGGAAAACTCTAACTAAATTAGAGCAAAGCAAACAACATTATAATTGCTTGTATCTCAGTTTATGAATGATCAATATTGATCATTGTTGGAAGCTTTGTTAGCAACTGGCGCACATACTAGAAAATCTTATCTTTGACAATGATTATTCACTAGTTCAATGCATGGGAGCTTTGAATTCAAATTTTTAATTAAAAGCAACTAAAACTAGAGGCTAGCCCATAATAGAGAAACTAGTCAACTATAAGCAGATTGCCATTAAACAAAACTAACCCCTACCACCAAGTAAGACAAAAATAGGGTTCAAAAGCATAATTAATAAAGTATCAACAAGCTTAAACATATTGCCTATTTTAAAACTAAAGAAACTATAGTAAATAAATAAATAAAGGCTTATAAGCCTTATAACCATTCATGGCTGGAAATAAGTAGATAAATAGCATAAAATAAAACAAAGGGAACCCTTAAGATTTCTTGGCCTCTTTCCTCCCCAGGAGGATGTTTGCCCAATCTTTTGCAAGGAAGTCAAACAATATCTTTGAGTCCTCCTTAGGTAGGTATACCTCTGTGTCCTTGAGCATGTTCAATGTGGTGGTAGCCACATGTCTCACTTTAATTGTGATCTTAGTGAGTAGGTGTATTCTCTCTTCTAGTATCTGGATACTCTTCCACACCTCACTACCTACCTTGTACATCTTGCCAAGGCAACCATTAGTTTGAGTCTTAGTTTCTTCCTATATAATTAGGGGGTTAGTAACATCTTTCGGAAAACCTTGATAGGGGATGAGATTGTTATGGGGGAGGGCACCCTATCCATCATTTAAAGGAACTGATCCCTTATTAGGTCCACACACCCCATATCAACAGTTTCTAAAACATGTGACACATCCTTATTCTCCTTTCTTCCTTCATCCAAAACCAACTAGGAGGAGTTTGAAATCTCCTCTTCCTCCTCCTCCATTCTTCTCACCCCAAAATTTTTCACCTTTTCTTTCATCCTCTAAATCAGTCTCCTCCTCCTATGATGTCTCCACTTCCAATTTCCTCTTAGCATTAAATTTTTCTACCCTCCCTAACCTCTTCCTACCTCCTCTCCCCTCCTCCTCTAATTCCTCAAGCTCCCTCACTTTCCACTAGCTGAAGGTTGTGGGGTGGGGGCATTGGGAGCCATAATCCTAAGGGGGACAATTTGGGGCTAGGGGTCCGGATGGGCAGGGATATCAACTTCGAAAATCCTAGGGGGGACTAGGGGAAGGTGGAATTGATATAGCATAAATATTAAACCTTGGTGTAAAATGGTGAAATTTACCCCCTTTCTCTCTTTTTTCTTTTACATCCATAATAGAATCCTTTAGATCATGCAATAGAAAAAATGGAATAGAAAAAAAATCCCAGTGGTGGAAATGATTAAGGAGAAAAAATTGGTAGTAGTAACAGACTCCATAACTTCCTTCCAAGGTTAAGTACTTCATCAAAACCAAGAACACCTCATTCCATGGTTCAAGAAGCTTCTCCCACATGAAACCACCTCTGTGTTGAATAGGTTCCTCTCCATCCACAAACAAGAATTCTAGGCTCACATCATCAGCCACCCTAGTCCCCTTTTTCCACTTCCTACCCTTCATGGCCAAACCCATTGCCAGAGAAATCACTTCCTCAAAGATAAGCAATGAGATACCATTTATCATTACTCTGTAGTCCTCCCAAGAGTTGACAAAATGCATGGAGCAATTTTCATCATATCCATTAAGTGCCTCCATAAATGAGATAAGTCCACCATCCTTCAGCAAGTACCACACCAAGGGATTTCACACATTATCCTCAATCATAGTCAGCTAAATGCACATCAAGTCACCACCCATCTCTAAAATTTTTCCTCTCCTCTCTTCTTCTTTGGAACCCAAACACAGTTGCTAAAGAAGACTTCAAACTTTGGTAGAAAAACCCTAAGGCAAAGATAATATTCACAATTAATAGTAATAATGGGAGCATTCATATTAGCAAGAGAAATCATGTGTTGGTCATTACTATCTTTCTCCCAATCATTTCCATCATTTCCAATGCACTCTAACCATTTAAAAATTAAAACTTTTCTCTACCCAGTGTATAAGAATGTGTATAGGGAAATTATTAAAAAAATATTTTTCTCAAACTTCAATTTCTTAGGCCATGTGAATTCATTATTGATTGTACCCAATCCATCACTCCTTGCCATGTGTACATCAAGGGCTTGTCCTCTACTCCAGCTCAACAACATAATACAAAAAATCTAGCTAGGACTCATCATTTTTCATTTTGTGACTCACTAACTCCCTTACCAACTTTGGAAATGTGTTCAAATCCCTCCAACATCTTAGTTTCTCCACCTTTAAGCCTAACACTACCATACCATTTGCCACACTATTTCCCTCCTAACAAATGTGATTTAAATTAAACCTATTAGAAGAGATAACAAATACTTGATGTCTTCTATCACGTGTTTGATGGTCCATCCCTCTTGCATGTTTCCTTTAATAGTTTCTATAATGACTTTAGAATCGCCTTCAATTTCCACATCCCTCTATCCCACACTTATGACAAATTTTAAACCACAAAATAGAGTTATCACCTCCGTGGTATTGTTTGAAACTTTTCCTAATTGACCAAAATACACAAGCAACATCCTACCCTTGCTATCCCTAACCATTCCTCCACTCATTGATCCCTCCTTTCTAGCTATACTATCAAAAGTAAGCTTAACCCAATTATTAGGTGGAGGTTCCCATCAGGTTCTTTTCCTAGCTAAAAGATTTGAATTATCAATCTCCATTAGATTCTAGCTCTCGGCCACTCTAAGCTCTAGATTAGAAGGGAGGAACACTAGTTTCCTCCACTTGTTGCAACTAATGTTCTCAATTATTGGTTTATATATTCTTTCCACCATAACTATCTCTTCTCTCTCCTCGGTCCTAAACACCTTATTGCTTCTCTCCTTCCGGATACCTCAACAAACATGGGGCAGAATAACCTTCCACAAACTGATAAGGAGGGGGTGGGTAAAGGGTTCATGCCAATTCACCACAAATTGCCCCATGTCTATATTAAATACCCAATTCACCTCCAATTTCTAAAAACATCTCCCCCAAATATGAGATGCATAAATGTAGTATAGGAATAAGTGGATAATGCTCTCTTCCTCCTTCTTACACATGTCCCATCTATTTGGTAATTGAAATCCTCACTTCATAAGGTTATCTATAGCGAGAATTTTCCCATGGATGGTCGTCCATCAAAAAATATTAATCTTTGAAATTAAATGGTTAAACCAAAACTTGCCCTAGTCATTAGGTTTGAAAGTTTTTTTGAACATTAGTTTATAAGTAGATTTAACTGAGAACTCCCCCATTAAGGTAACCTTCCATATGAACTCATCGTTATGATCCTTTCCTGGGATTCTGTACTCTTCCAATATAGAATTCAGTTCATCTACTAGCTCCGCTCCAACCATTGCATTCTAATGCAGCTCTACCTTTTCCACATTATCCCCAAATTAATAAAATCAGCTACCATTCCTCCACTTGATCTTGAATTTGATTCCAAAGAACCAGAAACTTCATTTTTATTGATGGTTTATCCATAAGCCATGAGTCCTCCTAGAAATTAATTTGATTACCATTCCCCACCTACCACTCAACACCCTCCTTCATAAGGGTTCTATTCTTCACAATATTTCCCCAAATCTTAGATCCCATATGGATATCATTTCTCCAAGTGTAGTATGAGAACTTCAAATTTCTAAGGTACTTAGCTCTTATAATGATAAACTAGTTAGATTCCGCCTTCATTTGATTCAACCACATCTTGGTAAGAAGCACATTCTTCAAATCAGTTATCTTCCTTACTCCCAATCCTCCTCTGCACTTAGGTTTACAAGTCATTTCCTAGCTAACCAAACTTAGCTTGATCTTCTCACTTCCTCTAGACCAAAGAAAGTTACGTTGTATTTACTACAATTTATTAGCCATACACTAAGTAATTTTGAAAAATGACATGAATTACAATAGTAATCACTAGAGGGATGAAATTAGTAGTTGGAGCTTGCCTACACTACTCAGATTGTTCCCTTTCCGTCCAATCAACTTTTCCTCCATCCTCTCTAGAATGTCATTTGAAAAGTTATTACTTACATCTTTCATAGTTAATGGGATGCCTAGATATCAGGTAACTTGGTTATATTGCATCCTAAGATATTAACAATCCTTCAATGTAAATTGGGGGGTGCTAAACAACATCACTTTACTTTTATCAAAATTAATCTTTTGTCCTGCATTCACCGCATTTATCTCCAGCATTGACTTCTAGGTTCTGGCTTCACTCACCAAGGACTCCCCACGTAGGAAGGCATCATCCACAAACTACTGTATCACTTTGAGAGAAAGCATGGAAGCCATTTTAATGCATTTAATTGTCCCACGATCCAACTTTCTCAAAAATTCCCTCCCCAAGATTGAATTCAATTCTTTTCAGGGATATTATAAGTTTTAATGTATCGCATGCCATACTTGTTTGACATTGTTTTATTCAGTGGGGTAGTTATTACATATTATTCTAGTGGGTTCTCCTTTTTGTATAAGTTAATGTATTATGAGCCATTTTTGCTACACATGATTTTACTCAATGGGAACTGCATCATGTCCATCGTGCCAGCCTTTTGTCCAACTGCCCAATCATTATATATATCCTACCCAATCGATTAGCTACATTTTCTATAAATTATTTTAGGGAAAGTCAATATTATTAAAACTAAATTATTATTAGTCCCAGCTATTTAATATGTGAAACAATTGTTTTCATTGTGTGGTTATTTTCTGGGGTCTAGGGCATCATTGTGCATAGGCATTTTTTGAAAGAACCTTCACAACTTAAAAAGTGCTATCAAATTGAAATAATAATAGGTAAATAGATAATTTTGATATTTTATACTCAGTGTTATACATAGTCTATATAAATAATCTAGAAGGAAATGATAACTTCATTTAATCTATAAATTTTTATAAATTTCCAAACATAAGTGATGATATGAAATAAAAATAAAAATTTAATAGTTATATTTGAAATTTTCATGATATTGTTTATATTTTCAATAATTTTTGGTCCATGCCAATTATTTCTCTTATTTTTTAATTGGATAAAGTAGCTTTTGAATCTTGAAGGGGTCCAAAAATGCTATTACAAATAGGTTTTTATAGGCATGTGGAACTAAACATAAATAATTGATGACATAAAGTAAAAACATTTTAGAAAAATATTTTTTTAAAATCTAAAGTTCTATGGCTCAAGTGCACAAGAGGATTTAGAGGAACTTCCTTTGGAGTAGACCTTAAGGAAAAACTAATATTAGGGTATTCAATTGGTTTAATGTGTGTAAACCTATGGCTATGGGAAGCTTGGGTGTTAGAAAGGTGGGTGACCTCAATAAAACACTAAAATAATAATTTTGGTTAGTGTTTGGCCTAGGGCTCAGGAGGATGGAAACTGATAATGAAAGTCGAGTACTTTAGTAATTCCCCCTTCACCTCCCATATTTTTGACATGAACCTTTTGTATGGCTCTAAGATTTGGAACAATATAATCATAAATCAAACCTTCTCCAAAGAGGCCTACAATGGCTTTTTAAGAAGGGAGTTAAATCATATTCTAGGAGAATAAGTTGATGTGGGGTAAGCCTCTTATTTTCACCAAATCATGTCACCTTAAGAATGAATTAAATGAAAACTTGGATAATTTTATCAAAGATTATTTTAGTCCTTCCTGGAAATAGAAATTCCTTAACCATAATTGAAGGGGACATCCCTAGACCTAATTCTAATTAGGGAGTTACATGACCTTATTACCCTATTTAGGATCTTAGTCACTCATTCACATGATAGATTCATTTGTGATAGAAACTAGTTAGGGGAATTCTATCTCTTGTCTACTTATCTTCTATCTATTGATTTGTTGGCTCCCAAGCTTTATTGGGATAAGGTTTGGATTGAAAAACTCACCTCTAAAATTAACTTCTTCTAGTGGGCCACCTCACTATTGATAATCTTAAGAAGGAATGGATTCCATTTTCCTAAGAGATGGGTTGTCTACAAGTAGATGGAGGAAAATGGAATCCCTTCCTCCTGAAAAGGGATTCCATTTTCTCTTGTATGTATGTCTCAAAAATTTGGGTGTCCCACTTGAGCATGTTCAACCTTTCTTGGGTATTTGGGAGAAGCATTGGCTAGTTTGATGGAATATTTGGAAGGAAGTGAACAATGAAAAATTTAGGGAGACAAAAATGCAAGTGGAGGGGGTTGTTTTCTATAACTATTAAGAAGCCACATGAAAATTTCTTTGTTCTTACTTGGAAAAAACTTGATAGACCTCCGTACTGTTGGGATTGTTAGGTGAAAACTAATTATAAACTTCTATAGGTGGTAACCATTTTGATAAATCCAAAATTTTAGCCCATGCTAATAGACATTGGCTACCTTATCCCCTCCCCATCATTGTTACCTCAAAATCAATTTTGATAGCATGGCTAAGAATGAGATTGTGGTGGAAGGATAGATTGTTCACAATAGGGAGGGGGTTGATTATGGTCTATTCTGGCAACTTTGGCACTAACTCATCTAATATAGAGGAAGCCTTGGAATTCTTTAGGGGTATTGAACTCATAACTTATTTGGGGAATCATGGTATCTAGGTGGAAGGAAACTATAATCTTCTTATTGATGCTACTAATTAGTAGTTAAAGGAAACTTGAGAGATGACAAGTGTTCTATTATACAAGTTTCTTCTCCTTTAAGGAATTTACTATTCAATACACATACTTGGAAGGAAATAAGGTGGCAAACAAATTGGAAGGCTTGGGGTTGGAGTTAACTAGATTGTGGTGTTGGTGACAAATAGCACCCCTACCTATGGAAATTAAAACTCTTGCAATTAAATGAAGTTACACATAATCAATGCATAATGATATGATAGGAAATGCTTACCAGTTGGCCTAAGAAGGCTTTTGGTGTTCGAACTTGGTGTAATAAAAATGGTAGACCTTTGTTACCTTAGACATTATTTTATTATCTATAATTTTTATATGGAATTATTCCAAAATGGATTGAGGCAATATTTTGGGTCACATCATCAAGTATGATTGGGGAGTGTGCTTTCATGATGAATTGGGATGTTGTAACACACTACCAGGGAACCCAGAAGAAAATAACCTAAAATTTCACTAGGTTTACCAAACATTTTTTCTAAAAAGATAATAACATAACACCAATAGTTATAAAATAGTGGAAGCAATAACATACACATAAAAAAATACCATAAAATAGATTACAATTCTTAAGGGTCCCATGATGTTGAATCACTTTTAAGTTTAATTGATACTAAAACCAATATATAGCACATCCATATTAAAAAATATCTGCAAGTACAAATCCATTTAAATAATATACAATGTTGGAATTACAATAGGAAACATAAACTCTAAGAGGGGGTATGAATCAGTCCTTCAAACTTTTACCCATAAAAACATTCACCATACATCCATCTCAGATTTTAACAAGTAAACTTAAATATCATATAAAGAATATACATCTAATGTATGTAAACAAGTAACAATTAACACATGCATGACACAAGATATGATTAGCCAGAAACCCTCTAATGAAAAGGTAAAATTGGGGTGGCAGTGACAACCACAAATCTTCACTACTTCAATACTCAAGTGTATCCAATGAAGGTTACAATGTTTGATCATGAAACATGATCTATCATGTGAAAGGTCTACCTGGTTAAAAGATTACAAGGACTATTAGGTCTTACTATCTTAAAGGATTTCAACACATTATTAGAAGTGTGCCTGATTAAAGGACTTTAACTCATAATTAAGTAAGCAAATTGTTAGAGGATTTTAGTATAGCCTATTAAGAGATTTAAATGATTCATCTATTAGAATGTCTCAAGAATGATCCTATGATTAGCACTCTATTTCTTGATGTTAGGTCACCTCTATGTTAATGTGTAATTGATCCTTTCTGATTAGATATCTCTCTTCTATCCACTTTTTCCTTCCTCTATTCTCCTTTAACTAATTCTACAATGTAACTCAAATCATAATACATTGGTCACCATGAATGTCCTATTTGCGCATGCAAACTTTCCTTCTCTCGACTTCTCACCTTAGAATATTTAGGGTTTTTCCTCCTTAAGAAGACCTAGGTGACTTAGGTTTAGATATGAATCAATGGCTATGATTCACCCATATTTCCACTTAAATCTTCCCTTTTCTTGATTGGATGCATGTGGTACATAGGGATTCATTCTTAATATTCATCCTTATCAACAAAAGATCATAAATCAATCCTTAAGTTAGCTCAAAAATGGTTTACATAGTTGTTTGTGCCAATATAAACAACTATGTCAAAACTATGTTACTCGGCATCTAAATTCCTTGATTCTCAACACTAACTATGACTTCAATATTGTCACTTGGCATTTGAGTGACTTTACATGCACTGCTTGCTCAATACCTGAATCACTCAACACATGAGTGACTTGGAACTTACTATTTACTTGACATGCTCTAACTTACATGTTGTTCTTGACATAAGTTACTTGTTTGGCATGAACTAAGTAAATGACTTAAGTGTATAGACACTTACCTATCAAAACCAATTTGAGACTAAAAATCTCCCCCTTTTAGATGAGTGCCAAAAACACTTTCTCATACATTAATGATGTTATCCTTATGATCATAACATATATATTTGTTTAGCTTCTATACAAAATTTCAAAATATAAAAAATTTGCAACACATGACTTATATCTCAAAATTTCATAACTCCCTCCTACTTGAAAGTTTAATTTAGTTTTGTGTTCTATATCAAAATATTTCTCCTACTGAGTAGATTTGCATCAACTAATATTATTTCTTCATTCCTATCTAAAATAATGTTTTTTTTGTACTCTTACTCCCTCTTTGTTCTTAGCCCCCCTTGGGTATTAGATATATTTTTCCTCTTCTTGCTTGCTCTACTTGTGTTCTCCCTCATTACTCTTACTTCCCCTTTCTGACATTGATTTCAATGGGTTTATACACTAAATTTAGTGTAATTTTCCAAAAAATATTTATGGACCTGAAGTATAAACTTAAGAGTTGTATCCCAATTATCACAAGCTATCTCCAAAGTCTTGATTTGGATAGCCAGCATGATAAAAAGGTGTACTAAGCTATCCAATGTAGAAATATTGGGTCTTTATTCATAAATATTTCTATATAGCCTAGTTCCTTTCACATAATATCTCCATGTGAGGAGTCAATGTTGAATGGATGTTGATTAGTTTATCGCTTATATTGGCTTCATCTACTTGTAATAATGCTAAGTCACTCTGGGATTGCAAGAGGTTCCTAACATGTTTCTCACTTTGAGTTGGATACATTTGAAAAGTAGCACTAGATGATTGCATATGGGTCTCCAAACTAAGGATGTGATTCCTTGCTTCTTTTGTGAAAAGTGTAGGATGACACAGTTTGGTGTACTAAGAGAAAATGTTCTCTAGTATCTTCTTCACACTCTCCATCTTGGTTGCTAGCTCAACTTGTGTCACTACAATAGCACTTGATATCTTCTCATTTACATTATTTTGAAACTTCCTTTTAGACCATTCTATTAATTTTACATTAGTATCTAGGTCTGTGTCACTAACCCTTTCAATTGGTTAATTGTTCAATATTAGGATTGGTTTCATCTAGAGTTGGTAGAATGAATGCATTTAGGAAAATTTCTTTGATGTCAATCAAAGATTGTTTCTACTTATGCTCCCTTCTTAGTAGATCTTGATTTTTCTTCTTTGCTAAGGCCTCTTGTAATATACCCATCTCCTCTATTGTGATTGTTACATAATCAAATTCAGGCAATACAATCACATCATCTAGGCTATCATTTAGATAAGTAGTTACCTCTTCTACCTTAGATGAGCTAGGACTTAGCCTTGGGAATTGGAATGGTGTAGCATCTATGCTTAGCCTCTAAAGAGCTTGACTAGAAGGAGTACCAGATTTTTGTAATGTCACCAGTGCTTGAATAGCTAGTAGCTCCTTTGGCTTGGGTGTCAAACTTGACCCTTTAGTATTGTTATTTTCTTCCTTTGTAGTTCTATTTGCACCTTGATCTTGTGTTGGAGGTATAGGTGTATCTATGTGACCTATTTAGCCTTGAGTGTCACCATTTTTTGGTTTTTCTATCTTTTTTTCTCCAACTGTCTTATCCTTCTATTTTCAGTTTCAAGTTCATTCATTGAGACTAGATTGTCTTGCATAAGTGTACTGATAGTGAAACTTGATATCTCTTTCCTTTGATATACTACTATAGGTTGTGAAGGCTGTACACTTTTGAATTGAAGAATGATTATGGATGTTTCTTATGTTTTCACTTCCTCCCCTATAGTTATTGTTTCTATCTTCTAAATTTCATCTACACTCACAAGCACAGGGTTGTCACATAGTTTTTCCTGGAGAGTGTAAGTGACAAGTATCCTTTTCAATTCATCCTCTATAAGGGGATTGATGTTCCAAGAAATAGCCTTAGAAACATCCTTGTCTTTGATAATTTCAATATTTTTACTTTTCTCTTGTCGAGGGCTAGTACTTAGCATTTGTGTATCTTGTACACTCTATTATATTTACTACTCTTCCTCATATGCGTCTCCCTTAATTGTGCCTTGTTTAGAATCATCTTCTTCATCTTCTCCTACCTCAATAGGTAACTAACCATCTTCTTTAGATGTTGATGGTCTATATGTTAACCTCCACATTTGTTTGGACTTTTGTACAACATCCTCTTTGTTGTTTTGTAAGATGTTGAATGCCCTATATTTTGGCACAAATCTTACATCATACTTCTTAATGGCTTTAGACATTTCAACCTTATTAAGTTCTGGCATAATCTGAGCAAGGACTATCTCCCTAATTTTTTTTTCAATGTCTAAATAATAATTCCATTTTTTCTCAATTTTGTGATATAAACTTTTAGGTATGGAGTTGGCAAGTTCTAGAGGATTCTTTTTAAATACAACCATCATGGCATATACTACCTCTTCTACTTGGTTGTTTTCAATCTTCCAAAGATTATTAAACTCAATGTGAGACAAACTTGATAAAGTAACATGGTTCCTAATGTTCTAACATAAATTATCTAAATATGAAGAGAGACTATGACATACCACTTGAAATTTGTTGTTGTCATCTGATTTAGTCTTCTCTTCATCAGATTTAGCTTCAACAACATACTTCCTCCTTAGTCTATTCTAAGTTTCATCTTTCTTCTCCTTAGGCTTGGCTATTTCTTTAGCCTTTTGTGCAGTGACTCTAGTGCTTTGTGGTAGGTGTTGTAGGTTTGGGCTGATTAGGTTTAGCAACCTTTCTTTTTTTCACTAATTGAGTCTTTGCTTTCCTCTTTTTCTCAATAGTTTTAGGTACTTCATTGTCTTCTTCTTTTTCAGCACCTTCTATAGTTTCTACTTCCTCTTATTTTTGGTCTTCTCCCTAACCTTGTGTCAATGCCAATGGTGCTTAAGCTTGTGTCTCCTCTTCTTCTTCATCATCTTCAGCTTCTTCTTCCTTAGCTCCTTCACCAAGTCTTTCTTTCAATCTATTTACCAGTTAGTTCTTTTTATTGATCATTGAAGTAGTCTTCAATTCCATAATGATTTTTGACTTGGCCAAGTCATAATTTCTAAATGTTGTGGCTTCTTTATTCACTTCTTTTGCAACTAATGTTGTGATTATTACAAAGGCCTCATCAACATTTATTTCATATCTTAATGGCCTAAGCCATCTCACCTTGGGAATTATTGGTAGTACATATGTGAAATGAATATCAATTAGGAAGAAAATATGATCAAAATATTTCTCCACTTGTGAGACTGGTATTCTTAAAATCTTTTCTTCATATATTGTTTGAAATCTTAAAAATAACTTGTCATGACAAATTCAAAGTTATTTCCTAGCTGCTCAATAAATTCACTAATTTAAACTACAGTAGGTCTATTCACCTTCCATGCAACCTTACCAAATGTAGGAAACATATTCTACGCATAAAAGAAAATACATACAAGAATAGATTTGAATACACTGTGTGCTTTTGGTCTTCCTTATAGCTCCTAAATTCTCAATTAATTGTTACAATTACAACAACTTGATGAGATCATAAGTATGATCCTTCTTTACAATTTTTTAATGCATGTCAACTACAATGCAGGATGCACTATGTGTTGTAACCCTTACTACAAAAGCTATTAGAGGATCTATGATGGTATCAATTGTCATTCCTCTTCTATTCTATAGAGCCCATGTTCTTTGTTGAATTATTTCCTTTTCTTCACTTCTCATTGTCTTGGGACAATCTAGGTTGGATACCCTATCACTGTGTCAACAATATTCTTAGTAATTTTTAGTAGCCCATTTTCTAGCCATTAAAAGTTATCATGAATTCTACTCAAAACTATTTTTACAAACTCTATCTTGAATACGTTGGGGAAATCTAGAGGACGAGTTAACCCTTTTTTCTCAACAATTTTAAAATCTTTCTTCAACCCTCCATTCTCACATAATTTTTCATATGTTTCCCTGATTCCCATATCACGTATGCTTCCAATTTTGCATGTGTAACAATTTTTGACATTCAAAATCATCAAAACTTGAGGTCTTATCATGGATAATGCACTAGACATATCTTGTTTGTAACATATATTTGGGATAGTCCTAAAAGTAGGTTGCTTGATGTCAATACTTATCAATTGAACATTTAAAACCTCTTTACCCTCTACACCTTTGGCTATTGAAGAACTAGATGCCATTACATGAAACTAGGGTTTGTGGAATTTAAAATTGTGTAGCTTGGCACATGTTAAACACCTTGTGAATCCTATTGGAATGATGTTGAACAACCTTTTAAATTTCCTACAAATGCTTAGATCAAATTCTCTAGTTTGCCTTTAGCTTTTTGTACTCTTCTTTAAATTTGAATGATGTTAAATGAGGAGAAATCAATCAAATAGCCCTTACAATACTGCATTTAATGCTAAGTGCTTATACAACTATAAGCTTAGCTTTAATTGTATTGTTGGCTCACCTAGAATCTATGTATCTTTTGGTATCATCAGCAACCAATACAAGCTCGGCCTCAACTACAAAAAATTTCTAGCTCAACATCTACTAACATTTCACTTGGCAATCATATGAAACTTTTCATGCTTGACACTAACATGTAAAACTAACAAAAAGATTTATTCTTGATTCTTAACAAAACTTTGCATAATTATTCATGCATATGTAATATTTTCAAAACTAAATCTTTGGAACTGATGTAGAATATATCTTTTAAATATTAGTCCCACATACCTCTTGATTTCTTAGTTTGATGCACTTGACCCATTGGGTGAAGTGATCCCCTTTACACTTGATGTGTTACAATCTTCCTTTCTCTTCCATGTCTTGTTCATCTCAACTCTGACATTTTCAATATCTACCTTTCCTTTATCTTTTTTGAACTCACAACTTGGTTCCTTTGACCTTGTTGGACAATATTTTTTATGTGACTATTCTTCAAATAACTAAAATATGTGATTTTACTCAACCACCTTTTGTAGTAACTTCTGAAATGTGTTCTAATACAATTTTTAGGAATATGTCCATACTCTTGACAATAGTGACAACTATACCTTGTATTATTATCCCAATTATAAAAGTTTTCATTGTTCTTTACCTTTTTCTACTTGTTTGATGACCACTTGGGTTTGGATATGCATTCAAAAGCTCTATGTCCATACTTTTGATAGTTATAACAACATCCTTCAAATCTTTGAGAGTGCATGGTCTTGGTTCAACATTCATGTGCCTGATGACCTTGTTTTTTGCACTTATGGTAGTGACCCATTCTCTTCAGCTTAACATTCTAATTTATAGTCTTGCTCCTACAAACATTACCATCTTGTCCTTTCCTACCATAATTATAACAAGTACATTTGGATTTCTTATCTTTGTTACTTCTTTCTTCAGCACTTTTGGATGATTCTCCTTCTTCAGTACTGGTGTATCCCAATCTAGATGTATTATTTTTATATCTAGGGAATCTCATGATTTTTTCAAAGTGCTTTATGGCTTCACTAAGTTTATTGAAACTTTTAGGAAACTATTTCTCTAATTTTAGATCATTGCTCAACTATTCATTTTGCAACTTCTTTATTGTGATCTCAATGTCTTTGTTGTTTATTTAATGATTATCAGTCATGACTTGATTCATTATTTCCAATTTCATGTGAGAAATCCTTTTTATTTCTAATGGTTTCTCTTCAATTTTTTGGTCAAAACTATTTTATCATCTTCAATCATGACTTTGTCTTCCATAGCTTTCTTTTTCTATTTGGTCACCTCACATAGTAATATGGCTTGTGATTCTTGCTCTATCTTAAGATTTCAGATCTCTTCAACTAGAGTTCCATTCTTTTCCATTAGATCTGCAACTATTGCATCACATTCATTGGAGTTTCCATTTCCAAATAGTTTAGTGGTGTCCATCTCTTAGTATTGTGTGTCATTCTCCTCAATAGAAATTTCATTCCTTCTTCTCAATGATTTCTTTAGATCTTCTCTTGCTTCATTCAGCTAATGTAGAATGAGTTGTATTTGAATCTCTTGGTTCTCAATAATCTTTCCCAATTTATAGACTTCCATTTCCAAGATCTTTCCTCAAAGTTACAAAGCTTTAATTTCAAAGGACAAAGCCCTAATACCAATTTTTGAAATTACAATTGGAAAGGTAAACTTTGAGAGCAGGGTGAATCAATGCTTCAAACTTTTACCTATAAAAAATTCACCATACATCTATTTCACAGTTTAACAATTAAACTAAAATAACATATAATTTATATACATCTAAAGCATGTAAACAAGGCAGCATTCACACATGTATGACACAAGATATGATTACCCATAAACCCTCCAATGAGAAGGTAAAACTAGGGTGGGGATGACACCCAAAAAAATTCACTACTATAGTAATAAAGTGTATCCAATGAAGGTTACATTATTTAATCATGAAACATGATCTACCCTATGAAAGGTCTACCCCATTAAAAGCTTACAAAGACTATTAGGTCTTACTCTATTAAAAGATTTCAATAACCTATAAGAAGTGTGCCTAATTGAAAGACTTTAACTCACAATTAAGTAAGCACCTTGTTAGAGGATTTCAATATAGCCTATTAGAACTACTCTATTAAGAGATTTAACTTATTCATCTTTTAGAATGTCATAGAAATGATCCTATGATTAGCACTTTATTTCTTGATGTTAGATCACCTCTATACTGATGTATACTTGATCCTTTCTAATTAGATGTCTCTATGTTGTTCATTATTTCCTTCCTCTATTCTCCTATAACTAAATCTCCAATAAAACTCAAATCATAATACCTTGGTCACCATGAATGTCATATTTGTGCATGCAAACTCTCCTTCTCTCTAATTAGAACATTTAGGGTTTGTCCTCCTTAATAATACCTAGCTATCATAGATTTGGGTATGAATCAATGGCTATGATTCACCCATATTACCACTTAAACCTTCCCTTTTCTTGATTGGATGCATGTAATACATAGGGATTCATACTTAAGATTTGTCCTTATCAACAAAAGATCATATATCAATCCTTAAGTTGACTCAAGAAAGGTTTGCATAGTAGTTTGTGCCAATACAAACAACTATGTCAAAACTGTGTTACTCAGCATCTGAAGTCCCTGATGCTCAAGACTAACTATGACTTAAATGTTGTGATTTGGCATCTGAGTGACTTAGTATGCACTACTTAATCAAAACCCTAATCACTCATGACATACTATCTACTTGGCACTTGAATGACTTGGCACATGAGTGAGTCAACTCTCACTGTTTACTTGACATGCTTTAACTTACATGTTCTTTGCATAAGTTACTTATTTGGCATGAACTAATTAAATGAATTAAGTGTATAGACATTCACTTCTCAAAACCTGTCTAAGATTAACATACAATTGTCTTGAATGCCACTTTGAAATAATTAGAATGCACAATCATCCACTATACATGTCATAGGGTATGAAAGGCTGAAAGAATATACATTATAAAATAGATTACATCATCTCTTTATGAACCATGAAATAAAGTAAAATACAATAGGAATAACCATCTATCATAGAAAACAATGATAGAATGAAAGTAAATGTAGAAAAGGGAACTCTAGCCATGACATCAAATTGGCAGATCTCAATGGCAAAAGTAAAAATAATTACCACTAAACCCCGCGGTAAACCAAAAAGGGTTCACTCCCACCATGCTGAGGAGATAGTCCCAAGTCCCAAACAAGATAACAATCCCAAAAGTCAAAAGTAATATCTAGGTCAAGGGAAAATCATGCAAGCAATCTAACTCAAGGAACCAAGAAACATGTGAGGTCTAAACCTAGAGGACAACAAAGACACATAGGGAATCTACTATGAAAGTTGGCAAGTGTCATTAGATGAGCCAACTCTAGAGTTACCTAGCCAGTCTTTTAAACTTGTTACACTTATATTTTTCTTCAGTTTTAACGTCAAATATTTAAGTCATGCGAGTGCCCAAGTTGAAGTTGAAGTTGAACCTTCAGGTTAGTTCAACTTCAAGTTCAGTGATTTCATAATATATTTTCGAGTGTCGAAGTCGAAGTCGAATTTTCTAGCCAGTTCAACTTCAACTTCAAGTTCTATCATTAGCAAAAAATGTTAAAATTGGGCTAGTCATTCTCCTATTTGTCATAATTCCTATTCATTTATGGGGAGGTTGAAGTCGAAGTTGAAGTTTCAGGCTAGTTCAACTTCAACTTCAAGTTCATCTTGGAGTCAGTGCAAAATGCAGTGTTCTATTTGAAGTTCCAGTTTCAGTCCTGGCAATCAGAAGTTTGAGAATCATTATGATTAAATCAAGACTGAGAACTTCAAAAGTGTATTTGAAATGGTGAAGCCTGAAAGGAATCCACCATTCTTAAGTGCAAAGCTCATGGATAGTTTCAAGTATGCAGTTCATAGATCAAAGGCTCAAATTCATCAGTTCAAATTTGTGGCTCAAGTTTAAAATCAAGCTCAGATCCTGTTTCAAGGTTCAAAGTCCAAGATCCAAGGTTAGAAGGTGGTGGTGGATAACAAGATGTACAGTAAGTAAATTTCAATATGAGATTCAGGTGCAGGTATTGGTGTATATATTGTTGTCAGTTTTAATACAGCCTATAACTACATATTTCTGTCTGCATTAAAGTAATAGTCACAATTCGGGGAGTATAACTTTTTATTCAACCATCAGATTTTTCTCAATTTTTGATATGTTGTAGAAAATCAAGTTTTCTAAATCTTCACCAAAGCGACTTTTAAAATTTCATCAAAGTCAAAATTTATGATGGACTGTATGCAGATCTATCAACATACCAGCAAATGCAAAATGTTTTGTAGTCAAAAAAATAGTCATGTTACGGGGCCCACATATTTTAATCCAACTCTTGGATTGAGTTGAATTTCGGATATGCTTGAGGAAACTTGGTTATCTAAATTTCTTGCAAGCCGTTTTGCAAAATTGTCAATGGATCAAAAGTTATGACTGTTACAAGATCATGACAGTAACCTGAAACCAGCATACGCCACCTGTCCAACATGCACATGCAATTCATTTTTGTAGTGACAGGTGTCCATAAGAGGAGTTTGGACAAATTTAAGAAATATCATAAAGTTTATTAACAATTATGTTTATCTTTTTTGATACATTACTCTTGCGCTCAATAATGGACACTGGAATATGAAAGGTTGGGAGCAGTTTTAAGAAATAGTTATTCAAACTGAAAAAGAATCGACAAAAGGAGAAGATAAATAGTACAAAGAATAATAAGAGAAGGGTTCTATTTTATCTGGGGAGGAGTTCTATAGCTACTGCTATAGGGAGAAGAGATTTCTATTTTGTAATAGAGGAAGCAGTTTCGTTTTATGCAGATTGACTGTGATAAGGGGATTGAATAGTACTATTATTGTTTTATCATCTCTTTGAAATAAAGAGAGACATAAGTGTGTTAGATTTTACAATCATATACATTTGTGTTTCTGATCTGAAAGGATTTTGGAGTCCTTTTATTTCTATTTTAGATGCAGTTCTTTATTACTTTGTCTAATGTGATATATGTAGTCTTGTGGTTATGTATTCACATTTTTGCATAAAGATGTTTATAGCTTTCTCAATTTTCTCTGTAATATGGAAACATAGTAGATAGTCCTGTGGCTGTTTACTAGTTTTTCATTCATTTCTAGTTTAGCAATCTATTGATCTCATTTATTCCATATTGATGGATGAATGTGTGAAAAACCCTTCCTGCCTTCAGGTTAAAGACACAGCCAGATATCACATTCATTGAATATCTTTTATGAGGGAGCTATACCTCTCAATTCAGAAGAAGATTATCAATAAAACGGTAATCTATCCAATTGTTAGTGCATTTTGTTCTTCTTTTGAAACATATTGAGTCATTGTTTGCATTTCTATTCGAAGGAAAAAACTGTTTACTAACAGTTTTTGGTGACTCTACTGGGGAAGAAAGTGAAGTTTCAGTGCTTTCTTTCCTTGGATATCTGAAGGTTACCTCCCTAAGGATGGAGGTTGGTGACTCTAATCTTTTTGGTAAAAGAAGCCCAGTATAATTATGGCCTTGGCTACAACTCAATCATGGCAGCCACATTTTGTTCCTTTTGGTCTGCCTTATTTCACACTCATGCCTGTCGGATCAAAGAAATATTTTCCTGAGTATGCTGGAAGGAGCGATCAAGATCTAGATAGCCACATTCAAGCATTCAAAAAAGCCTACGGGATTCTTGGTGTTTTGGAAGAAGATGTGTATGTATGTCTATTTGTTAAATCTCTTGTTGATGATGCCACTGTTTGGTTTCAACATTTGGAAGATGGGTGCATAACTGGTTGGCATGTGTTGGAAAATAAATTTCTTGTGAGATTTAAACCAGCAGTTAATGTGGGTGATTTATTATGCCAACTCTTCAAGATTTAGAAAGGATAAAATGAAGAAATAAGAAGCTTTGTGGATCGATTCTTGTGAACCTTGGCAAAGATTCCACAAATTCATCAACCCAGCCAAGATAACCTGTTGTCAATATTTATTGTAGCATTACATCCAGAAGTCAAATTTCATCTCAAAAGAAGTAAGGTATGTGACTTTGAAATTGCTAAGCAAGAAGCTATAAGAATTGAAGATGATTTAATTTTATCTGGTTGGTTTCAACAAGACAATATTGCAAAAGTCTCAGGTCCAGATTTGAAATTAAAAAATGAGCATGCAAGTAATAAATCTTTATAGAAAAGAGTTTGCCTCTATGAACAACAATATCATCTGGAGGCAAAACCCAAGACAAGAAGGCTTGTCTTCAAAAAAGTGAAACCAACACCCTCTATTTCTAATTGTCAAATTACATCAATTTTTCATGCAAAGGATTTGATAATACCTCTTTTATCTAAAAACAATCTTCACCATATGATGGGATCATATCACTTGTATGTCGAATATGATGATGGAGATTCTCAAGAAGTCACACCTGAAGAAAATAGTCCTTCTAATATAATAGGCTATTGTTGTTCACACAATGAGAATAATAGCAAACATATTTCCCAATCAGATAATTCTATGAGGCATCTAAGTATGCCTCCTATAGAGGAAGAGCTGGCTGAAAATGAGTTAAATACAAGCTTGCCAATGGATACCTCTTAGCCAATCTTTGAATATTCTTCTATTGAATTTTCTAATGTTGTTTCAACAATCAGCATTAATCAAGAAAGTATGTCAAATCAGTATGACAAAGGAAAGATTCATGAGGAAGGAATGAAAGGCATCTTTCAAGGTGATGGAGAGGTAGAATATGAAGCCTTTTTATTTCATTTCCCTTCTTCCAAAGAAGAATGGTCATAGCAAGATGACTTCTACATTCCTATTAGGTGTTCAAATGCTGATTTGTAGCCTAAGGTTAGACCCCAGTCAAGCAGTCTTCATGAGTCAGAGGAAATCACACTCACTCATGATAGGAAAGGTTCCCAAATTGAAGAACCTCTCACATGCTCGAGTAAAGAAGAAACTCTCCAAGTAATGGACAAATCAGGAAGTGAGACAAAAATAAAGTTTGAGGAGCTAGATGATAAGTTGGAATGGAATGATCTTAACCCACTATACCTGCCAATGGGGTTTCATGAAGATGACATTTTTAGAGAAAACCCTCTTTTCAAAATGCAAGAATCACCTCCATGTGGGAAAGAATATTTATTTCTCTTTGGCTTGGAGAATGCTGAAGCAAGTATGCTGCAAGGAAAGTCCGAAGGACCATTAAAAGTTTCAGCAAACACATTATCTCACAGTGAAGAAATGTTGTCCTGCTTTCTATTAGCAACCAAGGAAGGAATAGCTCTCATGAAAACTCTAGGTATAAGACTTTCAAATTCCTCTAATTTAGATAAAGAGTTTTCAAATTTATTAGAAGCAAAGGATGATGGATTTGTGCTGATTGAGATCAACTCTATGCTTGGAAAGGCTCACTTGTATCTGGAAAATGTTTTGAATTCTGAGAAGCCTTTTGTTGGTGTTGAACCCAAGAGTAGGTGTGCTGAAAATAATATAATTCCTACTCTAAGAATTTTTTAGCAAGTTTTGTTTGAGGGTATTTTTGGAAAAGAACTTGGAAATTCTTCACAGGATTTCTAGGAAAACCTAGAATGCTATGTTAAAATATGGCTCTTTGGACGTGATGATTGGTGGATAAAGTTCATGTGCATGATCAATCTGAAATACCAAGAAGATGAGTTTGCCAAATGGAAGTGGTATTGGGTTGTGCTATGCCGGCACAACCTGTTGTTCAAGAAGCATTCTTTCTTCTCACAGCTAGTGAACAGCTTTGTGTAAGTTTTTCCTTAGCTCTGGTCTAATGGTGAGTTATGCTCACCTATGTACATTTGTAAATATTTTTTCTCTTTGATTTTTAGCAGTGTTTAGTGTAGTTGTTCGATGGATGTGTTGTTAGTTTGCTTTTGTTTGTTGGTTTTTAGCTTGCTATAAGGTTTGTGCTTTGGTGTTGTCCCCTATTCCCTTTCTCTGCAAACATTCTCCTTTCTTTATTCCCATGACTCTGCCCAATTGCTAGACACTGGTCTCAACCAGAGATTTCTGGATTCTTTGTGTCCCTCACGGCCCACATCCCCAGTCAGAGCCAATTGTTGCACTTATATTTTTCTTCAGCTTTAACGTCAAAAATTTAAGTCGTGGGATTGCCCAAGTTGAAGTTGAAGTTGAACCTTCAAGTTAGTTCAACTTCAAGTTCAGTGATTTCATAATATATTTTTGAGTGTCGAAGTTGAAGTTGAATCTTCTAGCCAGTTCAAGTTCAACTTCAAGTTTTGTCATTAGCACAAAATGTTAAAATTAGACCGGTCATTCTCCTATTTGTCAGCATTCCTATTCACATATGGGGTGGCTGAAGCCAAAGTTGAAGTTTGAGGTTAGTTCAACTTAAACTTCAAGTTCATGTTGGAGTTGGTGCAAAATGTAGTGTTCTGTTCGAAGTTTCAGTTTCAGTCCTGGCAATCAGAAGTTTGAGAATCATTATGATTCAATCAAGACTGGGAACTTCAAAAGTGTATTTGAAATAGTGAAGTCTGAAAGGAATCCACCATTCTTAAGTGCAAAGCTCGTGGATAGTTTCAAGTATGCAGTTCATAGATCAAAGGCTCAGATTCATCAATTCGAATTTGTGGGTCAAGTTTAAAATCAAGCTCAGATCTTGTTTCAATGTTCGAAGTCCAAGATCCAAGGTTAGATGGTGGTGGTGGATAACGAGATGTATAGTAAGTAAATTCCAACATGAGATTCAAGTGCAAGTATTGCTATATATATTGTTGTCATTTTTAATACAGCCTGTAACTACAGATTTTTGTTTGCATTAAAGTAATAGTCACAATCGGAGGAGCATAACTTTTTATCCAACCATCAAATTTTGCTTAATTTTTTATATGTTGTAAAAAATCAAGTTTTCCAAATCTTCACTAGAGATATTTTTAAAATTTTTTCAAAATCAAAATTTTCGATGGACTGTATGCGGGTCTGTCAACATACCAGCAAATGCAAAATGTTCTGTAGTCCAAAAAATAGTCATGTTGTGGGGCCCACAGATTTTAATCCAACCGTTGGATTGAGCTGAATTTCAGATATATTTGAGGAAACCTATTTATCTAAATTTTTTCCAAGCCTTTTTCTAAAATTCACAACCAATCAAAAGTTATGACTGTTACAAGATCATGACAGTAACCTAAAACCAACATACGCCACCTGTCCAACATGCACATGCAATTCATTTTTGTAGTGATAGGTGTCCATAAGAGGAGTTTGGACGAATTTAAGAAATATCATAAAGTTTATTAAACATTATGTTTATCTTTTTTGATACATCACTCTTGCTCAATAATGAACAGTGGAATATGAAAGGTTGGGAGCAGTTTCAAGAAACAGTTATTCAAACTGAAAAAGAATCGACAGAAGGAGAAGATAAATAGTACAGAGAATAATAAGAGAAGGGATCTTTTTTTTCTGGGGAGGAGTTCTATAGCTGCTGCTACAGGGAGAAGAGATTTATATTTTGTACTGTGATAAGGGGATTGAACAGTACTATTATTGTTTTATCATGTCTTTGAAATAAAGAGAGACATAAGTTTGTTAGATTTTACAATCATATACATTTGTGTTTCTGATCTGAAAGGATTTTGGAGTCCTTTTATTTCTATTTTAGATGCAGTTCTTGATTACTTTGTCTAATGTGATATATGTAGTCTTGTGGTTATGTATTCACATTTTTGCATAAAGATGTTTATAGCTTTCTCAATTTTCTCTGTAATATAGAAACAAAGTAGATAGTCATGTGGTTGCTTACTAGTTTTTCATTCATTTCTAGTTTAGCAATCTATTGATTGCATTTATTCCATATTGATGGATGAATGTGTGAAAAACCCTTCGTGTCTTTAGGTTAAAGACATAGCCAGATATCACATTCATTGAATATCTTTTATGAGGGAGCTATACCTCTCAATTCAGAGGAAGATTATCAATAAAACGATAATCTATCCAATTGTTAGCGCATTTTGTTCTTCTTTTGAAACATATTGAGTCATTGTTTGCATTTCTATTCGAAGGACAAAACTGTTTACTAACAATACTCTAGTCCCCTAGTGAATCTATGCACCACTAGTATCTTTTCATATTGACAAGACATAATAACTAAGAAAGGTCGCAACCAAGGATCCTCTCTACTCACATCCTAGACTATACTAGCACTTGATGCATGGGCGAGGAAAGAAAAAGACTATTATTAGTTCATTTTATTCTCATTTAATGTAGTGTTATCAATTACTAAAATAACCTACAATATGTTACTCATCAACCTCTTCAGGACCTTGGCCTCCATTGCAAGCCACTTTCAAAAATCACATACATATAACCTACCCTGGGCTTTATTAAAAGAAGAAAGTCTCATATACCCATAAATACTCTATAGTCCTTAAGTAAGCAACTAGAAAATTACTAAAAAAAGCATCACTGATCAAAATCACTAATTTAATCATACAATTGTCCTAATAGGATTGATTCAAAATTAAGTAGATACTTACAAAAAAATCTGACATCATAAAATATAGTACATTGCTGACCTTTTTTAGACATCCTAAAACTAGTCAAGACTCTAAGTCAACCCCAATCCCAACATACAAGGAAATGTACAACTAATAGTGTAGTTTCATGGTTTTTGTTTGATTTTGAAAACACGCAGTTCGAGTTTACAGTAAGGTTTGAGATTTTATTTCATTGAAAGTTTATGATGTAAGTTTTTGATTTGATAAAGTTCTTAAAATCCCCATATAATTGAACCCATATTCACTTTTTATTTGATCACCCAAAACCACTTACTCACCAAACCGATGTCTCTATAATGATCTTAATTTTGAATAATAATTATTAAATAATTACATAGTAATTGTTTAACAATATTAAATATTGAAATGAATCTCATCAATCAATTTCCTTCTAACATCGTATTAAATAATTAATTAAATAATTGCTAATAGCGTAAATTTGAAGAAGCTACTTATTAAATTGTCATACTTCAATAATTAAAAGAAGAATATTAATCAAATATATTAATAATGAACTAAACTTTAATAAAAAATTAAAATACATCAAAATTTAAATTAATTAAATTTTAATAAAAATAAAATAAGATAAGTTCCTACGAGTTTGAAGGCCTATCGACCTGGCCTGAAAAGGCTATTGCTAGTAACTCTACTATTGCAACAACAAAGTACTACTTAGGATAGTACCTATTGTCACATTAGTAGAGTCTACCGTACAATGACTCTAATTTCTACCAATAGTAGTCTCTTTGTCATGTAGAGGGAAGGAAAATAGTAAGGGGTGGGTGGGGGGTTGGTGTTCCCCACCCACCAATTTTTTTTAATTTTTTTTATTTGTTTGTTTTAACAAAACAAACACCCTATCAATAATTTTTTGTTTTATAATTTTTTGTTAAAAAATAGGATCAATTACTCTGATAGGGAAAACCCAACCTGAACCATTCAAATTTGTACACTATGATTCAATTTCTTTCAAAAACCCTTCCTGATTACAAATATCCAACTATTAAAATTCACAAAATGAGGGATCCAAAAACCCAAACCCTTTGATTCAAAGATAAATTAAAAATTACAATAGGATTTCATCAATTATATCAAACAAATCTACAAATATCTAAGAACAAATCTATCCAAATGTAAAGAAAACATAATATTAGAAAGATGGAAATATTTTTTCATAAATTAATCACAAGATTCTACCTGAATCTGATGCTAACACGCAAACATGAAATCCCATGAAGAACATGAGAAAATCCCTTTCTTTTGAAAACTTCCTTCTAGGACAATCACTTCTCCCAAACCTCGTCCTTAAAAAATGAGCTCTAGATCTTTGATAAAGAGTTCTCCCCTAATTTGGGACTTTGATTGTGCAATCATGTGACAAAACTTGTTGATCAAATTCTTTTTAATATTTTATTAACTTTTACACTTTCATGCATGCCTTTCGCAATTTAAAATAACTTTATTATATTAATTTTCTTTCTCTTTCAAATTAATTTTAAAAATATTTTTTGACTAAAAAATTTATTAAGTAATAATAATATTTAGCATTTATTTAAAAATGATCTCCTAAATAAATTATTATTAAATTAAATAAATATTATTATGCTCCAAAATTGGAATTATAACTTTATCTTTAAATTTAATTAATTTCTCAATTAATTAAATATAATTAAATATTAAATTTTCTTTGTAAAAATTCTATTAAATTAAATTCTTAATTATTCTTTTAAATTGATTTAATTATAACAAAAATTAAACCAAAGACCTACAAGACTAATCAAGAATTTAATCAAGAACAACCATGTAATCTCATCATATAATCAAGTGAGCAAGAAATAATATCTAACAATCTAGAAAGAAAATACCACTAATCATCAAAGATAATCATAAAGCTTGCCTAAAAGAGTTTGAAAATAATAACTGAAAAGTAAACTAGGGGTAGGCACTACATCCACCCTCCCTACAATTAGGCTTACTACTATGTTATCTAAGGTTTTGCAACCCTAAATTTTTCTCTCCAAGTCAACTATGTCACAATTTAAAAAAAATGGTAAGCTTTTAAAGGTTATCATTTATAAATTATTTTGCATTTTATAATATTTAATTCTTTAAAAGATTAAATATTATCATTTTCAAATTAATCTCTCACATAATAATGGGCAAGTTGATAAATATACATATATTAATTCTTGAAGAATTAATATTATTGTAAAGTGCAAAATGAATATTGAACTTATCATGGGAGTAAAAGTGATAGAAGGCAATAGAAGTTCGGTAAGAAGTAAGTTAGGGTAGTTTCCCAACTTCTTGGAAAATTTTATATAATGGGAGAAAACTATTGTAAGGGGCTTCTTCTTTTCCAGTGGAGAAGTTCTACAGTTGGTATAACAGGGGAGAAGACTTTTGGCTTTAGAATAACGGAACACTATGCTGAAATTTTGATAAGCGATAAATTTTGGAAAGTATGTACAATTTTTGTCTCTGAAATCAAAAATCTTAATCATGTTCTTGGTGCAAGGAAATGAAATGAGATAAGCTTTTGGTTTCTTATTCTAAAATCAACAACTAATTCTTTCATAGTAAGCATTCTTATGGTATTGTGTGAATGTTTATGAATGATGAATTTGCATGGTAATACTGGTTACTTTCAAGCGTAGTCCATGATCACCTTTGTTATCATCCTTATTTACTCAAGAAAGTTGCAAGGTTGTATAGTACATTCATCCTAAATAGCTTTCTATCAATCTTTGAAGTTTTTGATTCTTTATTCGAAAAACCCTTTAAAAATCACATCATACAAGGGAGCTGCCCCTCTAAACGCAGAGGAAGGCCAGATATCAAAGGCCCATCCAACTATTGTGAACAGTTTGCCACACACTTCGTTGGGCATATTCTACTGTGACAAATCTATTTACCAACAAATTTTTGGTGACTTTTCTGGGGAAAGAAAGCAAGTTCCAGTGCTTTTCTTTTCTTGGAAATTTGAAGGTTACCTCCCTGAGGACAGAGGTTGGAAACTTTAATTGAATGTGGTGTTATGGCTTTGGCTACATCCAAACCATGGGGGACTCAGATTGGACCATTTTCTTTATCTCGATACTTAGTCTTACCTAAGAATTCATTAGAATATCACCCAACATTTTTTGGTGATGCAAATCAAGACCTTGATGATCACATTAAAGCAATTACAGTTGCCTATGGGATTCTTGGTGTATAGGAGTAGAATGTCTTTGTTAGATTATTTGTTGGAAGTCTCATTGGAAGAGCTGCTGATTGGTTCCAAAATTTTCCAGATAGTTGCATCACTTGCTGGAATGATCTTGAGGTAAAATTTCTACAAAGGTTTATGCTTGTGGTTGATGTTGCTAAGATGTTATTAAATTTCTTTGAAATCAAGATCAAAAAAGGGGAAACCATGAGAGATTTTGTTGATAGATTCAATAGAAGTGTTGATAAGATACTCCTAACTAGCCAACCAACTAAAAACAATCAGTTGTTTGTTTTCATTACTGCCATGCAAATAGAGATTAAATTCTTGCTTCTTCGTTTAAAAGTACAAACATTGTGAGATGCACAAAGGGAAGCTATTGGATTAGATGATGATATGATCTTGAGTGGAATGAAGTGTAAAGAAATTTCATAGGCAAAAATTTGTCTCTATGAGCATCAACAGTATCGAAAGGTAAAGCCTAAACAAAAATGGCCCATTCTCAAGGTAGAAAAATCAGTACCCACTATTTCATTTTGTCAGAATCTAATGGTCGTTAATGATAAAGATTTCCTTATCCCTCCTATGAGTGAAAGTACTTCGTGTAGTGTAGCTAGAGCCTACCATCTACATGTTGATTATGATGATGAACATGCTTCAGTATCTCCTATTGAACAAAGACTGGAGGTTGAAAAATCAAATGAAAATTTATTAGGTGATTTTCAAATTTCAAAACTTGATTCTTTTGTATTTGAGACTCCTAATGATGCTCCACAAAATGATGTTGTTTGGGAAGGCCTGGATAGCTTTTCCTATTAGCATTTCTTGTTTGATCTCTTGGAGATTAATAAATCATTAGTATAGCCTAAAGCATCAAATGACAACCTAGAAGTAGAAAAGGAAGACGAAATGTTTGAAGAAAAAGAAATTGATGAAGTGATGCATAGACAAGAAAATGCTTTTGAAGAGGACTCAGTGAACAATCAAGAGGGAGAAAAAGATTTACATATTTTTCAGCCTCCCACAAATCTTTTTCACTATCTTCTTTTGGAGGAATCAATACAGCAATTTGCGGAGGAAAAGTCACATGGACAACCCAAAAATAGGACTCAAGGTATGGAAAAAATAGTTGATATTTCATCTATCTTTTCAAAAGATAATATTGATTCGAGAAATGTGGAAGAAAATTTTGAATCTATATTTATTTTCCCTCCTCTGCATTCATTTTCCATTCATGAGTTTATTATCACATTGGCCATGTTGCTCACCTATACGAAATGCATTCTTCCATTCTATCAAGAGTTGGTTCGAAGAGGTTCATACTTTTCCTAGCCTATAAGTGGTCACATCTAAGTTTTTAGGGCTATTCCCTCTTCATTGTAAATAACCATTTCCCTTTTGCAACGTTTTGCTTGTGTTTTTTTTTTGTTTAAGTTGGTGTTTCCCTTTAATAAAGTTGCATAATCTTTTAATCCTTCCCTTCCCTTGAGTCATCCATATTTTTAAAAAAATCAAAAAAATGGGAGACCCTCTTCATTGATACAAAGGCATCAAGTGATAGATGGAGTCTTAGATACAGGTGGAGTTTGATTTTAAGAATAGGTTTCAACATGTGCTTAAACAAAAACTCCAGAAAAATGAATATCTCAGCAGATATGATAGTTCTTAATAGAGAATGAGCTATTTTTTCAAAAACAATTTTCTAATAATGATGTGTATGGCCTCATTTTACAACAATGGGCACAAGATTGGGACTATTGTATATTTGGTAAATGGAGTTCCTCATTGGTGGCGGTCCTCCTATATTAAAATATAGGTCAAATATTTGTAACACTTGGCAAATGTGCAGCTAGAATTCAAATTATTTTTGTTAACCCTAATTAGGGTTGAGATGCAATGGCTAGAAGATAGAAGAGGCTGAGTGAAAATGATAATTTGCCACTAAAATCATTAGGTGTTCATCAATTTTTGTAGTATCGTAGCACAAATTGGAGGTGATGAATCATAATATACTGTTAAAAAAATGCACATTTACCATTTCAAGAATGAAGAAACTGTCAGTAAACTGAAAGTGTGAAATGTTGTGACAATGCACAGGTGGGTGAGACCTTTTCAAGTTGAAACTGGAAGGTGCTAGTGTATAGCAGATGCGGATCTGACTATGATAGGCACTAAGAAATGTTTTCCTCGCACACAGCATTGTAGTCAAATAGATATCAAAACAACTGTGTATGAAAACCAATATTTTCTTTTATATCTAGTCTTCTTGATTATTATTGCTTGCTTAATCTAGGTTCCACGAGTCTTTTGTTTGAAATAATATGAGCATATCTATTGTGGATGTGGAAGATTAGGAGCGTAACGGGTTAATGACATTTGAAGGATCTTCTGCTACTGGAGATCAAAAGGAACCTTCTTTTGAAAGAATCATAAACTGTTCTAAAATATTGGTGGATGCCATGCATGATGAGGTCTAGTGATTAAGATTTTCGAGAGAGAAGCAGTAGAAGATAGCTATCGAGGAGAGGATGAGAATTCACGTTTATAGATTGGAAGAATAGTTGAAATGAGACAGAAGTATCAAAGAAGAACATTGTGTTTTCTCCTTGCCATGATATAAAAATATATAAATTAATTAAATCATGGTGATAAGGATGGTTTCACTATGGTATTTTTGTATCATGATTTTCTTGTCTTCATAATTGTGATGCTACTCATGACTACCCTCATTTATATCTATCCAAAGGAGGTTAGTTGAAGACTACGACAATTGCATCTTTTGGTTAGTCATCGCCGTGAGCATCGAGTAATCTAATTGCTGACTCCAAGAGAGTAGACATAACCATTGGCAGGAATCTCAATCGAGCCTATATCAAATCATTGACTCAAATGTTGGAAAATTTTATAAAGCATTTCATTTGTCGGCATCATCATTCTCCTACCATTTGGATTTAGAGTTATGATAATGAGAGAAAGTGGTAGGCGCACAAAGAGTTTGGGATTGATGTGTGCAATTGTAGGCTACCAAGTAATTTCTAGCAGCATCCAGATGGTTAAGGCATGTGGACATCATGTAACTTCTACCAAAATAGGTCCTTATTTAAGTACAACCATAGAGACCATGTCTCTATTTAAGTGTAGAGAAAATTTTTTGTTAAAGGATGGCAGAAAGGGCTGAACATGCATCTCTCATTCATGTGGCTAGGAAAACACAAATGAGTAAGGATCAATTTGTCCTCATGGATATTGTTCACGAAATTTTTTTCATGTCATTTCCAAACATGATATTATTCCACAAATGGTCCTTGTGGAATGTAAAATGCCCTAGAGAAGAATATATAGCCCGTATAAACCCATTGGGACTTACATGATTTGCTCAATCTATGGCACAACTTTTATTGAGAACCCTTAAGCTGTCTTGAAGATGATAGTTTTGTCCCTACAAAGTACACAAGAAAATGATATTGTAGCATAAATTAAGTTTGTAGCTACATTCATTTCAGAACACATGAGCTATGGGAATGAATTGAAGCATATTGGTTTTAGTATAAGGAGAAACATTCATTGAATAGCAGAAGTCAGAGCTTTTGGTAAGAAGTTTTATTGCAATATTCAATACAGGTTCATATTTACAATGATAAGTGACTCTACACCCAATGGAAGGCACTGGACATCAATAAACTGAGATTTTTGAGTTCTCTACAACCTGGCATAGAGTGTAGTCCCAAAAAAGAGCAAATGTTATCTAAGGTTTTGCAACCCTAAATTTTTCTCTCCAAGTCAACTATGTCACAATTTAAAAAAAGTGGTAAGCTTTTAAAGGTTATCATATATAAATTATTTTGCATTTTATAATATTTAATTCTTTAAAAGATTAAATATTATCATTTTCAAATTAATCTCTCACATAATAATGGGCAAGTTGATAAATATACATATATTAATTCTTTAAGAATTAATATTATTGTAAAGTGCAAAATGAATATTGCACTTATCATGGCCAATAGTGGCATGTTGTGATGGTTAAGTTGTTGTGTTGTTATCCTTGCCATCAAGGTTCAAATCTCATGGGGATGAGGTCCCCCGTTTGTGGCCTCACTGGTTCATAGCTCCAGGTCAAAGCGTTTACCCCTCTTTGAATATTGCACTTATCATGGGAGTAAAAGTGACAGAAGGCAATAGAAGTTTGGTAAGAAGTAAGTTAGGGTAGTTGCCCAAATTCTTGGAAAAATTTATATAATGGGAGAAAACTATTGTAAGGGGCTTCTTCTTTTCCAGTGGAGAAGTTCTACAGTTGGTATAACAGGGGATAAGACTTTTGGCTTTAGAATAAGGGAACACTATGCTGAAATTTTGATAAGAGATAAGGTTTGGAAAGTATGTACAGTCTTTATCTCTGAAATCAAAAATCTTAATCATGTTCTTGGTGCAAGGAAATGAAATGAGATAAGCTTTTGGTTTCTTATTCTAAAATCAACTACTGATTCTTTCATAGTAAGCATTCTTATGGTATTGTGTGAATGTTTACGAATGATGAATTTGCATGGTAATACTAGTTACTTTCAAGCATAGTCCTTGATCACCTTTGTTATCATCCTTATTTACTTAAGAAAGTTGCAAGGTTGTACGGTACATTCATCCTAAATAGCTTTCTATCAATCTTTGAAGTTTTAGATTCTTTATTCAAAAAAACCTGTAAAAATCACATCATACGAGGGATCTGCCCCTCTAAATGCAGAGGAAGGCCAAATATCAAAGGCCTATCCAACTATTGTGAACGGTCTGCCACACACTCTATTGGGCATATTGTATTGTGACAAATGTATTTACCAACATACTGGAAGCCTATAAACAAGTAGGGGTATAAATTCCACAAACCAAATGAATTCTCCCATGTAGCTAATGACTCATTAGAGGGTCCCATTGGAACCTTACCTACTCTATGGTTTGATCCCTAAGGGTCAAATCCCATTGCTATAGAATGTGGACCAGCTCCAAAGCCAACTGCCTATTTTCTACTTATAACGCATACCGATCAAGAACATGTATCACATCAGGAATATAGTATCTAAGTATAGAAACATGCAAAAGAACATGTATCACATCAGGAATATAGTATCTAAGTATAGAAACATGCAAAAGAACATGTATCACATCAGGAATATAGTATCCAAGTATAGAAACATGCAAAACATCATGAACATGAGCTAAGTTGGGTAGATATGCAAGATGGTAGGCAATTGGACCTATCCTCTCAAGAATCTCAAACAGCCCCACAAAGCAATGTACTAGCTTTGAACCCTTTTCCTAATAGATCAAACTCTTCTTTGAATGCACTCTCAAGAAAACTTTCTCACCCACTACAAATTGCTTATCCATCCTATGAGAATCAACATACTTCTTCTGTCTATATCCTATGTTGCAGACACATGCTCATAGATACCTTTTGCTTCATATCTTGAAGCATCTCAAGACCCAATAGGATGTGATCCTCAAGGTTGTCCCAAGTCAAAGGTGTATGGCAATGGCAACCATACAAAGCCTAATATGGTACCGTCTCAATAGAACTATGATAAACATTATTATAATTAAACTCCACTAGGTAAAGATAATCCTCTCAAAGATTTTGGCTGTCCATCACATACATCTTCAACATATCCTCCTAAACCTAATTCACTCTCTTGGCCTAACCATCTGTCTCTTGGTGATAAGATAAGCTTAAGTTCAACTGTACTCCAAGATCATGTTGTAAGGATGTGTACAATGTGAATGTGAATATAGGATCTCTATCCAAAATGATCTTCTAGGAAATACCATGTAGTCTCATAATATCATGCATGAAGACATTAGCTACTAAGTTGTTGTGTAGGATGACCTCATTGATAAAAATTGTGCCATCTTAGTCAATAGATCAATGAAGACCAAGATAACATCATGACAATGAGCAACCAAAGGTAATCCTCCAATTAAATCCATAGAGATGATATCCCACTTCCATGAAGAAATGAGATTAGGCTATAAAAGCCCTACTAGATACTGGTGCTCTACCTTGACTCACTGACACTCAAGACACCTAGCAATAAAGTTAGAGATATAACACTTCATCCTTGTCCAAAAGTATAGATGTCACAAATCTGCATGCATCTTCTTGACACATAGAGGTGTCAAGTAAGGTGCATAATGAGCCTCTAATAGGATCATTGTACACAACTCATCTAGTAGTGGTACATAGATCCTTCATGAATAGCACAAAAGTCCATCTGACTCAAAAATATAACTTGAAAACCTACCCTTCAATGGTCTTCCTGAATCTCAATGGTCTTCTTGAATCTATCTCCATGCTCTCCTCTTTATACCAAGTATCTATAGGAAGTTCTTGAAGTATACGGCTCCTCAAATCCACACTAAGAGTCAAAGATAGTGTTACTAATCAAAAAATAGTCCAAGAAGATGCAGAAGATTTTCACACAAGCAAAAAAGAGAAAATATTGAAATCTATTTTTTTTCAATATTTTCTATGTTCTAGTATTTTGCATTTTCGAAGTCCTCCAGCACATTTTTGGGCTTTGGCAAGGCCAAAAAGTTCTAGTGCTATGCTTAAGACTTTAGATACAAAATGTAGAACTTTAGAAGATATTTCCAAGAATTCTAATGGTTTTTGATTTTGAGCCAGAAGTAGAAAATTATGACTTCTACAATTAGACATATTTTTAATATAGATTTTTGTAGTTTTTTTTATAGTTGTTCAAATTTATTTTGTAATTAATTATCTTGTGGACTCTTCATTTTCATTTTCAAGGGATAGTGATGACCCTTGGGATCCATAATACTTGTATTAACTCTATTTTTGAATAGAATGGATCATTTTTCCTTTGGCTTTCAAATCATCTATTGTGGCATTTTTATGGTTTTTCAATTAATTCACAATATTGCAAGTTCTACAACAGGTATTGTAATATGAATTCTTAATTCATATTAGTTACATGTCTCCTAGGACTCAAAGCATCTACTAGCATGTTCTCCTCTCCCTAAGTTTACTTCACCTTGAACTCATACTCACAAAAGAACTCCAACACCTTTGCCTAGCATTCAAATTATGTTGCAAAACATGTACTATACACTACAATGATCACTATGAAGTTCAAATCGATGTCCTAGCAAGAAGTTTCTCCATCTCACTAGGACATGAACTATGAAAACTAACTTAAGATCATGAGTAAGGTAATTAAACTCATGATCCTTGAGTTTGTGTGATTTGTAAGCAATCACTCATCCATCCTACATCAATACTACTCCAATCCCCTCTAGCGAAGCATCTATACACACCATGAAGTCACCTACTAGATTAGGTACTGATAGTATTGGTGCACCAGTCACAAGACCATTGAGCTTCTTAAATGCTTCCTCACATTTCTCCATCTATAGAAACTTCTTTCCTTTCCTCTGAAGAGAAGTGATAGGATATGATACTCTAGAAAAGCTTCAAACAAACCTATGATAATAACTTGCTAGACCCATGAAGCTACAAATTTCTAACATGGTAGTGGGGCTTGGATCTTCATAGGGTCTATAGAGATACCATCACTTGATATGATATGCCCTAAATACTATATCTCTAATTCAAATAAATCACACTTCATCACGTTGGCATAAAGTAACTGATTATCTCTCATGCAGAACAAAACCAATCATAGATGTTCCTTGTGTTCCTTTTGGGATCTAGAATATATCAAAATATCATCTAGGAATGTAAGTAAAAATTTATCAAGATAGTAATGAAGCACTCCATTCATCAGACACATGAAAACTAATGGATTGTTCATCAACCCAAATGGGAATACTATGAACTAGTAGTGCCCATACTGAGTTTGAAAGGTGGTCCTGAAAATGTCAGCATCCTGAATATGAAGATGATGGTATCCTGACTTTAGATCAATCTTGAAGAACACTATGCCTCCCTTGATCTTATCAAATAAATCATCAATCCTTTGTAAAGGATACATGTTCTTTATTGTTACCTTGTTCAACTATCTATAGCCAATACACAACCACAACGAACTATCCTTCTTCTCCACAAAGAGCACTAGTGCTCCCCATGGTGATACACTTGACTGAATACTACCCTTGGCCAAAAGGTCCTCAAGATGTAGGTGCAACTTACTTAATTCCTAAGTGGTCATCCGATTAGGAGCTCTAGAAATATGCTTCACTCCTAAAATAAGACCAATGCTGAAATCAATATCCCTCTTTGGAGACATACCTAAAATTGTGCTAGGAAAGACATCTGCATATTCCTCTAGAATAGGGTGGTATAATGTCTTTCTTGTAGGGTTTTCACCTTCTAGTTCTCTCACCATAATGGCCAACACTGAACATCCCTTATGAAAGCTTTGCTTTAATTGTATAGTAGATATGATTCATAGAGATAAAGGTCTCTGGATACCCATAATCTATGAGTCATTCCTCTTATCATCTTTACACGAAATGGTCTTCTTTCTACAATTAGTACTAGCTGTATGAGAGCCAAGCCAATCCATACCTAAAACCACACTATAAGTGCCAAGAGGAATGACACAAAGGTACACTAACATAAAAAACCCTCCTAGGTTTAGTTCACACTAGTACACTATGGAATCTATCAGAACCCTAGCACCTGAGGCTAGCTCCACTTGCCAAAAAAAATCCTACTTTACCACCTTTAGCTTACATTTAGAAACTATGGATGGTGAAATGAAAGATTTTGTAGTACCCGAATCAAACAAGATGGAGAGAGGTGTACCTTAGATAGCTCCTATAGTCTCAACCATGTTCCCCTAATGATCTACCTGATGGTGGTCCACTACCACAAATACTCTATGAGCTCTACCCGCAGCTCCTACTATAGGTTCAGATGTTGTTGGCCTAGAACCTAAATAGTGAGATCTATGTTATGATCAGTTGGCTACAATGTGTCCAAATTGTCCATAAGAATAACATCCCATGCCTCTACTAGATCCTCTCCCTAGTAGAGGTGTACTCGACTAGTGGTGGCTACCCCTACTAGAAAAATATTGGTTTCTCTGTGTAGGCTAAGTGTTCTAACTTTGCTTGTTGCATTGAAAGTTATAGTAGTTCCTAGCATTAGAACCATCACCACCACTTTGTGTTGGAGGGTATGATCCCTTCTATAGCTCTTGTTGTTGAGGTTATTGTTACTTCTGATTTCCCTTAGGATAATGGAGTTTCTTGTTCCCACCTGATTTGTGGTTACCCTTGACCCTTGATATTGTAGGTGCTCCCAAAAAGCCACCATGTCCTAAAGTAACACTCTACACTACAAGTATGGCTCGACGTACTACATCTTTGAGGGCTTTAGGTTCAAATACCTTAACACCCCATACTAGATGGTTATTCAAACCTCTTATAAAATGTTGTTCCAACCATGGTGGATTATCACCAATCCTTGCATAGGGCATGAGCTCATAGAATTTATGTTCATACTCTACTATGGTCATAGTTAACTGTCTCATTTTATGGAACTCATCTACTCTCTACTAGTGCCATTTGTCTAGTAGGAATTGCTCATAAAATTTCTCTAGAAATAATTCCCATTTGATAGTGTTCATATATACATCAACTTCTTCTCTTCAATTATCCACCATGTGTCTCCAAAGAGTTCTAGGCTAGTGATAGAAAACCTCACTTTGATGTTAGAGTCAAAGTATTGTATAGAAAAAACCCTATCTAGAGCAATAATCCACTTGTCAACCACATAACCTAAAACCAACCCATTAAAGGGTTTGATCTTGAACCTCTAAAGGTCCTTTATCTGAGAAAAAACAATGAATCTATGCTAGTCCTTGTGATGATCTCTCCAAGGGCTCTTACACCTAGGTCTCTCCTCATTCCCTACCTAGTGTGCTCCTTGCTGACTAGCATCCTAAAGAGGAGGTAGGCAATCCATAATGGTCCTCATCATCTACCTCAGGTCAACCTCCTTTAAGTTAGTCTACTACTCTCTATGGTTCTCTTCCTGATGCTCACTAATATGCTCTTCCCTATTCTCTTCTTGAATAGGACCTTCACGGATAGACTCATGTACACTGATGTCTCTGCCTTGCCCATAACCTCTACCATAGCCTAAGAAAAAAAGTCTCGTTTAAGATCTCATACCATATACCATCCTACAATAATATCCAAGATAACAAGATATTATATAATAACCATAAAAACATACTACTTTAAGGTATACACATAAGAAACATGTTTTCAATACAATACAAGATCAGTTTAATTTTTCCTATTTCTAGGTTTGAGTATGTTTAAGTTTGATGTTCAAGAGTTTCAATTTTTTATAAATACATGTCATAGTTTTAAGTTTTTTTTTAGTTCAACTAGTTAAAAACTAGTGGTGTCCCAATATACCCTGAGCTCCCAATGTAGAAACTCGAGCTCTGATACCATATGTAACACCCCACCAGAGAATAGAAAAGAAATTACCTAAAGTTTCACTAAGTTTGTCAAAAAAAAAATTTTTTAAGATAATAACATAATAAAACAAATATAAAATAGAGGAAGCAATAACATACACATAAACACATATCATAAGACAAATTATAATTTTTAAGGGTCCCATGATGTTGAATCAATACTAAAACCAACATATAACACATCCACATTAAAGAATATCTACAAGTAAAAATCCATTTAAATAATATACAATTCTCTTGAATGCCACTTGGAAATAATTAGAATGCACAATCATCCGTTGTACATGTTATAGGGTATGAAAGGCTAAAAGAATATACATTATAAAATAGATTACATCACCTCTTTAAGATCAATGAAATAAAATAAAATACAATAGGAATAACCATCCATCATAGTACACAAAGATAGAATGAAAGTAAATGTAGAATAGAGAACTCTAGCCATGACATTGAATTGACAAATCTCAATGGTAAAAGTGAAAAGCACTACCATCTAACTTGGTGGTAAGCTAAAAATGGTCCACTCCTATTAGATTGAGGAGATATTCTCAAGTCCCAAACAAGATAACAATCTCAAAACTCAAAAGTAATATCTAGGTCAAGGGAAAATCTTGAAAGCAATCTATCTCAAGGTACCAACATACATGTGACATCTAAACCTAGAGGTAAATAAAGACACATAGTGAATCTATTATGCAAGTGGGAAAGTGTCATCACATGAGCCAACTCTAAGGTTGCCTATCTAGTCTATTAATACTCTGACCCCTAGTGACCCTATGAGGCACTAGTATCCTTTTTTACTAACAAGGCATACTAACTAAGAAAGGTTGCAACCAAGCATCCTCTCCACTCCCATCCTAGTTTGTACGAGCACTTGAGGCATAAGTGAAGAAAGAAAAAGACTTATTAGTTCATTTTAATCTCATTTATATGTATTGTTGTTCACCTATTAAAATAACCTATAATGGGTTACCTATCAGCCTATTTAGGGCCTCGGCCTCCATTGCAAGCCACTTCCCAATATCACATACAAATAATCTACCATAGGCTTTAATAAAAGTAGAAATTATCATATACTCATTAATATTCTTCAATCGTGAAGAAAGAAACTAAAAAATTACTAACAATGAATCATTGATCAAAATCATCAATTTACTCATACAATTGTTCTAATAGGATTGATTCAAAATCAGGTACATACTTACAACAAAAAATGACATCATCAAAAATATAATACTAATGCCCTTTGGTGGACATCCTAAATTTTTCAACACTCTAAGTCAACCCCAATCCCAACATACAAGAAAACATACAACTAATAGTGTACTTTCATAGTTTTGTTTGATTTTGATAACACGTAGTTTGAGTTTATAGTAAGATTTGAAATTTCATTTCATTGAAAGCTTTTGATGTAAGTTTTTGATTTGATAAAGTTCATAAAATCCCCATATAATTGAACCCATATTCACCTTTAAATTTGATCACCAAAAGACCACTAGTCATCAAACATAATCATAAAGCTAGCCTAAAAGTATTCGACAATAATAACTAAAATGTAAACTAGGGGTAAGCATTACAGAAGTCATCTCTATCATTGTTTTAGCCACTTCAAATATCATTTCATAATGACAAGGTTCTTTTAATTTACTTTTCTCACATGTCAGAGTCTTCTATACATGTGAATTTCATTAAGGCCAACCTAGAAAATGATTTAGGTGAAGGAATTTTCTTTGCAGACTTGTTTATTAATCAATTCACTAGTAAGTTTTTTTACCAAACAATCCCTTATAAGCCCATTTACAACTTTATATGTGTTTCCCTCAAAGCTTTCAAGCTTGAAGAAATCAAAGAGCCTATGTTACTTGTTGGCTTGGGAGGAGAGAAGGATATTATTTTACTCTCAAAGACTAAAGATGAGTGGTGTAACAAAGGGTGGATTGTGTTGGCTCTTAATTTGACAGGATTTTAATAACCTTTTAGGATGTGAAGAATATCTAGAAATCAACTATGAACTATGACAACTATTGTCAAACATACCATGAGGACCAACTAACAAGACATTTTAATTTTTGTTCCCCTTGAATTATACAAGATTCAAGCGGGTATACCTTTGAAGTAATCACCGCTTTCCTTACAACAATGTTTAAAATTAAGTCTAATTTAGAAGAATATATCACTTAAATATTCTAGTTTAGAGACAAAAAAAGGAATGCATGATAGCCAACCATACGTATCCTAGAGCTTTCAAAATCAAGTAGGGGTTATAACTATTTCAAATCTACAATATAACATAAAATATTAAAGATTTTGATAAATAAATTTGACATTATTTAAGTCTATCAACTTTTCTCAGAATCATTATACAACAAGTTCTTTATCCATCAGGTTGTTCATTTAAAAGACGACACTACAATTTTAGATTTTCTTCTTTGCCTTGTAAAAAATATCAATACACAATCTAGATCTCATACTTATTAGAATGTCCACATGTAATCCTTCAATTCACTCATGTCACACAAAGCATTTACTTAATCATTTTGATTAACAAAAAAATTTCAAAATGGGATGTAATTAAAGATGAATCAAAACTAAAAGTCAACACACTTGTTATTGAATTACATAAAATTAAAGAAAACATGAGAAAAGACAGGATCCCAAAGGAGCCACTCAAAAATACTACTTTATTTGTATTGGTTTTCTTGAAACAATGCAATTAGAGTATTAGATCTTGTGAAATTAAAATAACTCTAGATAGACTGAAGAGACTAAAAAAATTATTTCCTTTCTTATGAGAAACATCAAAACTACCACACTATATAGTACTTCGACTGACTAAAAATATGAAATGGCATTCATTTTCTCCAAAATTTGGACCCTTAATCTTAGCCTTGGAAATCCTTTTTCTAAATAAGGATTGTGAAAAGCTTCAGACATGGGAGAGCATAGACACATATCATAGTTTTATTTGAAAACTACTACATGTTGCATACAAGACAAAATAACAAGGAATATCATTAGAGACAGTTACAAAATGAACAACTAGCAAGCTACCTATTCAGGACCAGCTCTCTATATGTAATATATGTGTACCCATAACAAGTGAACCATAAAAGTAATATATCCTATTATGATGGTTTTCCTTCCTCTTTTTTCTCTTCACATTCTTCCAGTTCCATTCTCTAACTGTCTTTAGCTGTATTGGGACTCAAAATCATCTTCCCAATTTGAGTACCATTCCAAGCTTTCAAGCCCTTTAAAGTGCATCTAATGCATGTGTACCCAACTGTCTTTTGAGGCCATGCAAGGTGTTTAATGTTTCTAACACCTTGCATTCACTATATCCACTCACATCATGGAGGTAAATTGCCATCCTGTGTCCAAATCTACATTTTTGCCTATGTCAAACAATGACGGGAGGCCTCGTTTGCATTTGAATATCTCACAACAACTAATGTTTCATGAGACGCTGCTTTTGGAGTGTTTATTATCCATATCAAATAACCTTTTCTTCAAATTTCAAGTCATTTTGATGTGTTTTGACTAGGTTTTCAATCCCTCAAAGTCAATTGTTTAGTATTGTAACGATGATGTAAATTATTTAGAATTTTATGATGCCTTGTTTGATCAGTCATAACTTTGGTCTAGTTGATCAAAATGAGAAAATTCCTTTTGTGTTGCATTCTCGAGGTCAGAGAATTTCTATGTTTCAAATTTGAGCTTATAACAAATTCATTTGATCAGTTTTTGAACATGATTCCAAATGCAATTTTTAAAGTTTCGTTGGTGTCAAAAGGTGCAGATTGGTCGGTACCCTTGTTCAAGATGTCATAGCTTTTAATCTATGATAGGTGAGATTGAATGGATTGTACCATTGCATTCTACTCAAAAAATTATTTAAGTATGCTAGTTTGCAAGTCTTGACGAATCTATCTACACATTTCCCAGGTCCATTCCTTTTCGAAAAACCACTTTTCTGCCAGTTTTTCTAGTCCACAAATCTAAGTAGGCCACTTTGATCATTCATCAAATATGCCTAGTTATTCATCATGATCCCAAATCCTAGATTTATACTCTCCTTGTGATAGTGAACCAATGCCTAATTTTTTGTTTCCCCAAGTTTTAGTTTGACCTAATTCCAAAGCCAAATCCAAACGCATTTTATTATTTTCTAACATGTTTTCTTGCAGGTAGTTCTGAGAAGGCAACTTTGATAATCAATATATTTTTTCTAAGAATTCATCATGAGATGAGATTTGACAAGGTGCAAGAATGTGAAATAAAAAATCAATGTGCCTACTTTTAGAGCCTAGTTAGGTGTTTTTGTCAGTTTTTAAAGCCAGACAAAGGATCTTGACATGAAATTGGTAGTTTGCAAATAAATGGTAAAATAAGTTTAGAATGATTGTTCAGTGGTCAAATTGGGTTTTAATGAAGATGATGGATTTAGTAGGCTAGTTTGAAGGATTAGGGGTTTAAATTCAAAAAAAAATTTAGCCAGACACAATTTGGGGCCTGACTAATTACATCAAATCTATAAGGCACGATGAGGTTTTCGATATGGTAAAATGAGATTAGAATGAGCTCCTTTGTTGGAGGGTCATAATCCTAATATGGTATAGGTTTTTAACTTGCTCATATTAAGTACTGAGGATATTGTTTTTCTCTAAAGAGCACATCATCATTTCATTCTGACTCATGGATGAAGTGACTTGTATACACTGAAGCAACTGATAAAACTACATACATTGAATTGAATATCTAGTCCTCTCATATGCTAGTTTTACTTCATAAACATTTGACAAGAAAATCTAAGGAGTTTTATAATTGGGAGAGGAAGCTTTAAAGTAGTGTCTTTACTAAAATGACATTGTATATGAATAAATCATCCAACCTTGTTTTTTTTTAATTGCATCATACAATTTTGGACTTTTTTGACATTGCTTGTGATTGTATATAGAGATATAAAAAGTTTTCATTATCACGGATAAGGGCCTGAAAGTTAAAATCAATGAAGTATTGATTAAGAGTTACTACACAAGCAACATTAAATGCTTGAAATGGTAGACGAAGAGACCATGTTAGAGGAGAAAGCAACTTCGAAGGGAGTCACCATGGTAGCTTAAAGTCACATTATTGGAAATTGTTCAAGCTCCTATGTATGAGTTGAAAGAGAAACATGGTTTGATCATGTTCGTCTTTCCTTATGTTCTCCAAGTTGTACATGAGATGATGTAGGGGATACATCATCAATGAAAGCATGGCATAGAGAGGGGAGAAATAGCAACTAAAATTGTGGATAGGAGCACCCACATCTCATGGTAGGGGTGATGACAAGAGAGGAGCTTCTATGGATAAGGAGGTGTTGATATGTAGATGTAGTGACAATTTTAGAAATTGTAAGAGCAAAGTCAGTCAACATTTTCTTTATCCTTTTCAATGTCCCCTCTAGTGCATACAATTGAAGACCAATCCTTACCATGGGAGGAAATAAGAGGAGGAACTCCACGGTAGAACTGAATGGTGACAATACAAGAAAGAAGGTAGAGCTCCACATAGGTCAAGAGTCTATAGAAAAGGCATCCCATGACATTGAGGAGTAATCAATGTGGAATGAATGCCACTAGTCGAAGAGGCTACTCAAGGGAAGAATTATGAAGAGAAGAAAAGACAAGATCTTTAGAGAAAAGTGATTAATGGTATGAAGATGCAAATGAAAGAGGAGTTCTTTCAAAATTTTAATCCTACATTGGGTGGGCAAAGAAACCTTAAGTTATTTAACTAGAAGAGTGCTCGCTTATTAGAATGCCAATAAGGCACACAGCTTTTGAAGTTGTAGGCTTGGATGAGGGAACCACCCATACTTTAAAGATAGCTAAAGGAAAAGACCTTTGAATTTTGAATGAAATTGCTAAGAGATGACTATGCATGTTCACTAGTGATAAATACCAAGTTTGAAAGGAAGTCCAGACCATGTGAAAATGAGCATTTTGTGATTTTTTTGAAGCTCAAGCTTTGAAGCCATGAAACAAGGTGAGGCACCTAGTTGCTAAGGTTAAGGTGTAATCATAGGTTAATTCAACGAAGCTGGGTAAAGACGAACGACTTAAACATCATACACTAAGGCTTGATTCCTAGTGCAAAAGTGTTAAATAGTCAAAGTTTGACTTACTTTTCCAGGCTTAATTTCTTCCTTAGTGTGTGATGTTTAAGGCTAGCCGGGTAAAGATGACATATGACAGAGCTCACTAAGTAGAAACTAACACATGGTGATCAACTAAGGGTTGACCCAGATTAGCAAAAAAGGGGAAAAACATGAAAATTAAAAAATTAAAATTTTCATTATATTTTTATAAAAATTGAATGCTCAAAGTCTCATTAGAAAAATTTAAAAGAATTTTAAGTTTTCCATAGTTTTAACTATAGAAGTTTTTTTAAAAAATCATTTTAATGCTTTGAACTTGCAATGGGGGCGTGATTTTCAAACCCATGTCAGAGGGGTGATTTTTATAAAAAAATATGTAGTATAGTATACCTTGGAACTAGGAGAAGATGAGCTATCCAAATCCATAGTCAAAATTTTCACATGTATTAGCAATATGGGCTTTAAGTAGATTTATGTTTTCTAGGGCATTCTCAGGAGAATGGGCAGAATTTATCATTGAGAATCAAAATTAGTTAGAAGATAGATATGAAAGTTTTTTGAAGCCAAAAATTGGGGAAAATGATTTTGAAAAACTTTATCTTGCCTCAAGAGGTCATTTGACCAGTGTTTTGACCCTTGTTGTGATCTCAGATCTAGCATCAAAATCAGTTAAAGATTTCAATCATTCTAGAGATATTTTCAAGGCATTCTCAAGTACCAATGAAAATATCTCATGTGCAGTTACAAAGAGAGAGTAGGGAGATGTTTTACGTCTATAGATGGAGGTTTTATAGGTGAAAAAATGGCAAAATCTGATCTAATTCAGAATTTCTTCCTTTCTATTCAGTCTCTTCTTTCTTCTTTCTCAGGGCTTGGCAGTTTTCATTGTGATACCAAGGTTCTAGTTTTGATTTGTTTTCATCACTATGATAACACATTCTTTAGCATATTTATCTTGTATGAATAGTAGTAGTTAAGCTAACATAAATAGTTCTGATCTATTTAGTGGTTTCATGAGATTTTTACATGCATCTTGAATGTATAGCTTAAAAGAAATGACTACAAATGAGCAAGAATCTTCTTAGTTTGATTCTAATTCTTGTCTCCTATCTCAATAATATTTAATGTTATGTTGTATGTCTAATATATTATGCTATTGAAAGAAAGGGCCAAGTAAATTCTTGATCTATTTCATAGGGTTGTTGGTTATTTCGAAAGGATACTGCATGGGAATGAGGTCTTTATGAACATCGATGTCTAATTCACAAAGTGATAAGATAGATCTAATATATTGATGTATGCAATAGGTCATTGTTATCATAGATGTATGTGTGTGCTTTGTGAAATTGCCAAATAGATAAGGCACTAATCAGCCAAAGGATCAATGTGTTCTTATTTTTGCACATTTGGGGTTTTGCTGAAATCAAATTTAGTCAATCATCCATTTTCTTTTCTATTTAAGAGTGGAAATGTGATGCCCTCACTCAGCTTATCAATTTATTAGGCCATGTTATTTTCTAGTTCATGCCTAGGATCTTTGCATAAGTGTTATAAGATTAAGGATTTTATCTGCTTCATTAGATTCAAGTGTAAGTTTTAGCACTGGTATCATATAAGTGAGTTTGAGGTCCACCCACCTAGGTTTTGTAGAGCCTAAAGTAGAAGAAGGATCTAGCCTTATAGTTGGCTTGGTGTCTAAAAGTGTATGTTGAAAATGGGAAGTAGTTGCCCCTATATGTATCTTGTCCTCATCGGGGTAATTTGAAACTATGATGTTTCAGAACACCAGCAAGCCGGTAGGGCTTCAATCTCTATTATTGCTTTTCAAATAGTGAATTTTTTTTAGATCAAGCCATGTGGCATCTCTAATAGAATCTAGTTCATTTAGGCTCTTGGTCTACCTAGCATCTTTGTTTTTTGCATCAATAGATATCATATTCATATCCATTTCTATTTTATACAAAGTATTAATGACCTCACAAAAGGATGGTCCATCTTCATCTCCATAACCTTTAAATTATTCAAAATATTTTCAAACTAGGCCCATTCCTACCAATCCCTTGAATTTCCTTCACCATCAGTAATAGGTATGAATCCATGTGTTCCATCAGCAATGGTCTTGATTTTATTTTGGATCAAGTATACTTTACTAGTGAAAAATCTGTATAACTCGCCGACTCTTCTAAACAATTTTTTGGCAAGAATAATGATTTCCATTTGTTATCCCTTCTTTAGAGTCATTGGTGGAATTAACTTATCAAAAAACATCATACAAACCCATTTTTTTAAACAAATGAGTTCACAAACAGAGAGCATCAAATCATTGGTGCTCTGCACCTTGCAAAGAAATGAAAATGCTATGAACACCTTGATAACTATTCTTCAACACATTTATTAAGTGATGTATAATGGCCTTCATTGCATTTACCTCTACCTTTTCACCTGAGTACTTTTCATCAATGTCCATACTCACTTATTGCTCTATTACTCCTTATGTTTGAACTTCTTTATAATTTACCTCAGTCACAGGCTTGCTAGCACTCATTAAAGTTGCTTTTCTTATTTCTGATTCTTTGATCTCTTGTTCCATGACATGATTATTCTTCATTTCCTCCTCATACTATTTTATAGAAGCAACACAATTCTTAAATGTTTGAGCAAACCGATCTTCAATCTGCTCTATCCTATCCTTTCTCGATGATATTACTACACTCAACAAAGTAGAACCTTCTCCACCAATAGTAGATTGCACATTCCAACAGATCACACTCCCTTGATGTGTGTCATTTATCTCCATTAACTTGGGCTTATTTTATTCAGGAGCTATACTATGTACAACCATGGTTTGTGCGTCTACATTATTACAAATGAATGCCTTTCTTGGATTCTCTTGTTCTCATAGCTACAACAATAGTCGCCCTTTTTTTCGTTGATAGATTTTTAACACTTTTTGTGTCAAATTCCTCATTATAAGTTACAAATTTTGTTCATGAATAAGCACCCTAAAGGATTATCCTTCTTAACTTGTAGTTTAAAGTTCCCAGTAGACATAACCACAAGACACCTATGAATCCATGTCAGTAAATACCTATGCTTATAAGTCCGATCGATTGTCTGTATACCTAAAGTGACTCGTGACTGTGCCAGATTTTAGCTGCATACAGCTGCACAACTATGATACATGTCTTGTCGAGTTCAATCCTTCTCCTGCATTGTCACGTTGATGGTGACTAGACTTCATCCGTTCCTTGTATCCTCCACATCCTGTGTTCTGCTACTTTAACCGGTAGGCCAGTCTATCTGTAATTGCACTCATAACGATTTTCTACTTTTTGTTAACTGGTTTCCAATCAATGACAACACATTCTTCCAACTCATTGTATGACACATCATTGTCTGGTTGATGTAGCTATGTGCAATAGAAGAAGAAAAATAAAGAGAACTATACTGAATGTAGAAAGAAATTAAAGAGGCCACAGAGAAGATAAAAATAATTTAGCAGGAGCTCAAAGATAAGTGGAAGAATTAGCCTAGTTCCTTCCTCTTTTTTTTTTTTTTTTAAAGAGGAGTAAACACTTTAACCTGGAGCTATGAACCAGTGAGGCCACAAACAGGGGACCTCATCCCCATGAGACTTGAACCTTGATGGCAAGGATAACAACGCAACAACTTAACCATCACAACATGCCACTATTGGTAGCCTAGTTCCTTCCTTATTACTATTGTCTCTTTTTAATTTTTTCCTTTAGTTAGGTTGTTAATTTTTTAGTGTTGTTGGCTTTAGTGCTATCTTTTGCTAGGTTCTATTGGTTATGGCTTTGGGTATTTTTGTTGGTAAGAACATTGTTTCATAGTGTCTTAATTTTATTTTTCGCTATGTAAATTACAACTATGGTTTTGGGTCCCTTGTTAAAAACTTATTTAGGCCTTACTAAAAAACATAGTCCTAGTAAAAAAGCCTAATCTTGAGAATACCTTTGAGGACATGATATAATATAAATTAAGAGATATAAAGTCAGATGTTTGTATAGCTCTCTTTTATTATTAGTTTCTTAATATGATTTTTGTTTATTACGTTTTCCATATTTTGATTTATAAGTTGCAATCCTTTATTAAACCTTTTGTTTCCACACTTATTATAGGTTGTTATGTGAGACACTTTGAGCTACTTGGACCTTCTACTCTAACTCATTGTTTGATTTCATTTCTTTATTTTGCATTTTATTTTAATTTTTATTAATATATTGTTGCTTGAGACCATGACATGACTCCCTTATTTTGCGTTTGATCATTTGAATATATGAGGACATACTATTAATTTTTAAATTAAATTTTGTATTTTAGATTAATTTGTTTATTACAAAGTTCCTATGAAATTAGATTGTATGTTAACATGCTTGATGTTTCCAAAAATAAGAATTTGGATAAGTGTGAGTGAAAATTTTAGTGTATATATTAGTGATAAAGGGATACTATGAGAGGGTGTGTCTCTTGTTATGCTAGGGTTGATCTTGCAGTGTGTTCAATATAAAATAGAGTACAATGATCTTCCATATATTCTAGCTATATTGGCGATATCCAAAAGGTATTTATTTTGAAATAGATCATGACATTAAAATATCTTCAAAATAACCAATTACTAATAGTGATGATTTAAAATGGAAAAGGAAAGAGAACTAATCCTTTCTTTATCTGATCAAAGTCCAAGTTTTTAGAATTTAGATTGTGAAAATGAAAGGGATAATTAATTAAACTAGAATAGATGGAATTGAAAGTCTTCTCTTGAGAATATAATATCGACAACTACAATATATAACATAATATTCAAATAGAAAGATAAGAATATGTCGTTATCCCTTTGGCATTGTCATAAATTTGACTAAAACTATCTTTTCATTATCATTTCATATATATATATATATATATGGGATCAATTTCAATAATAGAAGTACTTTAAACTAAACCTTACAAAGTCAAAAAGATGATACATGGTAGATTACAATAAGAAAACTAGGGCCATACTTGGAGCCAAAATTAACATAATCAAATCAACATGGAGCATCCAAGGAATTATAAGTATAAAGAACCCAGTGATGGATAAACATAACAAAAAATAGAACCCTAGAGAAATTGAGTAAAATAAAAGGTCCCAAAATATGGGCTGAGCCAAAAATCCCTAAAATGAGACACAAGGCTGAAATAAACAAAGACAAGAATCATTCTTCTTTTCTAGCTATTTATTGACATAGTTATATATACTATCTTTGAATTAGTTTACTAAACTAAATTTTGAATATAAAATATATTTATATAATTATAATTCATATTTATTTTTAAATAACTACATCAAATTAAACTACCTTTCTAAAAAGTAGTTTTAATGTTCAACCATTGATTAATTTAATTTCCATCATAAGTATTTCTTAGGAAGTCACATAAAATCAAATTAATGATAGTATTAATAAATCATGTGTTGTTCTTTCAAAAAAATACTAATTTCTCAATTTTCTTCACTCCAATTAGATTTGATTCTAAGAACTTATTTTAAAGTAAAAGAAAACAAGATGAACTCACTTGGAGTAAAATTTAATACACAAAAAATAAAGAGCCTTAAGAGTTTGAAACAAAGACAAAAAATTAACAAGTAATATTTATTTGTATTTTTAAATTTTGAAATGAATAGTTATAAAAAATAATCTCATATGTCTTGTTCAAATTCATTTTGTTATCATATTTTCTTGAGTAGTATACTAAATTTTATATGGATGATAACATCCAACAAAATAGATGTAAGTATAGTCCTTCTTAATATTATTTTACGTTATTCTATTCTCAAATGTATATTTTGAAGTCCATCCTTGGAATATATATCTTTTGGTATGAATTATAACTCACTCATTCTAAACTAATACTTTATTTTAAAGGATTATATTAGTTTCCTTCATGTTGTATTGTTGGATATAACCTAGAGTACATAACTCTATTGCACTGCAAACTTTTGTGCCTAAATTCTTCTTATCATTTGTTCCATTTAGGCATGGTGCTGGAACTCTATTTAGAGATGTGTTTGCGGGTATTGACCCAGATTTAGATGCTCAAGTAGAATTTGGGACATTCCGAAAATTGGTAGACCCAATTACTAAAAGACATGTGACGTAATATGATATTGCTCTACTTGTTAATGCAATATTGAGAATGTACATCTTAGGAAAATCTTTCGCTTTTGGTTTCACCTTTTTTTTAAATGCTATAATTAATTATCTACCCATCCCTTTTAAATATCATAAAGTAACTTAATCTCAAGTAATTTGGTACAATGTCATGGTATTGTTGTATATATCATGGTATAATCAAGTGATATGAATTTAAGAAATGGGCTGCAAACACAATATTTGGTGAAACAAATATCTTCCATACCAATGTTCAAGTTTTGGAAAAGCCTTGCAAAATTCGAAAGAATTGTATACAAACCAAAAGTCATCTTATTAATCCAAATTGAAAGAATATATACAATGATAGAATATCAACAATCACCATGCCCATGAATTCCAAATGTTCATTTGGCTATAATAAAAAAATAAAAAAAAATTAAAACTATTCAAAACTAGGTTTTTAATTACCCCAAATTGTCACTCATAACTTTTGACCTAGATCGTTGGAAAGAACTAAAAATCTAATTTCAGTTGCTAAAATAGGTGCTTAATTTTAAGCACCGATTAAAGTTTTAGCTTGAAATTTTGAGCTGAAGATCTCAAAAAATGCCAAATAATAAGACATAGTAAAACTTTTAAAATATATGAAAAAATACTTTAAAACATTTGATCTTCAGGATCATTAAGAATATCACTTTCTGGTCAAATTAGGATATTAAAAACAACATTTTTCCACTATATCAAAAATTTTGGATACATGTATTACCTAAATCATTATGAATTTTAAGATGATGCAAACAAGTAATTTTATGAGTTTTATTGCAAATTTTAGATAGATAGACAGAACACAAATAGAATTGTAGATAGATAGAATCCACAATCTTGATAGAATCACGAGTTTCCTTATAAGAATTGTATAGATGACCCTAACATCTTGCCCAAGAAACTCAAAAAAGACTTATTACATGTCTAGGCATCGACCTATTACATATTGAACTATAGATGTGTCTACACATCGCCTTATTACATATCTACCTCAACATTACACATCAACCTATTAGAGAAGAACTTAGAGACTGGAATTTGAAAGGACATCAGAGAGCAAATGAGAGTTGTTCTTGCCCAGATCATAAACGATATGGTAATTCTTCTGCTGAACATTTCCAAATAAGGATATTTGACCTTCAGGCCCTGCACTAGAATATGCCAAGCACAGCAACGAACGTCCCTGATGGTCCTCCGAGTATACAAGCGAGTTCCGCGGAGGCACAACAAACGTCGCATTTCCTGCAAAAATGAAAGATTCGATACGGCCGCCTTTGAAGAATCGTAGCAAAGACCGAATCCTGTAGAAGCGGCGCTCACGGGGTGAACCTTCATACTCGACTTCACGGCCGCCAGGAAGGGCTCGTACGCGGGGTCGGCCAGACTAGTGGCCGTACTCCCCGAATCGATTATCAGCCCGCCACTTTGGAAAGCGGAGGCCGGATATTTGATTATCTCATCCTACGCAAGTCCAGATAGTAGTGACCTTGATCGTAATTGGGTCCATTCGGTCGAAGAAGGGGAGTAGATTTGAAGTTGCCAGCAAGTGGGGCGTCGCCCAGAATGAGAGTGCTAAAGCCAAAGGCGAGGGGAGCTGGAAGAGCTTCCCACCCGGATTAATCAGAAACAAGTTCTCTTCACTGTGAACGTTTCTGTCACCATATCTCCCGTTGTGTTTGAACCGGCTCCGTATGAATACAAGTACCCGCATGTGTCGGGAGGGTTCCAAAAAATTGAGTCCGAACCATTACAAAAGCTGCTCTTGCATGGGGATCGTACAAGGGATCATTCTGAGGATAACAGATTGAGCATTTGGGTCCACACTGAAGTCAAACGAGGTCGCTGCCTCACTCTCTCAGCCGTCGTCGTGGGGTTTCATCAGTGGAGATCGAGCACACTCTCTGCGGATCTACTCCATTCTGTAATAATTTCCCTCCACACTGTTAACGTATTCATCATTAGGGTTTAAAAATTAGGTTAGATATTTTAGTTGTAATAGTTATTTTAACTATTTTATTTATTTAATGAATCTTGATAAATAGATACAATAAAGTTTTGATTATATTTACATTATTTTATATTATATAAGATTTCCCGGCTTAACAGTGGTATCAGATTTGGAAGTCAATCATATTTCCAATCTAACATTACCTTCATCGATTTTGATTCCTAAGACACCTGCGTTGCTTGGTGCTCACCAAGCTGATGGGTAATGTAGCAATCTGAGATGAAAGAGATGAAATATATATATGCCCGTTTAATAATTCTCCCTCCTCTGCTGTGTTCAATCATGCGTGTAATATCATTTCAAGTTTTGTATGGATTAAAGAGTTGATCTTGCTGTGCGATGTGCTGAAGATGGGCCTTCTGTGCAATGATTGAGATTGCTGACAATGGTAGCATTCAAGGCATTGTCAGTTTGTAATAAAATTGTTTGGTTGAGGCAGCTGCTGCATAAACCAATTTTGTAGAGAGGAGGCTACATAGGATTCGATGAGGATTTTCTCTACACAATTTGATAAACCTACATCTAAAGAAAACCAAACTAATGTATCATGTGCTAGCTAACGGGGTCCTCTACTATTTAAGCTTTCGAACTTGTTGAGATTCAATTCGCAACGGTGATCTGAGATGCCTGAAAGCGACTGATCTATGGAGACAAAATACAAGAGTATGTACATGGGTAGTTTTCTTATTGTCAAGATTTTATTGATTTGTGCACTGTCTTTAAAGCCATTTGCTTTACAAATTCAAGCGGAGTTGCATATGCAGATGGTAAAAGCTTTTTTATTCAATGGAGAATTTTGTAGATAATTATTTAGATTTTAATTTTCATACATGGAGAATTAAAATGCAAATGCAATTGATGAATAAAACCTTATGGGGAATAGTGAGAAAGACACTTACAGATGCAAATAAATTGTTGGAGTGAAACATTAGAGATGATAAAGCCAAATCCAAGGCTATTTTTGGCCTTGCTATTGCAGATTCTGAACAAGTTGTTTGGGGAATGTTGGCATATTGTTATTATATTGCTTAGAATGACCTTCCTCCAAACTATCATTTGGTGTAACTGCCTTCAAGTTATAAATTGCCTTGATCACTTATCAGTATTAAAATAAAAAATAAAAAATATATTCAAACAAAATTTTCAAATAAGGTGAATGTTGATGACAATAATCAAGACGATATAATTTTATGGATGAAAATCATTTCCTCTCATCTATCAAGGGGAGGGTATTTTGCCAAGGGAAAGATATTATGTATATGTCAGATTCAAGTTCAAGTGAATGCAATATCTTATCACGTGAATTCATTTCCTCTCTATCAAGGGGAAGGGGGAGATATTCTTATATGTTAGATTCAAGTTCAAATGACTAACAATCTCAGAATTATATTTGATTCAAGCATAAGTGAGTGATAATCTCATATTCAAGTTCAAGTAGCAATTTCAGCTTCAAGTCCAATTAATTTTAGCTACAAATTCAATATAATCATTTTCAAACAAATGAAACAAAACAAGGGTAATGTGTCCTTGTTGGTGTAAATGTGTATTTACTATTTACACTTACTTAAGTTTACTTAGGTTAACGCATTATTTTATTATTTTGCATTATTTCATTATTTCATTTTGTGAGACACTTAGGAGTTTGCAAACCTTTTTGAATTTTTATGTTGACATTATAAAAGTACGCAACTCTATTTCAATACATGGTGTCCACAACACTAGAGTTTGCATCATGCACTAAATTGTCATATAGAAAACATAGTTATTCACACTCCTCTTTTAGCACATGTTGTCTACAATACTGATTTGCATGTTACACCCTTGTAGGCTTATCCTCTCATCATCACACTTACTTCTGTGCTCAATGGAGGATAACCCATATCTAGTGGACATGTGCCTAGTTGTAGGACTTGTCATGTAGCTAATTTTGAGACATTTTAGATGCATCTCAAAGATCTTTATATACAGGCACTCCTAGTGTATTTTAAGTCATATTGAATGAATATATCATCATTTTGATCATACTCTATCTTTGTGGTCTAAAATTGTGCTTGTGCTTGAGTTCTTAGTTCTTTGGTGAATTTTTTCCTAAGGCAAATTCTTACATGGTATCAAAGCTTGGAGATTTTTTCATTACATAGCCATTTGAAACCATTGTTGCTTTAGCACCTCAGCTCGAATTTAGAGTGCTACAAAAAATAAGAGCATCTAGAGCTAGATCTAACCTTTCCATTGCATCTAGAGCACTAATTCAGTGAAGATTGACTATAAAATCGGCTGCCCTAGGCCAAAGTCAACCATGAGGCAAATTTTTTTTTGCAAATCAGCACCCGAAGGCCCTAATTTGCAAGTACGATTATGATCATTTTTAGATCTACAATTTAATTTCTGAGATCTGATTGTAAATTCTTTGTATTTTTATCACAATTTTCTTGCAAATTTTTAGAAAAATGTTTTGCCCTTGGGGTAGCAGAGAATTTTTTTTGCACAAGTACTAAACTATTAGATCTTGGCCCTGCACAAAGTATATTCCATTTTGGTGAGCATCACCAAGTTTCTGGCATTCCATAGCCTTTTACACACTAGTGAGAGCCATTGCATGTATGATAGTACATTAGCAATCAACTTTTAGGAGCATGATTGAAGACCCCTCCAAGCTTTGGCATCTTAAGTATGGACATCTTGGGCTCGCTAGTTTTAGTTTGTTGTCCAAGAAAAGAATGGTAGATATTTTGTCAAGCATAGTAGATTCCTATAACAAGTGTGAGACTTATATTTTGACTAAGAAACATAGACTTCCCTTCAATTCTAGAAATTCTAGAAAGTCTAGAGAACTATTAGAATTGGTGCATTTTGATTTGGTAAGCCCTATGCAAACTACTTCTATTGGGCGGAGTACTTATTTTAAAACATTCATAAATAATTTTAGTCATTGGACATGGGTTTATTTTTTGAGAAAAAATTTAAGGAATTTGATAAATTTGTTGAATGTAAAGCCCTAGCTAAAAAAAAATGTGGACATTATGTTAAGTTCCTTAGATTAGATAGAGGAAGGGTGTATACCTCTAATATGTTTGTAAATTTTAGCAGTTATAATGACATAGACAAAGAGCTTATAGCCAGCTATACTTCGCAGCAAAATGAAGTGGCTAAAAGGAAGAATAGGACCATTTTTAAAATGACAAGAAGCGTGATGAAAGAAAAGGGACTCTCAACTAAATATTGGAGAGAGGCTATAGCAACAACAATATACTTGATCAATAGGTGTCCTTAAAAGTTAGTTCAGGACAAGAATCCTCTTAAGGCTTGGTCAAGGAATAGATTGATAGTTGAACACTTGAGCATGTTTGGATGTTTAGCATATGCACATGTGTCTAATGAACAAAGGAAAGAGCTAGATGAAAAAGGTGTGAAGTGCATCTTCATAGGATACAACTCATAACCAAAGGCTTATAGGCTATATGATCCAATTAATAGAAAGATCATCATCTCAAGAGATGTGGAGTTTCTTGAGAATTAGTCATGGGATGGCTCAGTAGATTAATCCTTAAGCACTTCAATTAAAGTGCCTACTATTGAAGACGAAAAAGATGACATTGGTGATCAACAAGATGATGGAGCAAAAAACATAGATTGCAGACAAAGGAAAAAAAGAAAGCAGTCATTAACCTGTTGAGCAACAACTCTAAGCACATCAAGACAACCCTGAACTGGTATTGAAAATAGTAGTAGCAACAATACTAAAAATTTAGATCCCAATCGTGCCTCCCTATTGCCAAGAAAGACTATGAGTTTAAAGGAGATATACCAAGATGAAAGGCATGATGAAGATTATGATGAGAGTGTAAATTTTACATCATTTTATAATCATGATCCAATTTATTTTGAGGAAATTGTGTATGAAGAGAAATGGTGTAATGTCATGGATAAGGAAATAGATGCTATTCAAAGAAATGAGACATTAGAGTTAACTACTTTGCCTCCTAAGAAATAAGTAATTGGAGTGAAATGGGTCTACAAGACCAAGTGCAATGTTGAAAGAAAAATCAATAGACATAAGGCATGACTACTGGTCAAGGGGTGCAAGGAGCAATATTACAGAGATTATGATGAGACATATGGCCTAATTGCAAGAATGGAAACTATATGTACTATTCTAGCAATTGTAGCCTAATAAAAATGGGAAGTATATCAAATGGATGTGAAGTTTTCCTTCTTGAATGGTGTATTGAAGGAAGAAGTATATGTGGAGCAACCACCTAGTTATGAAGTTGTAGGTGAATATCACAAAGTGTATAGATTGAAGAGATCTCTTTATGGGCTCAAACAAGCTCTAAGGGCATGGTATAATATAACTGACTCATATTTGATGAGCAATGACTTTAGCAAAAGTAGTGAGCCCACTCTTTACATCAAGATAGAAAATGGTAATGTATTGATTGTTGTCTTGTATCTAGATGAGTTAATCTTCACTAAAAATGATAATTTCCTAATTGGTGAGTTCAAAGAGGCCATGAAAAATGAATTTGAAATGATAGACGTAAGTCTCTTGAAGTACTTTCTAGGCATAAAAAGTAAAACAAATGCATGATGGTATCTTCATCTCTCAAGAAAAATATGCAAGGCAGATCTTGGAGAGATTCAAAATACAAAATAGTAAGGCAACCCCAACACCAACATTAGTAAGCCTAAGGTTGAGCAATGAAGATTATAGCGAAAGTGTGAATGCAAAATTATACAAGAGTATTGTTGAAAGTTTGATGTATTTGACTTTAACTAGGCCAGAGATGATGCATGTAGTATTTTTAATTTCTAGATTTATGGAAATACCAAAGAATTTCCATTAGCAAGCAAGAAGGAGGATCCTAAGGTATGTGAATGGTACCAAGGGATTTTGGATTTTGTATACTATAGAAAGTGATTTCAAGTTGGTTGGTTACACAGATAGTGATAGGGCTGAAACTTTTGATGATTGGAAGAGAACTTCTAGATACATGTTCTATATGGGGTTGGGTACAATTTCATGAGCATCCAAGAAGCAACCTATTATTTTTCAATCTACAATAGAGGTTGAATACATAGCAATGAATGTGGTAACATGTCAAGCTATTTGGTTAAGGAGGATCTTGATAGATTCGAATGAAAGGCAAGTGTATGGAACGACAACTTATTGTGACAACATTTCCTTAATTGCATTGCCTAAAAATCTAGTCTTCCATGGGAAAAGAAAACATATTGAGATTAGATATCATTTCAGGAGAGAGTTGGTGGAGAATGAGGATATCAAAATGAAATTTTGCATGTCTAAGCAGTGGCTAGTAGACATATTTACTAAGCCTTCAAGCATTAGAACTTTTGTGCACCCAAGAGAGAGTCTTGGTGTAGTTGATCTGGATTAAGAGTGATCCTTATTTTTTGGGTTGAAAAAAGGGGGAGTGTCAAAATTTAATGTATTTGGTCATTTTCCCCTAGAGCCAAATGTCCACCTATGCGTCTAACAACATTCAACTCAGTGTGTGAGTTTGAATTTGACATGAGAGTGAAATTATTTCTGTTGAGAGATAAAAGGGATGAATCTGATTCATTTGATTAGTAGAAGTACGTGGAATAGTAGTTGAAGAGAGAAGAGCAGAGTAGAGTAGAGCACAAAGCAGATAAAGAAGTCAATTAGTAGATCAAGTTAGAGTTTAGAAGGTAGAAGGAAGTTTCAAATTCATGCTTACAGTTGCACATGTTAGATCATTTTGTTATTCTATTAGTTCATTTGTGATATTTTGCTATGAAGTTGTGATTGATCTAGATATTATTGTATGTAGCCATTAGTGTTGTAAGTTTAAAGTTTAAATTTTTATCAGTTTGAATTTTTTTTAAGGTTTTTTAGTTAAAGCTAAATGCTCCTAGATTTTGTAATAGTCTTATCTTATTTGAATAGAAAGCAAGAAAGCATGTGAATCTTTGTTGTTCCCTTCTTTTATTCAACATTGCATGGTATTTTGCATTTGAGAAGTTCATATTTGAATGGTTCATCATTTGGATCTCTGCATTTTAATGGTGGAAATGTTGAAGTTGTAAGTTTGAAATTATAGCACACTTGATTTGTTCCTTAACCAAGTTCTCTCTTTGTTATCCTCATCAAGTTTAGTTGGTATACTCCATTTGGTCGAGCTCCATATTCTCTTTAGTGACCAAGCTCATTCGACACCCTCTTATGTTGATTTTACCTTAGTGCTAAGTTACTTAGTTCCTTCATGTGTAGATTTCACTTAGCACCTACTGCCTATTACTCAACATCCATTGTGTGCCAAGTAAACTTTCACCCAACACCTTCTTGTGCCAAGAATTTTTTTGAGTTTGTGATTTAATTTTTGATAAACTAGTACCCATCAAACATTAATCAATGAGTTTTACTCAAAACTATATAGTTAAAATCCTAATAGCAATATCAGAATTCGACCAATGTATTTCAAAACTACAATAGATTTGGGACTATTGAAGATGGTTCTATAGAAATAGAAACAAATGCAATGCTCAAGAGTTCTTAGATTTGTTCATGTGAATAAAGATGCAACCCCATTTATTTTTCAGACAAGTCCCACAAATATAGTTTGGGGGATCAAAATATAGGTTCTACCTCTTATATTACTAATTGTTATTGCTTTATTTGTAATTGCATGTTTGATGATAAATGAACACATAAAAAATATATATCATATGATGCATATTTTATTTTGACTGGATGGAAGAAACTGATAAATTTGAAATATTCATTGCTAAAAGCTGAAATATTAAATAAAACATTGAATACGATGCCACACATGAATAAATCTTGTTCATCATGAAAGTTACAATCTATAAAAATCTATAAGATCACTCATAGTATAAGGTTGTGACTTGAAACTTTTTATGGTTGTAGGGATATAGTAACATGCCTAATGAAGAAAATATAACAACTTCTCCTATTTTAAAGTTATAAAATCATAAATAAAAAATAAAGATGTCTAGTGAAGAAAATATAACAACCTCTCCTATTTTAAAGTTATAAAATCATAAATAAAAAATAAATTTATGAATCGAATATTAAAATAATCTAAATGCTCTATCAATTTAATGAAAAAAAACTTTTGATATAAGTAGAGATGAACATATAATTGAATTCTACCAAATTTTAAATTAATAGTATTTATACTAATTGTACTATGCTAAAACTAATAATCAAAAATATTTCCACAAAATTGACAAATGTATTTTGATTCCACTAACAATCATTTTGTTTCAATGGAAAATCTTGATGTTAAAAACTCTTTTAAAAAATTTCGAGTCAATCATGAAATGAAAGCCCTTACTTCAATGGAACATTTTTCAGAAGAAAATGTAAGGAAGCTCAATACCTGAACACCCTTTTGTGCTTCAATAGAGATGTGCACCATTCTCAAATTTGGTAACTTCACCTTAGATACACTAAAAATCTTTTCCAATATAAACATTGAAAGAAACAATATTACTCAACAAATTTTTATTTACCTAAAGACATAGACCATGAATGACAACCTCTTCAAGTGTCAAGAACCTATTATATTTCAATTTCTCTTATATTTCAATTTCTATTAACCTAACTGTATAGTTTGGTTAATATTTAATATGTACAAAAATAATAATTTACAATTAATATTTAGTTGAAATACATCTAAAACATCAATGTAAATACATGTTTAATCAATCTAAACATCTAGCATCTACAATCATCCTTCACTTTAAGTTTAATTATGTGTCATATAAATTAAATACATCCAAATATCTAAAATACTAATTTTTAAATGAACATACAAAAAAAAAGTTTAAATGAACATCTAATTATAAAAAAGGAGGAGGAAAAACATAATCTAAATATATAATTTGAATAATAATCCATATAAAACATTAATTTACAATACAAATAATTTTTTTTACATATATAAAACTATTAATGTTGAATAAAAAATAAAGAATTGATGAAATTATAAACTGAAAAACAAAAAACAATGAAATAAAATAATAAAGAAAAATAAAAATACCTAGAAGAGTGGAAAATCAGTTGGTGGTTGGTAGAAAGCTGAAAATGGGCTATTGTTTGTAAGCACAAATTAGACTCTTGTCTCCAATAGTGATCAGTAGTGAAAATGACAAAAAAAACCCACACAAAAAAAAGGGTTTTATGTTTTAACAAATTGGGTATGTGATTTTTTATTCGTAATCAAAATCTAGGTACCCAATAGATTGATCAATCAAACCATAATGGGTACCAAATTCTTAAAGATTGGGTGCCTATTTCTATAGAACTCTCATTTTGCGAAATGGACTTCTATAAAATTGAGACCCAACTTCTTGCACTTACCCTGTATATTTGGATACCATTTGGTGAGATGCATCTTTCTAGTTGAGAATAGATCAAATATTGACTTTCATAAGAATAACTAGATATGATTTCATGTTTAACTATGTGGTTTGATTTGAAAAATTAAGTTGTGGGATTTATGAAAGAGATTTTATATTTGATCAACATACATATCAAATAAAATATTAACTTATTAAATTGGAAAGAAGTTTCACTATGCTAATTAGCATCACCATTGTACTTGATAATTCAACCATACAAGTTGTGTACTACCTCTATACTATCACTATACCATCTTCTTGTAAGTTTCATATTACTCCATTCTAGGTTTGCACAATGAATTCTACACTATATGCACTAGTAAAAGGCATGGTATTTGTGGATTATATGAGAAGTGCTAGGAAGATATGTCTCATAAGGAAATGCACATATGAGAGAAAAGTAATCTTTCTTTTCCTTGCAACCCTCATTCTAGAAATCATTTTATTAGAGCAAGGAGGGTTTGTTCAAGGTAAATAAAGTGAGTAAGAGAATATAAAAGCACATCATATGTTCCACTAAATCAAATTCAATAAGACCCCTTCTATGATTATTAAAAAAATCATGATGAAATTATATGAGATAGTCAATTGGTGTTCCCTAATGCAAGTGATGATCAAAATGAGACTCCCAATTAAATTAACAAAATAGATCCTATCATGCATATCAAGAGTTAAATTTAAAATGGAACATGTTATGTCCATTACTCCTCCACTTGAGAGAACATGTTTTGTCCATTACTCCTCTACTTAAGAAATAAGGAAATGTGATCTTTTGTCACCTTGATTTATCATAATCTTATAAGAAGATCTTAAACCTAGCATGATGAAGAGTTGTAGTTGTTAAAATCAAACACAAAAATGTACTATGAGACTACAAACTTCACTTTTTCAAGAAAATTATATTTTCTCTTCAAAAATACATCATGACTTCATTTCAAATACTCAAAGGCATTATCATCTAGTAGAGAAATAGATTCATAGCTTCTTGTAGAAAATGATTATGGATATAAAATATTAAATTTTCCACATATCTTGGAGAAACATTATAAATGATAGAGGTGCTAATCATACATATGATAAACCAAATATAAATATTTCACTAGGAGTGAACCTAGGACTCAAATAATCTAGACATAATTTTTTATGGTTACTTGATCCTTTAAGGGTTCATTCATATGAAATTTCCTCATAAAAAGTAAGAAAGTTACTCAAGCCTTGATGACTTGGATTGTAAAATTAGATAAAAATAGTAGTGTTTTTGAAAAATTTTGAAATGGTCTTCCCCCTTTGATCTTCTAATTCATAACAATTAGTTCTATAAGTTTGAATTTAATTAGATTTAGTCACCCTTGCACTAGTTGTGTGAGGATTTAACTTTTTAACTATTAGTACCAAAGAATTAAGCTCTCTTTCAAAAGAAATATTATCATCTTGAGGAAGTCTACAATGTATAAAAAGAAAGAGATTCCTAGTTATGATGGTCATAACTATGACAGTTGGAAGACCAAGATGAGAACACATTTAATATCTATGATGATTGATTATTGGTTAATCGAAAAGGACAAAATTACTTATAAAAATTGAAAAATATATGTTTTCATGCATAGATGAAGAATGTAAGATATTCTAGTAGAACATGATTGCTAGAGAAGAATTGATCAAAACTATTTAAATATTTTTGGACAATTTTAGAAAAGTTGTATGAAGGCAATGAATGAAAACAAGGAAAATTGAACAATTAGAATAGTAGATTAGATAATGTTACAATTTAGAAATATTAAACTATCAAATTATATGTACAAGGGATCATATATTATTTCACAAGAATAAATAACACAAGAAAAGTTATATCAAGAAATTAAATAGCACATAGAATTACTCTATCTTTCACACCATCCCATGAGAAAAAAATCAAAGCTATTAAGTAAGTAAATACTCTCATAATGGGAATTATTTAATGATAGTTTAATTGGTATGTTATAGTATTTTAAAACTATACAACTAAGAGATTCTTTATCAAATTATTTTAGGCTATTGTGTACAAAGATAAAAGGATACTTACTAAGAGTGAGTAATAGTAGTATAAACCTTGAAGATTATGCCAATAATTGGAAAGAAATTGAAGAACAATAAAGAAGGAAGGTAAAACTTTAAAATTTGGTCATAATGAGAAAGGGTAATGGTACATGATTATCTATAGGAGCATTACCATTTTTTTGCTACTCATATAAGAAAATTTGTCATTTGTATCAAGATGACCTACAAGAGAACCTAAGCTTAAGTCTAGACCCAACAAGTTAATTAAGGAATGTTTTTCATGTTAGTGATGATAAGCATGAGGACAATGAAATTGAATTTCAAGATGGTCATAATTAAGGAGAAAAATAAATTTCATTAGAATTGAAGATTAAAATCAAACTATAGAAGAAAAGTTCACAAGTTTTCAAATTTGGTTTCAATATACCTTGTTTGATAAAGGAAAACAGTTCTATAAAACTTTAAATTAAGACTAATATAGATAATATTTTTCTTGTTGATGGTTAAAAAGATATCTTGTAAAGTTTTTGGACAAATTTTAGACAAGGGTTACCACTTACAGTTCGTTGATGAAAAAGATTCAATCTAAGATAGAGTAGAAAATTGATATTGTAATTAGTACTAAGACTAGAGCTAATATATTTTTGTTAAATCCTTATAAACTATTTTGTTCCAAAAGTTTATGGTAGTTGGGTATGTCATAGAAATATTCTCATATAAATTTGATAACTTATTTAAATTCAGATTCTAGTGCAAAGGGAAATTTACATAAGATTACAAGATCTTCGTACATGATATATAAGGAATTCTTGATGAAAAAGAAGAATAGGAGTAAATTTTAGAATTGTTACCAATTTTAGCATCCTAATAAAACTGGGAGACCTATATAGGTATACAACTAAGTACATTGATAAAAAACTTAATTTTAGCATGTTTGTATTGTGTTTGAGTTTGAATTATATGAGTAAGAAGTAACTCAAATAGCCAATGTAGAAGTAAATGACATTCACAATAATTTATGAAGGAATATATCATGCTATTAAATAAAACAATGTATTTAAATATAAAATCACTAAAAAATACCTTTTTCATAAAATGTTTTCACAAAAATCTATAATAGAGAAAAGTTATAATAGGTCAACCCACACATCTTATGGATAGTCCATAAATATGATGCAAAAGAAGTAAACGGTCAATAATAGTCAAAATAGGAGATAAGGTGTAGATTTTTCATTGCTTGAGGGGTAGTAAGGGACTGAAGTTATATCAATTAGAAATTTTTCTACTGATTCAAATTTGTATAGCAAAGTAGTTATTACTAAGATAAGTTATAACTATAGATTTTTAAACCTAAAAAACTTTCAAAATTTTTTATTTAGAATGAAGCTATTGACCAAAAGAAATAGTGAAAATAACTACAAGGGCATTCTCATAAAAGTAAAACATACATGGAGAAAAATAAAAGTGGTTCACTTTCAGTTCCACACAAAAAGCAGACAAACTACTAAAATAGTGCATCTCTAATATAAAGTATCATGTCATTAAGAAAGAGATAGAAAGAGATTCCTTATTTCCCAGTTATACTGAAGGTAAGTTCAATATATTGACTTGTGGAATTTGGATCCACCATGTTCTATATACCTAAAAAAACAAAAAAACAAATAGGTGAGTCACTAAGGATTGTGGAATAGATGATCTCAATCATCTTCCATAATAAAATGGCCTTCATGCACTGTAAATAATATATTCAAAAATAAAAAACAATAGAAGCATCTATACAAAAAGATGGCTAAAAGAAAATGCTAACTTGTGCATATAATAGAAAAGAAGAATTAAAATATTTAATGAACATTCATATAATGTATGAAACCTTCTAAATTAATAGTTCAATGGTTACAAAAAAAAAATTTGTTACATGATATCTTCTAGTTCAATGGCTACAAAAGTTTTGATAAGTTTTGATAAATTATGATTATATATGTCAAAACAAGGTGGGATAGTCATGTTGAAGAAATAAAAAATAATGAGGCAGCTAAGTAGAAATATGATACATTATTCAAAAATTAGGAAGACCTACAAGTTTGCATGTTTCAGAGATAGATACAGTAGAATCCAATACTATAGTAATAAAAGGCATTGATATCAATGATGTAACATCAATAGAGGGTCTTCCTTAATACAAACAAAAAACAAAATGTATTACTACAATCTTTGAATGATAATATTCTTAAAAGGTCGTTAATTTTTCTCAATCTATACAAGAGTATAGCTACCATTAAATGTATACATCATATTGTTCCCAATTGCTAAGAGAGGATCATCAACATTAAATGTATAAATCAGAGTAATTATACTAAGCATAATTCAATAAGAAAATGATGCATAAGTTCCAACTCCAAAGTGGCAATAGGCACCAAAATGTCAAAATTTCGCTTTGTCAAGAAGAAAGAATGGTATATCAATGTAAATGGTGGTTAATAATTCAATATATGTTACACATCACCTTCCCCAAAGTCAGGCAATCATCACAAAAAAAAAATCTTACACCACAGTGCGGCTAATGTGAATTTTAATACTAGAGAATACATTATGTATTCATAGAAGACAACATCCAATTTATGTTCCAAAGATGTTAATAGATAAGCAACATCAATTTAAAGTATAGATAAATCTACAACTATACAAAAGGGATAAAATTAGTTCACCAACCACATCTATAAGAATAATGATAGAGAGAGAGAGAGAGAGAGAGATTTAAAGCCAAAAGACAATATTTTGTACTAAACCCTTTGTCATTTTGGATTAAATCTAATTTTATTAGAGAGGTGCATAGGATCCAATTGTATTGAAGAGGTTAAAGAGGTCTAAGGAGAATGAAATTAATGACAAAAAAAATTAATCAAAATAATAATAAGGTCAAAGCAGTATGAAATGAATTTCAAAGGTGAAAAATACTTATAAGGTATTCTAAAGTTTATACAGTAGTTAAGCTCAATAGCATATAAATTGTCTTTCTTAAATTTGAAATCACAACTAGAATCATATATGGAAAAATATCATAAATATATATTTTATATAATATTAGATAAATATAACAAAAATAGATTATTTATGTTAACTAATATGAAGCATCATCCTCATATCAAAAAGTGGAGAAAGTAGTAATCTAGAAGGTATGAATGATTTTTATAATATGAAAATAAACAGATATGCTCATGATGAGAGCTGCATTTTGTACAAATTTATTTATTAAATTACTAAATATCAAAGAATAGAATTAATAAAAAAAAATTGTACTAATTCTTCTATCATTTTTAAATATGTTTTTTTAAAATGCATAAATTGGTTGGCTAGAGGGATAATAGTTACGGGTTCAAAGAAAGTTGGTATAGCAGTCAAGGGTTTAAGGAAAAGTAGGCATTTTTAAAAATACAAATAATAAGAAATTACCACGCTCATTGGTAAGGACGCATGTTTTTAAGACCTTCAGCTATTGTTCATTGGTCACTTAGAGCTGAAACATTCAACAAAGACCATTAATGGCGTTGGTCTTTTTTTATATTTGAACAAGCAGTGAACATTTTAATAGAGGGTGGTGTGGGTCGATGACACATACAAAGTCACTATACGAAATCAGATAATTGTTTCAGTACTTCAATGTTACAAAAAGTGGTCCTATTACAATAGAACAAAGAGAAAAAACCACCTTACATTAGAAAAATCCAAACCCTACAATGCATGATAAATCAATTATTTTCACTCACATCATAATAATGTAAGAACAACTAATATTAAATACTTGCTAAAATCAATCGTTTTCTATAAGATATTAAAAAGACATGTTAATCATGTAACACACAACTAAAGCTTCTTTACATTTCATACTGTGGTTACTAACTCTAATTTAAAAAAATGCATGGAAGACACTATGATACCAAACATTAATTATGTAACACATAACTGAAGCTTCTTTACATTTCATACTATAGTTATTAATTTTAATAATAAAAAATCAAATACCAAACATTTATAGTTTCTCTAAGTAAAGATTTTAGTTCCATGCTTACCATAATCACATCTACTTGTATCCGTACTTCATTTTGTTGGAAGGAAATTTCTCATGGATGTGGATGGATTGGATCCACAATGATACTTAGACACATAATACATAGTATGGGCACTTGTAGAAATTATATACTCATTTCATTGCCTGATTCTTCATACAAAAAGAGAGGTCTTTGATTGTTTTGAGAAACATCTAAATTAGCAAACATATAACAAATAGACTTTTCTTGAATTATCTAAACATAAATGACTTCTAGAACCTAACCCTATCTAGCAATTTCTACAATCTTGTATTTTTCCTTTACATTTCATTTGAGGGGAAATTACACATTCTAGCACTCCCCCCTAATTTCAACCTCAAATTTTGTTGCATACAAATTTCAAATCCTTTCTTTTACCTAATGCCATTTTTTGATAATCTTCATATCTATTAACATCTTCATTAATAGTGTCTCCCAAGGCTAAGGCCTTTAATTTTTACAACATTTTGTAAGCAATTGGTTGCCATAATCTTGATAATCTTGCCTCATTTGTCACAAATGCCAGTGACATGGTTTACTAATAACTTTTTTCCTCTTTGATGCCTTGCTCGAATCTATTTCCCACCAGTACTGAAGTCTTCCTTATGCTTGAATATTTGTACTTGAATAAACCTCTAATCGTTCCTACAATTTTCTACAATTTGATCCATAGCTCCATCCATAATCCATTTTTTATACAACCTTCCATAGAATCATTTTTGCAATCTCTATTCCAATACGTCTTGTCACAATGATTTTTCAAGCCACAAATATTACACAGATTTAAATCCCACCATCTATCCTTTATATGCCCTTTCCTATTACAATGTGAACATTGCACAATCTTTATGCCTTCAATTGATTCTCATGAACCTTTATTCATCTTTCCACTACTCACATCATATTCAAAGCCTCCATATTTTGGCCTAATTGTAGGCTCATTCAGATTCCTTATTCCTTGCTCATGCATTCCTAGACCTTTACCTTTGAAACCTATTCTTTTCATAATCTTCAAACCAATACTATTATTATCATAACAAACAAAATCTTCAAACTTCTTGTCATTTACTTCGTTACACTTTTTGTCACAAACACTTTCAACTTCAAAAAAATCACATTTCTCAATCCCATAATCACTCATATCATTTGTGTCCGAAGATACATCACATACAAATGGTTTCACATTCAAACATTCTAACTCTTGTTTGAAAGTAGAAAAATCTTTCTTTAACATATTATTTTCCTTTTCAAATTTATTGACATTTTCTTCTAAAAATTTGTTCTATTTCTTAGCATCATGAAACAAATTTAAATTTTCTTCTAATTCTTTATTTTTCTCTCTATCACCTGCCAATTATGTACTTTTTCCACAAAATTTAGCCTATCCTCTAGCTCTTCAATTGCTCTTATATGGACACTAATTCCATTTAACAATTTAGACTTTTCTTCTCCCATTTCATTTCTTAATTTTTTCGATTCCTCTTGCAAAATATCTTTTCCACACAATAATTTTACATTTTCTTTCTTCACCATCACTAGTTCTTCTTCTAACTTATTGGTCTTCTCTTTTTGAACTCTACTAGTTTTTCCCATTGAAATCAACAATTTAACACACTTCACTCTATCTTTTAGAAAGTTATAAATACCTTTTTAGTTGTAGAATTAAATCTTCAAACAACTTGAAACAATCCGTTTAGACATCTAGACTTCTCACTTCTTAGTTAATACCTTTTTCTGACTATGATCTTCCTTTCTTTTAAAGACAATAGGATAATTTCTCAAATACCATTCAATAATTATAAGAATTCACACCATACATTTTTTGGCTGACTTGCCCTCTTTCCTGCTCAACATTTCCTATGTGGTCTTCTTTAAAACATCTATCTTTCTCATAACACAAACAATCCTCCACCATTTAGCAGCACCAACAAGCCACTTGCTCTTTTATCACAATCTAAAATTCTTCCCAACCTTCTATCCAACCTAGCTCTGATACCAATCTGATGGATGTGGATAGATTAGATCCATAATGATAATTAAACACATAATACACAGTACAAGCACTTATAGAAATTATATTCTCATTTCATTGCTCGATTCTTGATATAAAAATACATTACATTGTGCCTCTTTTATAGAGGTCTTTGATTGTTTTATATCCAACCTGGCTCTGATACCAATCTGATGGATGTGGATGGATTGGATCTATAATGATAATTAAACACATAATACACAACACAAGAACTTATAGAAATTATATACTCATTTCATTGCTTGATTCTTGATATAAAAATACTTTACATTGTGCCTTTTTATAGAGGTCTTTGATTGTTTCTGGAAACATCTAAATTAGCTAGCATAGAAAAAATAGACTTTTCTAGAGTTATCTAAATATAAATGACTTCTAAAACCTAACCCTATCCAACAATTTCCACAATCTTGTGTTGCACCTATACATTTCATTTCAGGGGAAATTACACATTCCAACAATTTCTTCCTCACATAGATAGATAAATTGAAGTTTATTTATTGTTGATTTATTCATTGTTAGTTGTAATACTAATATAAACATACACGTGGTTAATAAGATTACTTAGAATTCCACAAAACATTATTAGATAAGGAATGTCTTCCATCCACAGCAAAGCAACAATGTTAAAAGAGATTCTTTTATGTTGTAGTAGAGCTATGTTATATAATTATTTGTGTATGTTGTGCTTAAGATGTTAATGCTCTAATCTTAAATTTCTTAGATACTGCTGTTATCTGAATTCTACATAGTTTACCACCTTTTTTCCTCCTTTCCAAACCATTCCACTTATTTGTCAGCTAAAGATATTGGAGGGGATAGCGAGAAAAATTTTGTACTATACATAACTCAGTCTAAGTGAAATGATAAAAATTATGTTCTGAAAATTATCACTTGCTAAGCTTAAGGGGTTTTATAATGAATAGTTCATAGGGCACAACACTTGGTGAAGGTTTTGCAAATGGGATTACAATCAAAGTGGGTTTAACCATGGAGGAAACTCCGAAATTAGGTGTGCTGAATTTATAGTTCTATACCTCTATCAATGGATTCATGTGCGAATCACTACTCATGAAACACGAGTCAATGAGCTTGACTCAAAACTTAAAAGTTAAATTCTGATAGCAATATCACAATTTGACTTGCATTGGAGATATCTCATATCTTATCAGTTGATGAGCTTAAGGGACTTTCTAATGAATGGATCATAAGGCACAACACTTGGTGAAGGTTTTGCAAATTGGGTTGCAAACAAAGTGAATTTAACCATGGTGGAAACTCCATAGTTTAGCACACTCAAGCTTGAGTAGTACTTGGATGGGTGACCTCCCAGGAGGTGCTTCACCTCTATGAGCAACACCTAAATCCAATGAGTGCTAAGTGTTTCATGAGAGATGGATTCATGTATGAATCACTATTCATGAAACATGAATCAATGAGTTTGACTCAAAACTACATAGTAAAATCCTAATAGCAATATCAAAATTTGACCAATGTATTTTAAAACTACAACAACATTAGGTATATGAAGATGGCTCTATAGTAGTAAAAATATTGCAATTCTCTAGAGTTTTTAAATTTGAATATGCCATGCTACCTAAGAATAAACCTGCAACCACATTTATTTTTTAGACAAGTTCCACAAATACAATTTGGGGGGATCAAAATATAGGTTCTCTAAAAGATTAAAAAAATCACAAATTTATTTAAGTAGCCAAGCAAGGTAAGGAGACAAGCTACAGATAGTGCTGAGTTGCTCACCACCTATAGGGAGTAAGTTTCTTAGTTGCCAAAGGGAGCTCTAGAGAGGAGACTAAGTTTTCTGGTTAGTGGAAGCAAAGTTACTTAGCTCAAACACAAGCTGATTAATCTAGGGAGAAACAACATGGTTTCATACAATACATAAGAGTTAATGGTTTCTCCTCTTTTTGCCAAAACTATTAACATGCACAACAGAAAGTACCAATGGAGACAAGATCACAAAACAATATATTTGAGATTTACACGTATTCTTGCTTTCTATTAAATAAATCAAACTTCTACAAATTTAGAGAGTAAACTATAAACCCTAGAAGAACAAAATATGTAAATACTTCAATCAAACTTACAACAACATATGACTACATAAAATAATCCTAGAGCAATCACTGCTCATACAGGAAAAAAGTTCACTTTCACAAAACTTAGAAGGTCAATCACCCATGGTGCTCCTCCACTTTGATGAACTTGTTCTTCTATTGGTCTACTTGTCTGACTCTTAGAATGTCTAGATCTAACTTTTAAAATGAAAGAACATTCCCCCTTTTATGTGTGTTGTTGTCCACACAAAAATCTCCAACTCATTCTCAAATTCAAAATGACCTACCACATTTAATGTTTGTGACTGTTGTAGCAATAGTGTCAAAATTTTTTGGTGGGCACCCAAAAGGCTGATGGGACAACCATATAATTAATGATTCCTAACATGTTTTTCCTCTTATATTACTGATTATTATTCTAATCATATGTTCCAAGATAAATAAACACAGATAAAATATATATCATGAATAAATCTTGTATATTATGAAAGTTACAATGTATAAAATTCTATAAGATCACTCATAGTATAAGGTTGTGACTTGAATTTTTTTATGATTGTAGGGATACAGTAACATGCCTATTGAAGCAGATTCTCCAATATTAAAATTATAAAATCATAAATAAAAAATAAAGTTATAAATCAGATATTAAAATAATCTATACTCTATCAATTTGATGAAAGAAACATTGATGCAAGTAGAAATGAACATATAATTGAGTTCTACAAAATTTAAAATTAATAGTATTTATACTAATTGTACTAGGCTACAACTGCTAGTCATAAATTTGTGTCGAAAATTTTTCCACAAAATTGACATATTAACTCGACAAACAATCATTTTGTGGCAATGGAAATTTTTGATTTCAAAAACTACTCTAACAAATCTAGAAAATTATTTTGCAAGATTTTAGGTCAATTCTCTTAAATGAAAACCCTTGCTACACTCAATACCTGAATTCAATATGGGCACACACCTTTTTCAAATTTGGTATTTCACCTCTGCTACACTAGAAATCTCATCCAATATAAACATTGAAAGAAATGATATTACTCAACAAATGTCTATTAACCTAGAGACATAGACCATGGATGACCAACTCTTCAAGCGCCAAAAACCTATTAAGAACATATATTCAAATTTGGAAGATGTTGGCAAAGATCTATGAATCTTTCAAGCATGCGATCATCCACAATGGGGATAGCTAAAAAATAAAATGATGTTACATATTTAAAAACCCTAAAAATTTTAGTTATCAAAAAACTTTACGAATTTTAATTATAGTGTTAGGTGGGCAGAGGCACAGTAAAATATGAAATGCAATAAATGTGTTGTGGCACAATATTTGATTATCTTTTTCTTGATTGATTAAAAATGAATACACATCACTCCTTTTATAGGCAAGTTTACATTCTCTAGAAATCTTTGACATTTTTTGACAACACAATAATCTACAAGATTTTGGAAACTACTATAGCCGACAACCTAAACGTAACCTAAAGCTAAACTTCTAGAAACATTTAATGACGGGTTACAGTAGAAATTATTATTTCTAACACTTCCCCCTAATTTCTAATATCAATTATTACAAAACTTCTTTAATATTGACAACTCTTAGAGCCTCCTTCAAAATTTCAAATTATACTTGTGGTAAGGCATTGGTGAAGATATCTGCAAGTTGCTCCTCTGATATGTAATGTTGTAGATTAATTTCTCTCCTATTAACCAGCTCTCTAATGAAGTGATACCTTGTGTCAATGTTCTTTGTCCTCTTGTGAAACATATGGTTCTTTGAAAGTACAATAGCAGACTTGTTATCACAATAGATTGTAGTAGGTCCATCTTGAGCTTGTACTAAGTCTTTCAAAATCTTTCGCATCCATACTGCTTGACATGTTGTTGTTGTTCCTGCTACATACTATACTTCAGCTGATGAGAGAGTTACTACAGGTTGCTTCTTTGATGCCTAGTCTACAACACCTATCCCAAGATTAAATGCATATCCAGATGTACTCCTTCTATCCTCAATATTCCTTCCAAAATCACTATCTATATATCCCACTAACTGAAAATCATCTAAAGTGGAATATAAAATGCCATGATTTATAGTTCTTGCAATATATCTCAAAATCCTTTTTCTTGCTTGGCAATGTGAGGTATTCGGCGAATCCATGAATCTAGAGATTAAACTCACTCCATATATAATGTCTGGTCTAGTAGTAGTGAGATACATCAAACTACCAACCAATCTTCTGAATATAGTTGAATCAAAATCTTATTTTAATATCTTATCTATTTAATTTGGTGCCTACTACCATAGGTGTAGAAACTGAACTGTGATTTATCAATTTAAATCTTTTCAAAATATCTTTTGCATATTTACTTTGGCAAATAAAAATTCTTTTGTCATTTTGAGTAACTCCAATGCCAAGAAAATATTCCATCAATCCTAGACCTATCATTTCAAATTCCCTTTTCATTTCTGATTTAAACATGTCAATAGATAAATTACCTATGAAGATCAAATCATCAACATATAAACAAACAATCAAAATATGACCTTGTTCATTGATCTTGGTATATAATGTAGGTTCACTAGTTCTTCTCTTGAATCCATTCTCCATCATGTATAAATCTATTCTACTGTACTAGGCTCTTGGAGCTTGCTTCAATCCATAGAGTGCCTTCTTCAACTTATAAACTTTTTCTTCATGTCCTCTTATTTAATATCCTAATGGTTGCTACACATAGAATTCTTCATCCAAATATCCATTCAAAAATGCTGATTTGATGTCCATTTGGTGAACCATCCATTTGTTTTGAGCTGCAATAGCTAATACTATTCTGATAGTATCAAGTCTTGCTACAGGTGCAAATGTCTCATTATAGTCAACTCCATATTCTTGTGAAAATCCCTTGGCAACTAACCTTGCCTTATATTTTTCTACATCTCCATTAGCTTTAAACTTAGTCTTATAAACCCATTTTACACCAATCGAATCTTTTTTCTTAGGTAAATCAACTAATTCCCATGTATCATTTCTCTCAATTGATTCTATTTCATCATTCATTGCATTAATCCAATGTTCTTCCTTAATTGCATCTTCAAAATATATAGGATCTTGAGTAAATAAAGAAAAATTTGATTGCAAATCTAATTTACTTCCTTGCTCATAAATCTCACTCAACTTTCTAGTTTTCTTGCTTGATCTCAGTTGTGCAAGTATAGGGTTTGAAATATTACTTACTTGTGAATTTGAAGATTCTCCATGCTCAACTTCAATTTCTAAGTGATATCCTTGTGAACTTTGTGGTGGAGTTCCTTCTTGGTCACTTGGTTGATCCTCTTGATCTTCATGATCCTTTTTATCCTTCTCATCATATGTTATTGTTCCAACACTTGTAACATTTGTATCCATATTTCCATCCCAAGATTCATCTTCTTTAAATACAAAATCCCTACTCACAATGACTTTTCTAGTGATAAGATTAAACAACCTATATGCCTTAGATTTCTCATCATAGCCAACAAAAATGTATTTCTCACTCTTATCATCTAACTTACTTCTAGTTTCTTTAGGAACATGTGCATATGCAATACAAGAAAATACTTTGAGATGAGAAACACTACATGAATCTTACCACTCCATGCTTGTTGTGGAACCATGTCCCTCACAATCTTTGTTGGACTCCTATTCAAAATATAAACAGCACAAGAAACTGCCTTAGCCCAATACTCATTAGGAAGATTCTTACCTTTCAACATGCTCCTTGCCATCTCCATTATTGTCCTATTTTTTTTCTCTGTAACACCATTTTGATGTGGTGTGTAACTTGTAGTAAATTGTTTTTTGATTCCATGATCCCTGAAATAATATAAAAATTCATTTGACTTATACTCTCCTCCTCTATCAAATCTCAATACCTTGATAGGTAAACCACTTTTTTTCTCAACAAAAGCCCTAAATTCTTTAAATTTGCCAAAAGTTTCAGATTTGTATTTAAGAAAGTAAACGCATGTCTTTCTTGTAAAGTCATCAATAAATGTTAAGAAATAAATACTCCCCCCTAATGATGGTGTTTTCATTGGACCACATATATCCAAATGTACAATTTCTAAAAGTACCCTTGCTCTATATGACATCCCTTTTAGAAAACTTTCTTTGTGATGTTTGGCCAAAATACAACTTTCACATGGACTTAATAATGCTTCAATTGGGGGTAAGCCTCTTACCATTTCCTTTCTTTGTAATAAAGATAACCCTTTGAGACTTAGGTGACCATACCTCAAGTGCCATATCCACGTTTGATCTTGACTTGCTACCTTGAAACTTGCTACAACTTCATCAATCATATTGCTCTTCATCCAAAGTGGAAACATTCTATTATTTGTCATTTCTACCCTTGCAATCACCATTTTACTAGGAGGCATATCAAATATAGTTCACAAATTTTTCTCAAAAATAACTCTATAACCTTTTTGACTAAGCTGCCCAACACTTATAAGATTATGTTTCAAACTAGGTACAAAGTATACACATGAAATAGATTTCTTACCTTGCTTTGTTATAACATTGATTGTGCCTTTTCCACTCACTTCCACTATCTCATTATTTCCTGACTTCACTTTAGATTTAATTGATCTATCTAAACTTTCAAAAAACTCTTCATTACCTATTATATGATTGCTGCAACCACTATCTAAAAACCAAAAATTATTTGTGCTCTTTTGAGCTACATTACAAGTAATGAACAATGACTTATAATTACTCTTAGAAAAAATTACATTTTGCTTACTGATATTAGCTTGTTTTTTCTGACACTCATTTGCAAAATGTCCAAACTTCTTGCAGTAATAACATTGAACATTTTCTTTATCATACCTTTGTGATGTCTAATGGTTATAGCTTCCCCTTGAGTATTGATTTCTTCTTTCTCTTGAATCTAGACTCTATTCTTCTTTTTGAAAATTATTTCTGCCTCTTCTTCTTCCTCTAAATCTAGCATTTCCTCTTCCTCTGCCAAATGTCATTTGTCTTTTGAATGCATTCTCTAGTGAATTACCATTACACTTGTTTAACCTGTCTTCATGATTATAAAAGGATCCAAAAACCTCATTTATAGACGATGTTGTTAAATCCTTGGATTCTTCAATTGCAACCACAACTTTATCAAATTTAGGAGGCAAACTTCTTAAAATCTTTTCTACAACTTTTTGGTCAGAAAGCTCATCACCATTCATCCTTACTTGATTAACCACATTTATAACATGATTTGAAAATTGTTCTACAGATTCAGACTCCTTCATTTGTAAATTCTCAAATTCTCTTCTAAGTGCTTGCAATTTGACAATCTTTACCTTACTTGTACCTTGATATGAAGTCTCAAGAATGTCCCAAGCTTGCTTGGCTATAACAGCTGGCTTAATTTTTCCAAGAATTGAGTCATCCAGAGCTTGTCCAATAATTTGCAAAGCTTTCTTACTCTTTTGCCTATTCTCATCAAGATTTTTCTTTTGGTCAGAATTTAAAGTAGACTCATCTACAGGTTGAACATAACTAGTTAAGATTATATCTAATAACTCATAGGAATCAAATATAAGCTTCATTCTAAAAGCCCAATCATCATAATTCTTTCTAGAGAACATAGGAATTGAAGCCTAAAAACTCCCTGAAGCCATGCTTGACAAATACTTATTAACAATATTCACAAATTCTTTCCGGAGAACATAGGAATTGAAGCCTGAAAACTCCTTGAAGCCATGCTCGACAAATACTTATAAACAATATTCACAGATATAACGAACCCTAAATAGGGCAATAAGAAACTTACTGATCTCACAATAACTTTCTCTACTATAGTCCTCCTTACATACAATCCTTCAAACACCTCTTCTTAACTTGGCTCTGATACCACTTGTTAGGTGGGCAGAGGCACAGTAAAATATGAAATGCAATAAATGTGTTGCGGCACAATATTTGATTATCTTTTTCTTGATTGATTAAAAATGAATACACAACACTCCTTTTATAGGCAAGTTTACATTCTCTAAAAATCTCTGACATTTGCTGACAAGACAATAATTTACAAGATTCTGGAAACTACTATAGCCGACAACCTAAACCTAAACTTCTAGAAAAATTTAATGACGGGTTAGAGTAGAAATTATTATTTCTAACATGTAGGCCATTGAGGTTTTCACCTGGAAATGTAGTCTCCAATTTTTACCACATTAGAAGTCTAATTTCCCATTCGAGACAATGTTTTTCCATGATCCATCAGTTTTCCCTCCTTTAAGAAATATCCATTAAGAAAATTCTTGGTTACCTTCTTAGCTAGTTTACATCCAAGATTATATAATTACAACCAAGATTATATAATTCAATGTGGTTAAGGTATATTAAAATCAGTCTTCAAAATTTTCAATGCCAATTTAAGAACTATTAAATGTAAGGGCCCATTTGGTTGATGGAATAGGAATAGAAAAATTGGTATATGATTTTTATTTTCTGTTTGGTTGATGGAATAGGAATGGAAAATTTTGGAATATGATTTTTGTATTCCCATTTTGCCTCTAAAATGAGGTTATACCCATTCCAAAAAATACCTATTGTTGGAATAGCCATTCCTATTCCCAATATTACATGCCTATTCTCTGTTCCTATGCCCGTGGCCAAACAATCCCTAAGTTCTTCTTTTGAACATGGGATGGGAAAAGAGTTAAATTATGGAAAGGAATTGTGATTCTTTTTGGATCACTTCTACTGTGGAATGTTGTGACTAGCATAGCTAGGAAAAGTGTTAGGTGGATTCCTCTAGCTAATGGCTTTGTCAAAATTAATTTTGATAGTGTATAAAGAGTAACCTAAGCCTCTAGGCATCCACATCTTCATTAGAGATCATTGGGGTAGTCTTTATGCTATTAAATGCTCTCCTATTCTTCAAGGGACTAATAAATTTGCAGAGGTGAATACTCTATAGCAATGCTTGAGGCTGGCTAAGAAAGGTTCTATGGTAATTGTGAATGCTTGCAGTAAAAAAAACTATTCATAATTAGAAATTATCTTACATTTTAAAATAATGTATTGCATTTTTAAGATTCTTTTAAACAAATTCACATTTTTCACATTATGTACAAGTAGTTAGGAAAGCTAGTGAACTTGGATGCTTTACCTATATGATTAGCATGTTGGTTGCATCTAATGATTGGCTTGAGGAACTAAGGGTAGTCAGTAGTACTCCCCATGTGTTATTTAAGGTATTACTGATTTATTATTAATAATGAGCTGGTGTTTTTCTTGGATTTTTGATATTTTTTCAATCATCGGCAATAGTTCTTTTTTTTTGGTATGCAGTTCAGATTTCAATTTGAGCATTTGGTTATCAAAGTAGCCTTTCTCTTTTGTATCTCAATAAGGAAGTAGGGTTTTCTTACTAGTTCTTTCCCTTATTGATACACATTTTTCCACATGTATACTTATGAGATAAAAATTCACTGCAATTCAATCTTTGTTCTAGAAAACACTTATTATTAGGAAGAGGTATTCTAGTACATGATGACCATTTTAATCACGGTGATCTGATAATATCCTTTTGAACTACATTCCATCACAGAAAACAATTAGGAGAGGAAATATCTTTTCAAGTCTTTCTCAATAGAAAATGCTTGTGGAGATTGATTCTCCTTTAATCTAAATATGTCTCTACTATCCTTTGGTTTTTGAGTTATCTTCTTTTAAAAGAAGTAAAATTTTATAGGTCAAGACATTCTTAATTCTTTGGCATAATCTCATCACATGCCCAACATGTCTAGGAATGTCAAAACTTCTAGCATTGCATTGATTCTCAAAAGAAACTCAAAACGCCTTTCCTAACTTCAAGCATAGTCTCTCTACCACATGGAATAAGAAATATTAAATAAAATTATTAAACTTTTTTGAGCAACAGTAGTTCCAAAAATCATTTTCTAAGAGAAAGAAGGGTTTGATTAAAGTAAAGAAATTATAGAGAAGAATCTAATTGTACAAAAAATGTTGCACTATATCCAATGCAATAAGATGCTTTTCATGATTGTTAAATAAGATATAATGAAATCATCTGGCATAGCTAATGGAGGTTTTGTAATGTAGATCATGGAAAAAGTCTTATAGATAATTGGGGTTTCCTGATGTAGGTTGCCACAAAAATAGGATTCCCAATTAACTTATCTAGATGGGCTCTATCATGCATATCACAACTTAAGTTTTTCATGATTTTCAATAGAATTCCTTGTATTTGTTTTTCCTCCACTTAAAATATTAGACAATGAAATCCTTTGTCTCCATTAGTATTTATCATCATGTTATGACAAGATCTTAATATACTCAATCTAGGAAGACTAGAGTCAAGTAGGTATTCGGGCCAAACATTGAAACATGGTATGAGGCTTCAAACTTCTCTTAATCAAGTCAAATCTAAATTCTCTTTAAAATTACATCATTCTCTTTAAAACTACCACATGACTAGCACCCTAAGTGATAGCTCAATAGGTAGAAAAATTGATTCATAAATGAAATACAAATAAATATGTAAATGCAGAATATATCAAATTAGATGAGATTAATGATAGAGTCTATAAGTAGAATTACCTTGGAAAAATAAAATCCAATTTAATATCTAGAAATCCAGTAAATAGAATGGGATTAAAACCAAAAGGCCACCAACAATGACCACATTAAGACCCAAAAACAAAAACATAAAAAAATACCCAAACGTGAACCTTCTCTTTAAGACCCTTGCCTCTTAAATCTCCATTATCTTAGGTTTATCTTTGGTTTTCTTCCATGCAATGATCACCTTATACATATTAAGTGAACATATATTTTTGAAGTTTCTAATAAAAATATTCCATTGGGAGTGATTCTAGCTTGCCCCTTTAAGAAGTCATCCTTGTGGAGTTTTCTCATAAAAGAGTAAGAAACTTATTCGGTCCTTCATGTGGCTTGGATTGTGATATTAGAGAGAAAAAGAATTGTTTTGTGAAGACTAGTGGACTGATCTTCCTCCTTGGGTAATGATGAATTTTTTTTCTAGACCAAAACTTCTTTCTTAGACTAATTTGGAGATACTTGTGCAAGATGCTTAAATCATTACACAAACTCCCTCTTCCATTTTGTAATGATGTAAAGACTTTTCTCATTTTTCTTTCTTGGAAAACCAAAAAAAGTGGATTATTTAGATAATTCAAGACATATTTCTTAAAATAATCCCCACATATTGTGCAAGAAAATTTACAGTAGATAAATATTCTAATTTTTTATACTATTATTGGTATATCAAAAGGGTTTATTGTATCTTATTCTTACCAAAATAATGACACCATTATGAAGATATCCCAAAGTATGTTTTTGAAGTATTAGCTACTACCCAAAAGGATGGAGGGCTGACCTTAGAGTACAAAAAGGCTAAAGGATCAAATAGAGGTTACATCCCAATCATCTAACTAATCCCAGTTTTATACTTCAGGAAACATATATGTTCTAAAACAAAAAAAAATATTGCCATCAATCTTGTTATTGACTAGCAAAGAAAATGAAAAAATATTGTAGCAGCAAAGGAACATATTGCTACTATACATATAAAATAAAACCCCATAGGGCACCAAGTTCAGAGTGATCGACAACATTAAAAGAAAAAAGCAAAAACAAAAATAGTGCTTGCTGCCCTCATTCTTTTCTACTTCCTTATTCCTCTTCTCCTTAAGCTCGTCCCTACTCAAGTCCACCCCCTCCTCTTTGATAGGTTTTTCCAGGAACTTTTTCAGCTAGTCCTCCACCATGAAGCTGTAAATGGAGCTAGTAGTTATACTCTCCTTTCTTAATTCCTCGACATCCTTATTCACCTAAAAGAAATGAAGAGTAGTGGTAGTAGAATGCATAACTTTTGTGGACAAGTTCGCCCGTGTGTCAAATTTTTGGCAATTGCCAATGTGATTTTCCACCATATCCTTCATTGATTGTTCCAATTTTCAAGCCAAGCCTTATTTTGGCTCTAGTCATGGCTACACTTTCCTCTTTTCCCCCCACCTTTAGGAGTGCCCCTAATAGGGGAGGTGATGTCCACCCTCTTGCTTCTAGCGAGGGATGAGACAACTTCAACAGTATCTGAGATGTGTGAGAGACTAGGTGGGCTAGAGACTGACTCTTACCAATATCCTAGTGAGTTCTTTTCCACTTGGTGGGTTTTATCCCACTCTCAATAGACTCAAAGCTGAATTCCTATTTCAAGGGACCAAAATTTTCCCAATAGGAGATGTTTAATAGTTCTCTAAGCATTATGCTTGCTCTTCCTCATGTATGTATCTAAATCAATGATTCTAATTTTAACCTCAGGGGAAGTGGTTTTCTTGATTTTTTTGTGGCTTGAGCCAAGGCAAGGGTCCATAGAAATTTTGGCAGTGATAGTAGCCATTAGGTTGACCAAAAATGACAAGTTTAAAGAAAGGTGGTAGTTGTATTGTTTATTCATGAAACCCTACTGAATGAGATAAAAGGGCTTAACCTCCTCTTTATTTTTCCTAGCCTTGTAGACAATTTCTTCCATTGAATTCAAAATTAGATATGAAAAAGAAATCTGATCCAGGTGCCTAGAATGGTTGAGAATGGGGAAATGATAGTAATAAAGTACCCGAAATCAATCCTCAAGTATAATATACCTCATTATGGCATTGCAAATGAAATCCCAAGGCTTAGGAAGATATTCTCTAGAAAACCAACCACACATTCAAATGGGATCCTCATTAAACTTGAAGAACTTTTGTAGGCTAGTTCCATCATTCATTCTGGTCTGCTTGCACCAATTCTTTCCACCTAGCAAAAGCACTCCAACCTTAGCAATCACCTCTTCTATGATTATGAATGCAATCCCATTGATATTGAATTTTTTGTCATTCCATGAGTTGAACAATTACATCGAGATGTGCTCATCATATTTTTCCATCCCTTCCATAAATGGTAATAAACCACCTTTGTCATAGCTTCACTCTTACAGATGCAACCCTCAACCCCCACTAATTCGATGTGGTCACTGGTGCCACTACAATGTTATTAAAGAACATCGCTCCAAAGAAAGCACTGAGGAGTCCCAAGCCTTCAACTACTCACATTCACATAATTGTTTATCGCATCTATATTCATGTTCTAGAGTAGAAGTGGAAGAAGTTAGATACAATATCTCAACATAATACTTTTGTAGATTGTTTTGATGTAACTAAGGGGTAAATTTTCTACAATCCTTAGACACATTAATGGATCATTAGTCATGATGAGAGTTTTGATGATTAGTTGGGGTATGGAAATGGGATAAAGGTATTCCACAATAAACACCAATCATCATGGGTAATGAAGACATTAATGTTCCCCATGAATAAGAATTTTAAGTAAAATGTTAAGCTTTAGCAAAAATTTAGGCATGAACTTATCAAGTCCACCATTCTCTCTAGGTAGATCATCTACGAGTGATAGTTATAGTTTGAGTTCCTTTAAAAATGTACAAACAATAAATGATTATAATGAGAGGATCTCTAACATGATCCTCGTGGCCAATTTATCTTTATGCTTTTCCATTCAAGTTGAATATTTTTTACAGAAAGAAGAGGAGATGCATGTATTTGGGAAGAACAATGCATGAGAGTTTAGGAAGATATATTCAAGGTACAAATTGCTAGGTTTAAACTTGAAAAAAGAATTCTATGGGTTGAAGCAAGCCCCATTTGCTTAGCATGCAAGGATTGATAGTTATTTCATCAAAAACCCTATGAGTCAACCTCTATATCTATTAGTTTCAATATTATGTTAATTATTGTTAGTTGAACAGCTGTTATTTCTGACTCGAAAATAGCAGTAGTATTTATGGGTAGCTTGGACAGTTGTTCGTCCTTATCTATGTATAGCAGCATTAGTTATGGGTAGTTTGGATAGTTGTTTGTCCACTTGCTGAGAATTAGTAAATAATTATTGCAAGGATAATTATTTACTAATTTTAGTGATTCCCTTTTGGACACCTTGCAACCAATTCTATTATTGGCTATGGAGTTGTCTTAATCTCAGCCGTTGGTTTGATTTAATCTCGATCGTTGGTTTACCAACAGGAGTATTATAAAAAGGGTTCATTGGGTCATTTGGATCATGAAGTTTTGGAGAAACATTTGCAATGTTAGCAAATAGTCTTGCAGTGTTAGCAAGGGCATAGTGTTAGTGTGGGGATAGCAGTGGGGAATATCAGCGGGAGAAATTAGGAGGTTGTCAGAGTTCTGCCAGTGAGAGGCAAGGAATTTTTTGTATCTCTTGATTTGCTGAAGTTGAATATAATTCCTCATCTGTAGAACTAGTTTTCCCTTAGGGGTTTTTCTAGGGACAATTTGTCCGAATATATTGTGTTCATTGTGTTGCGCATTTCTTTCCGCATTTTATAAGTGAAGTTGTAGTCATGTTATTTTTCTATATTAGCTAGAAATTTATTTTCAGCAGTTTAATAATCATTTATGATAGGAGATTAATAATCAGTGACTGCAATAGTTAGATTTTTCACATGGTATCAGAGCATTGTTAAGGGTAGAAGAGTTTTTTCCTAGGAAAGAAATTTTGATCTCTTTAGATTTATTATTTCTTTAAACCCTTGAGATGGCTTTAGCTGGTTTGAGAGATCATGATAGATTGGATGGTGCCTCAAATTTTGGTGTCTAGAAGGCCATAATTTCTTTATTGTTGGAAGAGAATGGTATCAAGGATTATGCTACCAGTGTTGTACCTGTACCAACAGATGCAACACAGCTTGCAACATATAGGAAGGATGATGCCAAGGTGAGGAGGATAATCCTTGATGGTGTCAAGGATCATATTGTACCAGAATGCTACCAGAATCTGTACCAAAATGCTACCACCAACAGGAAGTTGATTCTCAGAGAGAAGCTAAAGAATACCCGAATGAATCAAGGAGAAGACATCACAAGTTACCTCACTAGGCTCAGACTTGTCAATGATGAGTTAGTAGTTGTTGGAGATAGCCCTAGTGATGATGAGCTAGTGAGAATAGCCCTAAATGGGTTTACTAAACAATTGAGTTTCTTTGTTCAAGTTGTCAGTCGATGAGATACTTTATCGATTTGGGATCGACTATAGATTGATTTCACTCAGGAGGAGTTTAGACTAAGTCTTGTCAATGGGGCCAACAAGAGTAAAAAAAGTGAGGTGGAACAAGAGAACGTTGCCCTAGCGGGTAAAGGGAAAGCAAAGAAGGGATCTAGCAAAGGATCAAATTCACAAAGTGAAAAGAAGAAGAAGGACCTTTTCTAAGGTCAAGTGCTTTGGATGTCATGAGTTTGGCCACTATGTCAGTGATTTCCTAGAAAGGAAGAAGGGTAAGAAGCAGGTGGCAGCTTCATCAAGTGCAGAAGAACTCTCTAGTAGAATGGAAGATGAGTTTGCACTCATAGCTTATATGGTTAGCTCAACCTCACAGTGTGTTTGGTATATAGATAGTGGGGTGCCATTTCATTTGATAGGAGTTAGAGAGTACTTCTCTAGTTACAAGGAGGTGGACAACAACATCCAAATTTCTATTGTAAACTTGTCCAAACTCAACCTTGTTGGGAAAGGGACTATTCAGTTTCAGAGGGAGAATGGAAAGATAATTCCACTTCATGATGTGTTATATGGGCTAGGCTTAGGTATGAATTTGATTTTTGTATCTTTTCTTTAGGATAGGGGGTTTAATGTACTCTTTAGAGGGACAAATGTGTTGATTAAGCACAAGAATTGGAAATCACCCATAACTATTGGAGTTAGGAGTGGTTGCCTTTATAGATTGCAGTTTGATGCTCCTAAGGCACTTATGAGCAATAGTAATCCTAGAGATCTTGGAGAGCTATGACATTGGAGGATGGGCCATATTCATCATGGAGCACTTAGATTGCTTTGTGAGACCGTGACAGGTGTTCCAGAGGTGAGCACAAAGCATGATGATGTATGTAAGGGATGTATGTTGGGGAAGTTTGCAAAAGCATCTCTTCCAAGGAGTGACACCAGATCTAAGGGTGTTCTTGATCTAGTACATTCAGATGTTTGTGGATCGATGTCGACGAAATCTCTCAGAGGATATGAGTACTATGTTACTTTTATTGATGGTTTCTCTAGAAAGACCTGGATATACTTCTTGAAAACTAAGGATGAGGGTTTCAGTCGATTCCAAGAGTTCAAGGCTCTTGTGGAGAACTTAACAGAAAAGAAGATAAAGGTTCTTCGGTCAAACAATGGAGGCGAGTACAAAGGAAATGTCTTCCAGGAGTTCTGCACTAGAGAAGGAATCAAGAGAGAATGGACTGTTCCTTACAATCCATAGAAAAATGGAGTTGCTGAGAGGAAGAACCATTCTATATCGGAGGCAACAAGAGCTATGCTACATGACCAGCGCATGCCCCGTTACTTATGGGCAGAGGCGTGTAATACAATAGTCTACATTTAGAATAGAGTTCCACACAAGGTGCTAGGGAAGATGACACTAGAGGAGCCTTTCATAGTGAAGAAGCCAGATGTTAGTCACTTCAGGATATTCGAGAGTTTGACATATTGCCATATTCCTGGAGATACGCGTACAAAGTTAGATTAGACTGTAGAGAGGGGGTACTTTGTTGGGTACAGTGAGACCTCAAAGGCATATAGGATTTTCATTCTAGGGACTAAAATAATTATTGTCAAACGGGATGTCAAGTTCATGGAGGACAAGGCATTCAGGAGGTCCAGAGATTTTCCAGCAAATGATCAGAGTGAGCAGCCAACAGAAGCTCCAAGACCAAGTCAAGAGCAACAAAGCTCAAGTACAGTTACTAGTACGAGTGTAGACTCAGTTAGTGAAGATTCACAAAGTATGGAGCAACGGGTGCAATAGGAAATGCATCTAGAAGACTTAGAGGTTGACATTTCATCCTCTATAGTTGGCAGCAAGAACCATGTGGTTCTAGATACACAAAGGGATACTCAGGAGTTTGTGGGAGCTCCTAGGAAGAGTACTAGATAGTGAAGACAACTAGCCAAGTTCAATGACTATGTGGCATTAGTTAGTCAGTTGGTAGATAGTGAACTTTCTAGCTATCAAGAAGCTGCAGAACATCAAGTATGGCGAGATGCTATGGTTGAGGAATATTCTTCAATAATGCAAAATGATGTGTGGGAGGTGGTACCTAGACCAACAAATAGGGCTGTAGTTGGATCACGTTGAATCTATAAGATAAAGCATCTTGCAGATGGTAGCATCAAGAAATACAAGGCGAGGTTCGTGGCAAAGGGGTTCTCTCAGAAGGAGGGAATAGACTATAAGGATACATTTGCTCCAGTTGCCAGGGATACTTCTATACGAGCTGTAATCTTACTTGTAGCACAGATGGGATGGAAAATCCATCAAATGGATGTCAATACAACATTCCTTAATGGTGAGTTGAAGGAGGAGGTATACATAGAACAACCAGAAGGCTTTGTAGCACACAACAAAGAGATCCACGTGTGCAGATTGAAGAAAGCATTTTACGGACTCAAGCAGGCTCCTAGATCATGGTATGAGCACATTGATACATACTTGCAGAAAATGGGCTTTGTAAAGAGTGAAGCAGATGCTAACCTCTACTACTTGATGGTTGGGGGTGAGATTCTCATTCTAGTTCTTTATGTGGACGACCTATTTCTTACAAGTTCACTAGGGCTCATAGTGGATTGCAAGAGGAACCTTGCAGAAGAGTTCAAGATGAAGGATTTAGGACTTATGCACTACTTTCTAGGCATGGAAGTGTGGCAGATAGATGGGGAGATTTTCCTTGGTCAAGGGAAATATTGCATTGAAATCTTGAAGAAATTTGGGATGGAGGATTGCAAAGCCATGTCTACACTCATGATCATGAATTGGAGGAAGGTAGATACAACTAAGGAGAAAGATGTAGATTCCACTTTATATAGACAGTTGATTGGTTCGCTTATGTATTTGGTCAACACTAGACCAGATATAGCATTTGCAGTAAACTCTCTTAGTTAGTTCATGGTTGAACCAAAGAGAATGCATTGGATAGCGACTAAGCATGTGTTACCTTACTTGTGTGGTGCAGTCGAGTATGGGATCAGATATGTTCGAGGTGAAGGTATCAAGTTGATAGGCTATACTGATGCAGATTGGGCAGGAATTACAACAGACAAAAGGAGCACTTCAGGGTGTTGTTTCAGCTTGGGATCAGGAGTTGTATCTTGGTTCAGCGGGAAGAAAAAGTTTGTGGCTCTAAGTTCAGCAAAAGCAGAATACATAGCAGCTAGCATGGCGACATGTGAAGCTATATGGCTTCAAAAGTTGTTAGTAGCCTTGTTTGGTTAGAAGGTTGAGACTACTGTGATACATTGTGACAATCAGAGTTGCATCAAGTTATCTGAGAATCCAGTGTTTCATGATAGGTCTAAACATATAGATATTAGATATCACTTCATCAGAGATTTTGTACAACGAAGTATTGTTCGACTACAATAAATACCTGCAGAGGAGCAGGTAGCAGACATTCTGACTAAAGAATTGGGGAAGGAAAAATTTATCTTCTTCAGAGATAAGATGGGTGTCATGCAGAACAACTTCCTTGCTAAGAGGGAGTGTTAATTATTGTTAGTTGGACAGCTGTTATTTCTGACCCAGAAATAGCAGTAGTATTTATGGGTAGCTTGGACAGCTATTCATCCTTATCTATGTATAGCAGCATTAGTTATGGGTAGTTTGGACAGTTGTTTGTCCACTTGCCGAGAATTAGTAAATGATTATTGCAAGGATAATTATTTACCAATTTTAGTGATTCCCTTTTGGACACCTTGCAACCAATTCTATTATTGGCTATCGAGTTGTCTTAATCTCAGCCGTTGGTTTGATTTAATCTCGGTTGTTGGTTTGCCAACAGGAGTAGTATAAAAAGGGGTCATTGGGTCATTTGGAGCATGGAGTTTTGGAGAAACATTTGTAGTGTTAGCAAATAGTCTTGCAGTGTTAGCAAGGGCACAGTGTTAGCGTGGGGATAGCAATTGGGAATATCAGCAGGAGAAATTAGGAGGTTGTCGAAGTTTTGCTAGTGAGAGGCAAGGAAATTTTTGTATCTCTTGATTTGCTGAAGTTTAATATAATTCCTCATCTATAGAACTAGTTTTCCCTTAGGGGTTTTTCCAAAGACAATTTGTCTGAAAATATTGTGTTCATTGTGTTGCGCATTTCTTTCCGTATTTTATAAGTGAAGTTGTAGTTGTGTTATTTTTTGATATTAGCTGAAAATTTATTTTCAACAATTTAATAATCATTTATGATAGGAGATTAATAATCAGTGACTGCAATAGTTAGATTTTTCACATATTATATTCTCATTATTTTTTATTATGTTGATGATGCTTTTTATACAAGTAATAGAAAATGTCTTATGGAGAAATTTTAGGTTGACATGAAGTGATAATTTGAGATGTCTCATATATGAGTCCTACAATATTTTATGTGCACAGAAGTGCAACAACACTCAAAAGGTATACCTATTTCTTAATTCAAGTATATTGCTATTTTACTAGAGAGGTTTAGAACCCTATCACAAAGTTCGGTTATCACTTGATATATCCCTTGGGGTGAAATTTACCAAGGAAGGTCCTAGATCCAAAGTTGATGCCACCCTATAAAAAAGTTTTGTTGGGAGCCTCATGTAAGACTTCATGTTATGTATGTTGAGCCTTATTTCGAGGTTTAGGTAAGATCTACATGAGACCCATTGCTAGACTTCAAATACATCCTAAGATATCTAAGTGGTACACTAAATTTTGGATGTTGATATAGTCCAATAAATAGTTTGAGCTAGTACATCATAGAAATTCAGATTGGGCTAAATCTCTAGATGATTAAAATTTTACCTCCACGTAAAGTATCTTTCTTGGTTTTGGAGCTATTACATTGAGTGTAATGTAACAACCTACCATTGATCTATCTTGTGTAAAGGAAAAAAAATATTTCAATAGAACTAACAAGCTGTCAATCTATTTGAACTAGTATGATATTAGAGAATCTTCAGTTGGCTCAAGATCAAGAAACCACCATTTTCTATCATAATAATACTATTATTGACATGATAAAGAATCAGCATAGACTATAGATCAAGACTCGTCATCATTTCATTTCTAACTCATTATCATTTTATTCCTAATCTAGTACACTAAGAGACTATGGGGCTACAAATTTTTCTTGGATTTGAGCAAGTTGTGATCAACAACATTAGTTTAGGAGATATTATAAAAAATGAACATATTTTGTATATTATTTGATAAATATGTGACTAGTATGTTGGGCATCTCCGTTGAGAGGGTCACAAGTTACCATTGTGTTATAGGCTCTTGTATTGTTTCTACAAAGAATATAAGTGAAAAATAACACCCCAACATTCTATAGAGATGTAATTAAATTTCTTAAATTAATAGAAAACAATAAGATTATGATATTGAATTTATAAATTTGTATGTATTTTTATAATTTCTTTATTTATTTCCACTTCATTAACCATTTTCTCTCTATACAATTTTTCTTTAAAGAAAATATAAAATATTGTAATGAAGTACAATAAACTTTGAAATTAGAGTAACATATGCTTGATTAGAATAATGTGGACATTCTTTTCCTATACAAATGTAAATTAAAAGAAAAAGAGAAAAGAAAAAAGTAAGATTAATCATCATATAAGCTTTCCACAATTGAGAATAGAAAGCACAGTATATAATAATAGAAATAAAACAAAATGCTCTTCTATTCACAAACCTTTTATAAACCTACAAAATGCCCTAATAATAGAGCTCAGACAGAATGTGTTGGAAAATATTGAGTAAGAAAAAGGGTTATATTTATACAATTTACAAAGAGAAAGTAGTGTTTTGAAGAAATAATTACCGGTTATCTGAATCCTGCTTACCTGTTATTAATTAATACTCGGTGATTTGACCACAGAATTGGCAAGCAGCTTGTTTCCACTCCGTTGACCCATTTCTTGGCACTGTTATCACCCTTGATTTTGAAAACTCCTTTTTCATTTCTGACAATTTTTTTCATGATTTGAGGGCAGGCTTCACAAAAAAAAATCCTTGCTACACTCGATGGAGCATTTCTAAGAAGAAAAGCCAAAAAATTCAATGCCTGCGCACCCTTGTCTTCTCCAATGTGGGCGCGCACCATTTTCAGATTCGGTAATTTGACCTCTGCCACTGAAATTTCCTCTGATATCATCTCCTACATCAAACATAAAATGGGTTCAGTGACAACAATCAAACATACACAGATTTATAATCTCGATGTGTAGAATATTAACCTGGAAACAAAAGCCATGTATTAGCAACTGTTGAAGCGCCACAAACGTATTAGGGATTCCTGCAGGGTTCACGGCATCGCTTGCGTTGTAATTTTGAAGCCTAATTATCTTAACGGAGCCCCGTATTGAAACTCGGTGTAGTGATCTAAGCGCAAAGCAGGGCTTCTGATCCGTGAGGTTGATTTCTGTCAACTTAGGGCAAGCAATCTGCATTGAGAAATAAGGGTTCATGCATCCCAGTCTGAGGTACATGAGTTTCGAAGACCGTATATACAACCTTTTCACTCCAAAAGAACAGTAAATGGACAAATTTCGAAGATGTGGGCAGAGGTTGATGAACCCGTGAAGCTTCGCATCATCCAAACTCATCACACATTGACAATGAAATGATTTTAGATATCCAAAAACCCCAACATTGTTGGGCACCTTGGGGAATTTGACGAATGCCAATTTTAGGGTTGTGAGGTCTTGACAACTCCAAACAGAATCGCCAATCTCCGCCATGTTATGATGCCTCACAACGGAGTCGACAAACTTCCTCTTCGAATCTCTGTAAAATATCTGGACAACAATTCAGCAGACCTCTTTCTGAGCAGCAAGATTGTTGGCAGTATTAATTTCTCCAACCGTCCATAGCCGCACAGCCGTCCACAGCCACAGACAACATATTTTCCATGTGCAACCGTCCAAGCACTGGCTAACACACTAGCCTTACCATCCAACATTAAATATGCATTTGCTTATAAATACAATGAACTAGGCTTGTGATCAGCAGAGCTCATTTTGGGTTTCTCATTGTGGAACATGAGTGGATGGAATGTTGTAGCATTCTAAGAACTTGTAATAGAGTCTAGTTATGTTAATGAGTATGAAGTGTTGTAGCACAACTTGATGTCTTTGTGTTTTGCTTATTGAGTTGAATGTTTATCTTTGCATTCATGTTTGTCTTTGATCCACTCTATCCACCTCCTTCAAGTGGTATCAGAGCTAATGGGATATGATCCTAGAGATCATGGAGAGTTTGATGAGCTTAGAACAGGTGAAGAGTGTTGTGGCATTGTAGGCCAATAGGCAACAGTATCTGAAGTTATCTCTTGCAAGAATAAAGAGAAGAACAAATTAGGAAACTACGATGAGAAATAAACAAGCCATGAAAAGAAGGAAGCCAAAGTTGAAGTGTGTTTGAGTTAGTGCTGTGTGACGTTGTCATTCATAGATTAGAAGCATGTGGAGCATCTCTGTACAAGTAGGAGTGCTAGAGAATGCATACACATGGCATGAAAGATATTGATCATGGAAATGTTTATTATGTCTTTGTGTTTAAGTATGTGCATTTGATGTTATAGAATAGTTATTGAACTTAGTTGTGGTTGCAGTAATTGAAAGTAGGTTGGATTGGTGGTGAGTTGCTTGTCATCATTCAAAGAAATTCTAAGGTTTGTGTGTGTGCTGATTGGATAAAAGTGTTGGGATTGAAAGTGAGAATTTGTTTGTCTAATTGTGAAGGATATGATGTTCTTGATAGTGGTTATGTAATAGAAGTTGGTTGCATTGATATCCCCCAACCAAGTGATTAAAATTGAATTAGTGATGATTTTTAATGGGCTATGTGAATGTATGGGGTGCATTATCGGTTGTGCCCGACACCCCAAAGGCTTTTGGTTTCACATACTGATGAACCATGTATGTGAAAAGGATTCCTATAGAACTAGCGAGCAGCTCAGTACCCATGTATCTCAATAGATGGATTTCTTTTTATATTGAATCAATAATTAGTTTGATACAGGTACAAAAGAGAGTGGCCCATAGTGATGATAGTTTCCCTGTAGTGATAATTCATGGTCATTAGAACCAATGAGTGCTTGGTTTGTAAACCATTTGAGTGCAAACTTTATGGTGATCTTAAAACCATTTGTGTGATGTATGAGAAGTTTGTGGTGAGCTTAAAACCACTTAGATATTACATTGGTTAGGGGTAAGCCATAAAACCCAGAGTGATTATGATGAGGGAAAACAATATAAATGTTGTAGCATTAGTGGAAGAAATTAAGGGGGAGTGTTGGCAGTATTAATTTCTCCCACCATCCATAGCCACACAGTCATCCATAGCCATAGACAACACATTTTCCATGTGCATCCGTCCAAGCACTAGCCAACACACTAGCCTCACCATCTAGCAATAAATATGCATTTTCTTATAAATACAATGAACTAGGCTTGTGATTAGCAGAGCCCAGTTTGGGTTTCTCATTGTGGATCGTGAGTGGATGGAATGTTGTAGCATTCCAAGAACTTGTAATAGAGTTTAGTTATGTTAATGAGTATGAAGTGTTGTAGCACAACTTGATGTCTTTATGTTTTTCTTATTGATTTGAATGTTTATCCTTGCATTCATGTTTGTCTTTGATCCACTCTATCCACCTCCTTCAAAGATGAAGCCAATTGTCCAAATGGACAAGCTCGGGATCATCCAAGCCCACATCAATATTCAAATGGTGAAGATGAACATCTAGGTAGAGTAGGGAAATGTTGATTATGGCATCTATACTTGCATGTTTTGCCTCTTGAAATCCTTGGGACAAAATTGAAGGATGCTTGTTTTCCTCCACAAGAATCGCCACCTTTGTGAAAGGGAAGAAGAGCATACCACATCTCTATACGGAATCCTGGGAAAGATTTGATTTAAAATAACATCATCTGGTAACACAGAAAGCCTATCTTTGGCAAATGCTCTTGCCCTTGACCTTGTCATTTCCATACTACCCTCCCCGTGCTCACCCAAGACGAACAAAAATTTAGCAGCGCTAGTTTGTGATTTTTTCTTTGTTGTTCTCTTAGGTTAAGAACCCTACTTAAAAGAACCATTTTTGTCCCTTCTTAATTATATATATATCTATTTGACTTGTGTTTATGTTCAATGTGAATAGAAAAGTCAACTTCTTCGCTGCCATGATTTAGCCACTCATTTACTAAGCTTTTTCAAGCTCCTTCTCTCATATAAAAATTTCCTCTTAATCTACATAGGAGAAGCTTGTAAAATATATTTTCCAATCATTTTGATACGAGATCTTATTTTATGCAATCACTCATGATCTCTCAACCTTACCCCCTAATAATGAATCACATTAGATAAATTTAAATATTGAATTAAAACTCAACATGCAATTTACCAATATTTTTTCTATATGGAATTTATATGTTTTCAATTTGGATAAAAGAATGTTTTGAGGGGACTTCAAACCCCTGAAAAGTAGATTTTGAAGGGGATGTAGAGCCCCACCAAGATGGATATCTAGAATAAAGTTGACATGAAGAGGTCAAGTAGCCCAAAATAAAAAGATACACAAGAATCTAGAAATATAAGGGAAAGAAGAACATGTTGCCAAGGAGAAACCAACACCAAAGGGTTGTCCCACCTAAATAATGAAATCTCTAAGTAAGAGAGGTCATTCAGGAATTAAGGCTTGCCAAACAAAAACTCATAACAATCATGGATCCTCGAGCCATTAACAAAGCTATGCAAGTCCCACAAAACATGTTATGCAAAACATGCTATCCACTAGACAAGTTGAATATGCAAAAAAAAATAAAGTAGTGAAAGAAGTCACTTGGCTACGAGCTATCCTATTAGACCTCAAGCAACATCATACAAGGGCTTCTCAACTTCATTGTGATAATCAAAGTGTCATCTCATTGTCTACGAATCTAGTATTTCATGCCCACATCAAACATATCAAGATCTATCATTATTATTGGTGATAACTTTAAGAAACCCCTCTGGAATAAAATGTCTAAAATGCTAGCGAATCCAACATTTTGTGGGCAGGAGAATTTTAATGGCAAGGGCGATTGTTTTGTTCCATATAGGGAAATAAAATATTATATGTTGGAAAAAAATTTCTTGCCCTAGCAAAAATCATTTTAAATATGGCGAATTGATATTTTTTCTTACTGAGAGATAAATAAATGATGGCTATTTTTTCGCTTGCCAAAAATGGATTAATAATGTCAGAGGTGAATTACTTGTTTTGTAGAAAAATGAATAATAATGGTCTTGGCTAATATTTAGTGGTAAATTGAAAAATTATTTAATCTAAAAGTGAATTTGCACATGTATTGGCTAGCAATTGTACTAACTACTAAGTAGTCACTTCAAGTTTCAGCTTGTGTACTATCTTAGGTATATTATTAATAATGTTGTAACATCATTATGTCAGTGTCACTATTACCAAGTCGACTACTGCCACTTTTGTAATTTTAATACTATAGTTTTGTTGACTATTGATTAATTAGAGGTCAATGACAAAAGAAGCATTTTGGGGCCACTCATTTGAAAAGACCTAGAGTCACATAAAATTCTTTGGAATGGAGACACGTGGAAAGTTCTGCATGAAAACCATTAACTAGAATGTACCCAACGTAGTGAATATCACATCAAGATTAAAATTATAAATGTGGTACTAATACTTACAACTATTACATTTCATTTATAGCCACCTTGGTAGACACTTTTGACTATTTGACATTAATGTGAGTACATTTCGCACACTTGAAAATTAATAGGAATATGAAAAAATAAGATATGAAAGATTGTGAATGACAAAAAAATTAATGCAACTACCATTAAATATCCTCTTCAATTCCTCTTTTATTATAATTTCTGAAATTTTTTAATTTGAATTTGGTTTGCAGTGTTTCTTGAATCTTACTCATGGATAAGCTAATTTTCCTGAAATGCACTACAATGACTTTGCAAAAGCCCTTTTTGGGCATTATTCTTGACAATTTCCTTGCCATGGTTTGCAAGAAAGATGTCCAAGATTCTTTTATTTTCCATGCTTTATTCATTGTCCTTAGTCATGAATTCTTAAGAAATAATAAGAGGTACCATGTGTCCATAGATATTACTTCTCGCTTCCTCGTGTCTCTTCTCAACCTTGAAAAAAATCTAGTAGACATTCTGATGCTTTTGTGTAATATTTTAAGGAAACATTTTTAGAAGATAACATCAAAAATCCTGTATTGGTTGAGCAGGTACTAGGGCCAGGAATTGGCATCCCTTTTGCAAATGTAGAATAAAAGCATTCGGAGCAAAGGATAGGAAGCATTGTACAAAAGCATCCCTTCCTTGTCAGCATGAATGAATGGCAATTGACTCACCATCGAAAGTAGGTGTGACTTGGAAGGGATTTTATATGGAAGTGGTTGTTGTTGGATGATGTTAGTGAGAGTAACTTCACATAGCTGGACGAGTTCAGTGACATCATCTTCTCCAAAAGATTCCTCATGGATGTACTTGAAGACCTTTCTGATTGAAGGCTACCAAATCAAAGCTAAATATGGAGATGGGTCTAGGAAAAAACTATGAGCTTAAATTTGATAGTTAAACTGTTGTCATTGCAATTAAAAAATACCTAGGAATGATTGTCAGACAATCATAAAATTAAATCTAATGAAATGATGATGTGGCAAAAAAATCTTCCTCTACTGGCATGGAAGGTTAAGTGGCATATAGACCTCCACATGGCATATGACCTTGATGATGTGTCAGGTGTATGGGTCCACCTAACGGGGTCTAATTGGGAACCATATGCTTAGCTGGCAGGCTATGGTGGAGGACTATGCAGTGTCCTAGGTGTCAATAATGACATGTGGTTGAGGCTATGACTGGTGCATAGACTAGAAAAATGTTGAGGAAGTCTGCTGAAAAGTTCATGTTGTAATCTTTGAAGGAAACCTTCATTGCCGTTGGAATAGCTGTGTCAATGATTAGTTGGTAGGAATAGGGTCTGCATGCTGAAATACTACTAGGAGAAGATTTTACAAGATGCCACTAACAGATGGAGTTTGTGGGTTGTTCAGGAAAGGCTATCGCAGACCAAAGGATGTGCCAATAGGAAATATCTCAGTCGCTGCCCCAGAAAGATTGAACTCGACACTGGCAAAGTGTTTAGGCTGCTAAGTTTCTAAAAACTGATGCCAAAAGTGTTTTTTACTTATTCCCACATTGCACATAGGTAAGGAACTTGCAAGGAAGATAAAGGACAGGGATGATGAATAAAAAATAACGTCTGTCTCCTAGTTGTGGCAAGGCCAAAATTTGATGTGTGCATTTGTTAGTAAATGTTATGTGGTGGAGTTGGATGTCACTCATTGATATTGGACAAAGGAATATTCATATGATAAATGGAATATGTCGCTATGTAGTCTTCCTGCCAATCAAATATTTTGAATTTCACAATGGATATTCTCTATAGGGGCAAAAAAAAATTTCTAGAAATTCTATCTAAAAAAGTAAAGAAAAAAATAGATTTGAAAATTAATTAAATAGATTGAACAATGACCATATTAAGATTGCAAATCAGGCCTTCAAGTGCCAATTTGGAAAAAAAAAAATTCCTCTAAATTGACTTTGGCTTAGGGTAGCCAAATTTATAGCTAATTTTCATCAAATTGATGTTTTAGATGCAATGGTGAGGTTTGTTCTAGCTTTAGACACTCCCAATTACTATGACACTTTAAATTGGGCCAAGGTGCTAAAGCAACAATGATCTTGAATGGCTATGTGAAGAGAGATTCTCCAAGAGCTCTGATACCATGTAAGAATTTTCCTTAGTGAAAAATTCACTAAAGATTGAAGAACTTGAATACAAGCACAACTATAGACCAAGATGAGTATGATCAATATATGAAAGGATGTCCTCATACATCACTCTATGTATATACAAACTAGGAGTGCCTATATATAAAGGCCTCTCAAGATGCATCTAGAATGGGTCTAGAAGGAACTGGGAGATAAGATAAGCATGAGAACTAAGCACACATCTTATCCTTCATCGTAGATGAGAGGATAAGGATGACAAGGTGTATCTCAAGTGGACATGTTGTAGACACTATGTGCTTTCTTAATTAGTGTGCTAACTCCTATGTTGTAGACACCATGTGCATAAAAGAGGTGCAAACTCTTATGTTGTCAACATGACAAGTCAGAAGAGTACGTATACTCCTAGGTGACTAAAAAATAAATATTAAAATTATGCATTAACCTAAGTAAACTTAAGTAAACTGTAAATAGTAAATATGTATTTACACCAACACCCCCCCTTAAGTCCAACTTAGGGGAATGCACTTAAGTTTACAAAAACTAGGATGAAATGCATGATAGGTCTTGGCTACTAGGCCATGTTAGGTAACCATGTACATAATGCAATGAAATCTCTCATAAAGCGGAGAAAGAGGGAAAACCTCATGGAAAAAATCCTCCCCCAAAAAGAGTGATGAAAAATGATGCATGGATGGATGGCGTAATCAAGACCCCCCCATTATGACATACATCAAGTATATACAAAAGAGAAGTGGAAGGACAAAACCCCTTAAGATGAAAATGTCCCCCCTATAAAAGAGAGGAAGAAGGAGACAAGGTAGTCCCCCCCCTAAAGGTAGTGTGCCAATTAGTGAGAAATGGTCCAATTTAGAAGCTGATCCATGATTGTTGAATAGTGTTCCTCCCCTTTAGAAGAAACAATGGTAGAGGAATAAATGAGAGGCTTCCTCTATGTGTGGAAAGAATCTTGATGATGAAAGGTATCTCTAAAACTTGCTCAAGTGTCCTTGTGTCGATGCCAATGGTTGCTCCCTCCAAGACCTTTGAAAAGAACATATGTAGATCGAGCAAGGATGCATGTAGAACCTATCTCAAAGAACCAATAGTCTCCTCAAATGATAAAGAGACCTCCTGCAACTACTGTATATAAGGATACACAATCACATCAGCCTATAAAGACTGATCATGTAAAGAATGGACATGAGAGTCAGAGTGAGCCCTTGCAACAATTGAAGAAGGATTGTCCTCATCAAAGAGAAGTGGTATATCATCAAAGAAGTCTCACAAATCAGCTATGTATGACTCCATGAACAAACTTGAAATTTCAGTCGAGAAGTCATCACCTGAGGCTAGAACTAGAATACAAAGTGTACCCTATTGTAGTGAAGTACATGAATCAATCACTATTGTAATAGATGAAGAATTTTCCTCAAAGAGATGATGAATATCATCAAGGATGTCTCCAACATCTTCAATGTGAGACTCTATAAATAGTCCTGCAATGGCGGGAAGGAAGTCATCACATGTGGGTAAAGTAGGAAGACATGAGCGTTCCTACTACACTGAATCCAAAGCATCTGTGGCTGAAAAAGGATCAGTAGGAGCAATAGGAGCATCTAGAGGTATTGATGCAGTTGCATCTTGAGGTAAAAGATCTTTTGGGAATGGAGGAATGTGTTGATCTCCATACATCTCCCAAAGATGAATCTAATTAGATGACTTAATGTCCTCAAGTGAATCCATAATCTCCATATCCATAAATAGAAAGAGAGTATGCCAAATGAGGGGACTTATGTTCATATTGTAGGTAAGTCCTCTTGCATATGATAGTGCATTGTGCTAACTAAGATATGTGATAACCAATTGATTCCATTCCTTATAGTTGTTAGATGTCAAGATAATTAGATCTTCCTCTTCCATGATGGACTAATCAATGTAACCCTAAAGATGAAAAATAAATCAAAGAATCCCCCCCTCCCCATTCTAAGATTTAGTGCTTTAGAGGTGGTGCATGTACAGGAGGCTACTTGTCAAAATGTATAAGATGGACTTCTAATTTTGTTGTATACAACTGCCTTTTGAGGCCTAAAGCTAGAACTAAGCACTATATCTTAGATGTACAACAATTTTAAAAGATAATTAAGGCAATACAATGGAAAAAAGGCCCTAATGCTAAAAGTGATATTTCTCTCCACACAACCCTATAATCTCAATGCAGATCTAGAAAGTAGATAAAAATTTATGCACTTTCAAAAAAAATGAAACCTAAAAAGGAGTCTATCTATAAGGAGCATTTCATGTTGCAAAATGAAATATTGAACAAGTACAGTCACCAAAAATGTAATTTTTTACAAATCAATGCACCAAAACTAGAAAAAAACACCACCACTCAAAAATTTAGGAAATTCTACCCAAAATTTTAAAAAATTATACTTGATTTGGTGTGTAGATAACTGAGTTATGGTCTCTCAAAGTTGGGCTATCAAATCAAAACTGAATTTGGAGAGGGGTCTGGGCTAAAAATTGTTAGGTTAAATTTGACAATCAAATAGCCATTGCCAAAGTTTAAAATGCATGGGAATGGTGGTCAAATGTTCACCAAATTAAATCTCATGAAATGCTAATGTGGAAAAAAAAGCCTCCTAAGCTAGTGTGGCAGGCTGACGTGGCGTATGGACCTTCATGTGGCATACAACCTTGATGATGTGTTAGGTGTATGAATCCATCTAATAGGTTCTAATTGGGCACCGTACACTTAGCTAGTGGGCTATGGAAAATGATTGTTTAGTGTCCTAGGTGTCAATAATGACTCTGACTTGAGGCTGTGGTTGGCGTATGTACTGGCAAAATGTTGACATAGTCTATTAGAAAGTTCATGTCATAATCTCTAAAGAAAACCTTCATTGCTGGCAGAGTAGCCATGCTGGTGGTTAGCCACTGGGAATAGGGTTTGTACACCTGAATACTACTAGGAGAATATTTTACAAGATGTTGCTAGTAGATGGAGTTTGTGGATCATTCGAAAAAGGTCACCCCAGACTAGAGAATGTGCAAGTGGGAAATATCTCAATCGCCACCTACGAAAGATTGAGCTCGACACTGATAAAGTGTTTAGCCTATTAGGTTTCTAAAAACCAATGCTAGAAGTATTTTTTTCTTAGTCTCACATTCCATGGGGAAGCAACTTTCAAGGAAGATAAAAGACATGGCCAATGAATAACAAATAACATGTGTCTGCCATTTGTGGCAAGGCCAAACTTTGGTGTGTGCATTTGCTAGTAAATGTTATGCAGTGGAGCTAGATGTTGCTCACTAATATTGGATGAAGGAATATTCATATGATAAATGGAATATACTACTATGCATTCTGCCTACTGATGGAATATGTTGAATTTCATAGTGGATATTCCCTACAGGGGCTAGGGTGTAACTGCCAAGTTTCCTACAAAAAAAATTTCTTTGTAGGGGCAAGTGGCAGACATTTTTTTCTGAAAATTCTATCTAAAAAAGTAGAGAAAGAAAAGAGATCTAAAAATTAATTAAAAAAATTGAACAATGACCATACCAAGATTGCAAATCAGGGCTTTAGATGCCAATTTGCAAAAAAAAAATTGCCTCAAAATCGACTTTGGCAAGGTCTATTCTAGCTCTAAACACTCCTTACTATGATACTCTAGATTCGAGCTGAGATGTTGAAGCAACAATGTTCTCAAATAGCTATGTGAAGAGAGATTCTCCAAGAGCTCTAATACCATGTAAGAATTTTCCTTAGGACAAAATTCACCCAAGATCAAAGAACTCAAACACAAGCACAACTATAGACCAAAAAGAGTATGATCAATATATCAAAGCATGTCCTCATACATTACTCTATGTATATACACACTAGTAGTGCTTGTACATAAAGGCCTCTCAAGATGCATCTAAAATGAGTCTAGAAGAAACCCGAAGATAAGATAAGTATGACAACTAAGCACACGTCTTGTCCTTTATTATAGATGAGAGGATAAGAATGACAAGGTGTATCTCAAGTAGAGATGTTGTAGACACCATGTACTTAATTAGTGTGCTAACTCTTGTGTTGTAGACACCATGTGCATAAAAGAGGTGTGAACTTTTTTGTTTTCAACATGAAAACTCACAAGAGTATACATACTACAAGGTAACTAGCTAATAACTATTAAAATAATGCATTAACCTAAGTAAACTTAAGTAAAGTGTAAATAGTAAATACATATTTACACAAACAAATGCCAATGGCATAGGATAAATTTAGGGTCTACTATTGTTGTTGTCAAGAAACATCTGGAATCATGACACATTTCAAGGACATGTGTCCTTGACAAGTGTCACAATTCCAGATGAATCTTGACAACAGTGATAGCGTTTCAGAAATTGACCCAAAAATCTTATCGATAATTAAGTTCAATTTTTATTAATTAATTTATTTGAAATGAAAAAATTTTAAAATTCAAAATTTTAAATATATACTAATGTAATAAATTTTTCTTTTTGTTATTATAGTTGTGTACATTGCTACATTATTGAGTCTTTATGTTGTTTATATGTACATTGTACATAGTATTAATAAAGTATGTAAAACCATTAATTACTTTATATTTAAATTTTAACTTTTAACTATTTACCTTTTATGTTTTTAGAGTATGAAGTTGAAAATTCTCCAAGTCAAGAGTCTAATATAATAGGGTTTTCAAATTTTAACTTTTCAAAAACTGACTAAATTTTATTTTGTTTTTTAAAGACTAAAAGTGTGAAACTTGAGTATCACAGGACAATACCAATTATTTGAGTATTTGTTAGCACTAGAATTGTTGAATCTCAATTCAAAATATTTAATTGAAAAAAAAAATTTATTTTAATTTGCAGCAATAAAAATATTGATTTTTATTGTCTTAGGTTTACACATTACAATTTTTTAAAATAGGGCTTGAAGAAGAATTTTATCTAATAACCAGTAGTAGGCATGAGCAAAAAATTATCAACATTTATACTACTATAGCTGCAAAAGATTCATTTCCACTATCTTTGGAGACACTTCTACCCTATTGTTTTTTACACTCATGACAAAAAACTTTTCCAATCATATATCTATTAGCCAAAATCATGGGTTGCCAAAAGCAAGTAAGTCAAATGCACTATAAATGTCTACATCAAATCCTAAGGAAATCACAATGCAACTCATTTTTTTAAAATTAAAAAACTGTCATATTTAAGTGCACTAAAGAAGATAAATTTATATGAGAAGACAATAGACAACAAATGCAACCAAAGGGTGAATGCATAAAATTAGGTCACAATTCCACGGAAGTCAATTCCATAGAATGAGACCTCTGATGAAATGGGTTCCTGATTTTAAAAAATGGGCACCCATTTTTGGCTTTGGTACCAGATCCTAAATATAAAAAATGGGCACCCATTTTTTTTATAAATCGGGTATCCATTTTTTATTTTCAAAAAATGGGTACCCATTTTTTGCTTTTAAAAAATGACTACCCATTTTTTTATATTTTTTTATTTTTTTTAAAAGAGATTTTCATTGTTGCTTTTAATTTTTTTAAATAGGTACCCATTTTTTGAATTACAAATAATGGGTGCCTGTTTCTTACAACATGGACGAGATTTTTTTTTCTCGCCTCAAATTTTTGATTGAGATAGGCTTGGTGAGACCAAGTCTATGCCTTGACCTTTCAAGATTTGACCAAGGCATTGAACTTAAAAATTCATGCGTTGCCATAATTTTTAGAGAGTCTTCCCAATCAAATTTTTTTACGAAACAAAAACTCATTAAAGCTCTCACTGGCCTGATTTTAGAAATATAAATTATATATTGTTATGATTTAATTTATTATTTTTATATTATTTTTAATCAAAGGTGGTACCTAAATGTAAAATAGTGACATTCACTAAAACTTTAATAACTTTTTTATTTTATGATTTTTCTTAAATTAATTTATATGTCATCTGTCTACATTCAATTCTTTTGAAGTTAAAAAACAAGTTTTTGAAAAAAATAAAATTTTGATTAAATTGTGGTGTCCATACATGAGAGGTTTTAAAATTTATCTTTATTGTTAATTAAAAATTAATAATAAAAAATTAATGAATAAAAAATTAAGAAAAATTTCTCATCAATCTTTAGTGTGTTAGGTAACTTCATTTAAAAGGATTTTTAAAAAAAAATTATTTGTGTCAAATTATGATGTTTGTGCATGTGTGTTGATCTTGAAAGAGGCATTTTCAAAAAAATGGTTTTTAAAGATCCATATAAAAAAGAAAATCTATCATATAGATACACAAATAACTTATATATTCAAAAAGTAGATTCCAAACACTACAATTTTATTTCTAAATTTTTTTTTAATATTCAATCTCTAAATGTGTCTACATCAATTGATAAGAAATAGAAAAAATAGAAAAAACGTTTTCACTTTTAAAAATGAAACCCAACTTCTTTCACTTACCTTAAAGAAAAAAAAGCAAATTAAATATGGTAGTTGGATGATTAACTCTCAACAATTCTCCTTACTTTATTTTATATATAATTTATTATTCTTATTCTTTCTTTCATCTGATCGCCCATTCTTTTAGCTTTCAGTCATTTTAAAATTATTTCTAATCAATTTGAAGTAAGGAGTGAGGCATTCTTGTCTATCATCTCTTAGGTTAAGCTATGTTATATGATTATTCATTTATGTTTGCTTCCTCTCTTTTCTCTTTTGGAAAATATATAATTTGTTTTCTACAGAAAAGTTGCTTGGAGAATGGAAAATATGGAAAAGCTTTGTGACTTTTGTGACACAAGCCAATCTTCTGAAAATTTCGTAGTATGTATTTGTGAGTAGCACGTATTTGTTATTATGTGTTGGTAATCTGAGAGACGTATTTGTGTTTCAATCAATAATTAAAAGTTTTCAGTCGACCGAACGATCTTTACTATTGTTCAATTATTTTGATATCGCTATATTTTTATCTTTCAAAAAAAAATTATTTTTCAATTTTCAAGCGAGGGCTCTTTTTTAATTCATTCATTCTACGTAATTAATTTAATTGTTTATTATATTTTCTTTATTAAAAAGAAGTTTTCAACATTTTATTTGTTTATATATTATTAAAAATAAATAAATAATTTGTTACTTCATATTATTGGAATGGAGAGCTTTAATAACAAATATAAAATTCAACAAATTTTTTACTTTCATATTTTTATATATAATATTTTAAAAATATTTATGTACTATGTATCTTTAAAGTATAAACCTTATAACTTGGCATTCCTTAGTTCTAGTAGTTGTTTCAAAAAAAATTCAAAATATAAAATACTGGAGCATTTCTTTTGATTTAAGCTTTAGTCCTTACCTGTGCCGGGAATTCATTAGCTCCTTTCCAATTAATTTTTAGAGTTAAACCAATCTTATAGTCTAAGGTTTAGGATGTTTTATTTTAAAAATAATTTATGTACAATAATTTCTATTTTATCATTGACTAAAATAAATTATTATTGACTAAAATGAATTTTCTAGAGATTTAATTAATTTTTGAGTTCAAAATTTTGAAAAAAAAATCATGTCTCATAAATGCTGGAATCTTCCCCGCCATTCTAGAAGCTTCAAGTCTAACAGCGAAGTAAAGAATTGGCAACAATTAAGAGCAAATGAAGGTCTGGCTGGCTCATGCTCTTGAGTTGTTCTTTATCCAGATTTAAACTGCATTGTTCATCTACATCCAAATAGAGCTTTCCATTCTGTGGACTTAAAGCGTGCCCTAAAGTACTAATCAGTCCACAGGAGCCAGATAGTTGCATATGTTTTCTATTGAAAATCCAATTTTACATCTGCTAGACCAACAGTTAAAAGCCTTCGAAAGCACAGTTCTGTTCATTGATCTTGAAGGATTTATCCAGCGGAAGAAAAGATTTTGCTTCTGTCGCCACCACTTGGAGTTTAGCTAAAGAAACTAAAATGTTTGAAGGATTCGCTTCGAATTAAATTGGGGATGCCGAATGCAGTATCTGAATTTGTGCTAGGGTTTTTTCATCAGATTTCACGTCACTGCGAGTCCACACTTTCCACATACGGAATTTGTGCTAGGGTTTATTGCCTCCACACTTTTCACATACAAATTGGATTCTTTAACTGAGATATCCAAAGCTCTAAGTAACTTTTAAGATCACAAAATTATTGTTCTGGATTTTCTAAAATCAAACAATAATAATAGTAGTAGAAGAATATTACATTGTGACCATTTTTCAATATTATATTTAAGTAATTTTATTTTTTTTGGTGTGCATTGAATTTTATATTTTTGGGAATGAATTGAAAATTTGTTAGCACCTCTTTAGCAATGGGCAAATCAAAAAAATCTTAGAAATATGTGGAAATCAATTTCTAATTTATAATATTAAATATAAACAGTGTTTATATTATATATATCTAAATCAATAATAAATATTACTTAAATTCTACCAAATTTAATATGTAATAAGTCATAATAAGATATATTTATTGTATTTTACAAAAATATTTTTTCAAATATAATTATGTTATAAATAGATCTATTAATAATCACTCCCAACTTTATTGACTATTCCAATATTAAATATAATTATATTAGATTAGATTTATCAATTAATAATGAATATGATTTAAATTTTCTTAATATTGTACAATACTTCATACATTAATTTAATATATTCTTCAATATTTATTTATCAATTAAATATTATTTATTTAGTACTAAAGTTATAATATTCATTTAAGTTATTAACTAGAATTATAAATAATTGTATTTTATTTTTTATTATAAAAAATATTTCCATATTATTATATTACATTTAAATTATTAATAAACAATATTTTTAATATATTGACATTACAATGATTCAATTCTATAGATCTAAAGTCAAACTCTTTGACTCATATTTTATGGCTAGTGGTTTACATGAACCCATTTCTCATTGATAAAATATTATTATGTAATTAGAGAAATAATATTTATAATACTTAATGAATGGCTTTGTAATTAATATGTGATATTATAACTTACACTAGATTAAATTAAAAATTTGATATAGTTGATAAACTTGACATTCAAATGCCCAACAGAAAAAAGTTGATCAATCATACATTTATAGTGCTACTTTGTAGAAATGATTCCACAACATTAGATAACATATCATATCAGTGTTCATAAAAGTTATTTAACATTACATTCCATGAGTCAACATGATAACAATTAAATTTTCCCAATTAAAAAGTTTGAGCTAGCACATCATACAAATTCAATTGGGCTGAGTCTTTGGATGATTAAAATCTTACCTCCACTTATATTATCTCTCTTGGTTTTGGAGCTATGCAATGTAACAACCTACCATGGATCTATCTTTTGTAAAGAAAATAATATTGTGGGCTGAGTCTTTGGATGATTAAAATCTTACCTCCACTTATATTATCTCTCTTGGTTTTGGAGCTATGCAATGTAACAACCTACCATGGATCTATCTTTTGTAAAGAAAATAATATTGTGGTATCACCAACAAGTTGTCAATCTATTTGAACTTGTATATTATTGGAAGATCTTTAGTTGGCTCAAAATCAGGCAACCAAAGAATCTAGTATCCTGTGCATGTACTATATATCAAGACTTGTCATTATTTCATTTATAGCTCATCATCATTTCATTCCAAATCTAGTACATGAAGGGAATATTGGGCTACAATTTTATTTTATTTTTGGATTTGAGCATGTTGTAGATATCTTTATTACAGCTCTTTGCAACAAATTTTATAGAGTTAAGAAGGAAATTGAGACTCATTCCCTCTACTTTTGTAGGGGGAGATTGAATATAATGATAAGTTGTTAACTATTTTTCTTGATAAGTGCATGATTAACAATTAACTTTCCAAAAATCTCTTTACAATGATTCCATGCAATCTCAAACAATCTTTTTATTTAAATGTCTAATACACTACATACTCTTACTATGTTAACTGTTTAATAGAAATTTAAATATTCTATCCAAACATCACTTTAAGAGATATTATAAATAATGAACTTATTTTGTATATTATTTGATAAATATGTAATTAGTATGTTGGGCATCATTTGCATTAATTTGAAATTTTCTAAGGTTTTTTTATTTTATTTGTATCGAAAAATATTTCTTTGAATGAGATATATTATTTTTGAGATTATATAATTAAGTGAAATTTTCTAAGTTTTTTTATTTTATTTATATCAAAAAATTATCACTTTAAGAGATACATTTCTTTTGAATTTTATAATAATTGCCTTCTATCTAGTCTACTCAATATCCCAGCACACACCATTTTAGAGTTGTTTGTAAAAAGAATATAAGTGAAAAATAATACCCCAACATTCTATAGAGACATAATTAAATTTATTAAATTACATCTGCTTAACTAGAATAATGCAGACATTATTTTTCTATACAAATGCGAAAAAAACAAGAAAAAAAGAAAAAGAAGAGGACTAACCATACTTAGAAAGAAAATTAATTAGAATATAAGCTTTCCACAATTGAGAATAGAGAGCTTGATATATAATAATGGTAGTAAAATGAAATGCTTTTTTATGCACAAACTCTTTATAAACCTATGAAATGCCCTAATAATACAACATAGAATGTGTTGGAAAATATTGAAGCAAGAAAAAGGGTTATCTTTATGGATTTACAAAGATAAAGTAGTGTTTTGAAGGAGTTATCAGTTAAACGGATATTTTATATTCTATTTATTAAATTATTTGTAAAAGTATATTCTATTTATAATAAGATTTAAATCTACAAAAATAATTAACATTAACAGGCTCACACCATCTCTATCAATAAAAATATTCTACTAATTCTTCTTTCATTTTAAAATATGTTTTTGAAAAATGCATCAATTGGTTGCTTAGAGGGATAATAGTTACGCGTTTAAAGAAAGTTGCTGTAGCAGTTAGGAAAAGTAGTCATTTTAAACAATACGAATAATAAGAAATTACCATGCTCACTGGTAAGGACGCATGTTTTTAAGACCTTCAGCTGCTGCTAATTGGTCATTTAGAGCTGAAATATTCAACAAAGACCATTAATGGCGTTCGTCTTCTTTTATATTTGAACAAGCAGCGTGGGTTTTAATTGAGGGTTGTTTGGGTCGATGACACATACAAAGTCACTCTGCGAAATCAGATAATTGTTTCAGTACTTCAGTGTTACAGAAACCCTACAATGCATGATAAATCAATTATTTTCACTCACACCACAATAACCTAAGAACAATCAATGTTAAATATTTGCTAAAATCAATCATTTGCTGTAAGATATTGAAAAGACATATTAATTATGTAACACATAACTACAGCTTCTTTATATCTCATAGTGTCGTTATTGATTTTAATAAAAAAAAATGCATGGGAGACACTATGATACCAAACATTAATTAGGTAACACATAACTGAAGCTTCTTTACATCTCATACCTCATTTTGTTGGAGGGTAATTTCTTCCTCACACAGATATATAAACTGAAGTTTATTTATTGTTGATTTTTTCATTGCTAGTTGTACCTAATTATTATAGACATGCATGTGGTCAAGAAGATTAGTTAGAATTCCAAAAAAAAATTGTTAGATAAGGAATGTCTGTCATCCACGACAAAGAAATAGTCTTAAAAGAGATTCCTTTCTGCTTTAATAGAGTTGTGTTGTATAATTATTTGTTTATTTTGTATTTAAGATGTCAATGTTCTAATCCTAAATTTCTTAGATACTGCTATTATCTGAATTCTACAAACTTTACCACCTTTTTTCTCTTTTCCAAACCATTCCACTTATTTGCCTACTAAAGGTATTAGAGTGGACAGCAAGAAAGATTTCATACTATATATAACTCGGTCTTTGTGAAATTATAAAAATTATGTTTGGAAAATTATCACTTGATGAGCTTTAGGGGCTTTCTGATGAAGGTTTTGCACATGGGTTTGCAAGAAAAGTGGGTTTAACCTATATTTAAGCATGCTGAATTATAGTGCTTCACCTCTATGGATGGATTCAAGTGTGAATCACTACTCATGAAACATGAGTCAATAAGTTTGACTCAAAACTACATAGTTAAATTCTAATAACAATATCATAATTTGACTTATGATGGAGATATCTCATATATTATCACTTGATGAGCTTAAGGGACTTTCTAATAAACTATTCATAAGGCACAACACTAGGTGAAGGTTTTGCAAATGGGGTTGCAAGCAGAGTGGGTTTAACTGTAGTGGAAACTCCATAGTTTAGCACACTCAAGTTGGAATTGTACTTGAATGGGTGACCTCCCAAAAGGTGCTTCACATCTATGAGCATCACCTTGATCCAATGAGTGCTAAGTGTTCAAATTATTCTCATTAGAGATGGATTCATGTGTGAATCACTATTCATGAAACATTAGTCAATGAGCTTGACTCAAAACTACACAGTTAAATCCTAATAGTAATATCCCAATTTGACCAATGTATTTTAAAACTACAACAAAATTGGGTTTGTAGAGATGGCTCTATAGTAGTAGGAATAATTGCAATGTTCTAGAGTTTTCAAATCTATACATGCCATGCTATCTAATAATAGACCTGCAACCACATTTAAATTTTAGACCAATCCCACAAATATAGTTTTGGGGTATCGAAATATAGGTTCTATAAAAGATTCAGAATGCCACAAATTTGCTGAAACAGTTGAGCAAGGTAACGAGATGAGTTGGAGACAATGTTGACTTGCTCACCACCTATAGGGAATAAGTTTTTTGTTCACCAAAGGGAACTCAATAGAGTAGACTTGAGTTTCCTAGTCGATGGGAGTCAAGTTAGCTCAGCTCAAACACAAGCCGAGTAATCTGGGGAAAAATAACAATGTTCCAAAAAATGCTAAAAGAGTTAATGGTTCCTCCTCTTCTTGTCAAACTACTAACATTCGGAATAGAAAGTATCGATGGAGACAAGATCAAAAAACAATAGATTTGAGATTTGCAAATATACTTTCTTTCTATTAATTGAATCAAACTGATAAAATTTTAGAGAGTAAACTATAAACTCTAGAAGAACAAAATATTTAAATATTTCAATCAAACTTACAACAATGTATTACTACATACAATAATCCTAGAGCAATCACTACTCATACAGGACAAAACTTCACTTTCACAAAACTCAGAAGGTTAATCACTCCGGTGCTCCTCGACTCTGATGAACTCATTTTTCTATTGCTCTACTTGTCTGACTCATAGAATGTGTGGATTTGACTTTTAAAATGAAAATACAATCCCCCCTTTTTGTCTATTATTGTCCACACAAAAATCTCCCACTCATTTTCAAATTCAAAATGACCTATCACATTTAATGTTTGTGAGTATTGCAGTTGTGGTGTCAAAATTGGTAGGTGAGCATTCAAAAGACTGATGGGATAACCATAGAATTAAAGATTCCTAACATGTTTTCCCTCTTATATTACTAATTATTATTCTAAGTGTATGTTCCAAGATAAGTAAACATAGATAAAATATATATCATGAATAAATCTTGTACATTATCAAAGTTACAATCTATAAAATTCTATAAGATCATTTGTGGTATTAGGTTGCGAATTGAAATTTTTTAGGATTGTAGGGATACAATGCCATGCCTATTGAAGTAGATATAACAGCTTTTCCTATATTAGAGTTATAAAATCATAAATAAAAAATAAAGTTATAAATCAGATATTAAAAAAATCTAAATGCTCTATCAATTTGACAAAAGAAATATTAATGCAAGTCAAAATAAGATATAATTGAATTCTACCAAATTTAAAATTAATAGTATTTATACTAATTCTATTAGGCTACAACTGATAGTCAAAAAAATTTCCACAAAATTGACAAATGTAATTTGATTCCACTAACAATTGTTTTGTAGCAATGAAAAATGTTGATTTCTAAAACTCCTTTACCAAATCTAGAAAATTATTTTTCAAGATTTCAGGTCAATCCTCTGAAACGAAAACCCTTGCTACACTCAATACCGAAATTCAATATGGGCGGGCACCTTTTTCAAATTTGGTAATTTCACCTCTGCTACACTAGAAATTTCATCCGATATAAGCATTGAAAGAAACGATATTACTCAACAAATGTCTATTGACCTAGGGACATAGACCATGGATGACCAACTCTTCAAGCGCCAAAAACCTATTAAGAACATATATTCAAATTTGGAAGATGTTGGCAAAGATCCGTGAATCCTACAAGCATGCCATCATCCACAATGGGCATAGCGAAAAAATAAAATAATGTTAGAAATTTAAAAATCCTAAAAATTTTAGTTATTGGAAAAATTTACGAATTTTAATTGTAAGGCAATGAGGTTTTCACACCTGAAAATGTAGTCTCCAATTTCCACTATGCTAGAAGTCTAATTTCACATTCGAGACAATGTTCTTTCCATGATCCATCATTTTTCCCTCCTTTAAGAAATATCCATCAAGAAAATTCTTGGTTACCTTCTTTGCTAGTTTACACCCAAGATTATATAATTACAACCAATATTATATAATTCAACGTGGTTAAGGTATATTAAAATCACTCTCAGAAGTTTTCAATGCCAATCTAGGAACTGTTAAATGTAACTTCTTCTTTTAATCGTGGGACGGGCAAATAGTGAAACTATGGAAGCGAATTGTGATTCTTTTTGGATCGCTTCAGCAATGGAATGTTGTAACTAGCATAGCAAGGAAAAGTGGTAGGTGGATTCTACCAGCCAATGGCTTTATCAAAATTAATTTTGATAGTGTATAAAGAGGTAACTTGGGCCTTTAGGCATCCAGATCTTCATTAGAGATCTTTGTGGTAGTCTTTATGCTATTAAATGCTCTCCTACTCTTCAAGGGACTAATAATTTTGCAGAGGCTACTACTTTATAGCCAGGCTTGAGGCTGGCTAAGAAATGTTCTAGGGTAATTGTGAATGCTTGCATTCAGAAAACTATTCATAATTAGAAATTATCTTACATTTTAAAATAATGTATTGCATTTTTTAGATTCTTTTCAAAATTTTCACATTTTTCACATTATGCACAAGCAGTTAGCAAAGCTAGTTAACTTGGATGCTTTGCCTATATGATTAGCATGTTGGTTGAATCTAATAATTGGCTTGAGGAATTAAGGGTAGTTGGTAGTAGTCACCATGTGTTATTTAGGGATTACTGATATATCATTAATAATGAGCTGGTGTTTTTTTGGGTTTTTGATATTTTTTCAATCCTCATCAGTAGTTCTTATTTTTTTGTATGCACTTCAGATTTCATTTTGAGCATCTGGTTATCAATGTAGCCTTTCTCTTTTGTATCTCAATGAGAAAGTAGGGTTTTCTTACTAGTTCTTTCCCTATAAAATTATCCAATTGGTCATTTATATATATATATAGACACACACACACATATACATATACATATATGCAATAGCTTGATTGTGACACACATTTTTCCACATATATGATTATGAAATAAAAAAGTCACCACAATTCAATCTTTGTTCTAGAAAACACTTATTGTTAGGAGGAGGTATTCTAGTACAGGATGACCATTTTGTATCATAGTGATGATAATATCCTTTTGAATTGCGTTCCATCACAAAAAAATATTAAGAGAGGAAATATCTTTTGAAGTCTTTCTCAATAGAAAACCTTTGTGTTGATATCTTCTCGTCTAATCTAAATATATCTGTACAATCCTTTGGATTTTGATTTATCTTCTTTTAAAAGAAGTAAAATTTTATACCTCAAGACATTCTTAATTCTTTGGCATAATCTCATCACATGCCCAACATGTCTAGGAATGTAAAAACTTTAAGCATTGCATTGATTCTCAAAAGGAAACTCAAGAGGCCTTTTTTGACTTGAAGGCTAGTCTCTCTGCAACATGGAATAAGAAATATTCAATAAAATTATTAAAATTTCTTGGGCAATAGTAGTTCCAAAAATCATTTTCTGAGAGAAAGAATGGTTTGTTTTAAGTAAAGAAATTATAGATGAGAATATAATTGTACAAGAAATGTTGCACTAGATCCAATGCAATAAGATGTTTTTCATGATTGCTAAATAAGATATAATGAAATCATCTAGCATAGCTAATGGAGGTTTCATAATGTATAATGTAGATCATGGCAAAAATGCAATAGATAATTGGGGTTTCCTAATGTAGGTCGCCACAAGAATAGGATTCCCAACTAAATTAGCTAGATGGGCCCTATCATGCATATCACTACTTAAGTTTTTCATGATTTTCAATAGAATTCTTTGTCTCTATTTTTCCTCCACTTAAAATTTCAGATAGTGAAATCCTTTGTGTCCTTTAGTATTTATCATCATGTTATGACAAGATATTATTGTACTCAATCTAGCAAGACTAGAGTCAACTAGTTATTTAGGCCAAACATAGAAATATTGTATGAGGCTTGAAACTTCTCTTAATCAAGTCAGATCCACATTATCTTAAAAAACTAAATCATTCTCTTAAAAGCTACAACAAGACTAGCACCCTAAGACATAGCTCAATAGGTAGAGAAATTGATTCATAAATGAAATATAGATAAACATGTAAACCAAGAATATATCAAATTAGATGAGATGAATGATAGAGTCTATAAGTAGAATTAGCCTAGAAAAAAGATAAAATTCAATCTAATTTCTAGAAAACTAGTAAATAGAATAAGATTAAAACCAAAAGGCCAGCAATAACGACCATAATAAGACCAAAAAACAAAAACCCAAAACAATACCCAAACATAAACCTTCTCCTTAAGAACCTTGAATCTTAAATCTCCATTATCTTAGGTTCATCTTTGATTTTCTTCCATGCAATGGTCACCTTATTCATATTAAGTGAACATATATTTATGAAATTTCTAATAAAAATATTCCATTGGGAGTGATCCTAGCTTGCTCCTTTAAGAACTCATCCTTGTGGAGTTTTCTCATAAAAAAGTAAGCAAGTTAGTTGGCCCTTCATGTGGCTTGGATTGTTATATTAGAGGGGAAAAAAAGAGTTTTGTGAAGATTGGTGGACTGATCTTCCCCCTTGGGTATTGATGAAATTTTTTTATAGGCCAAAACTTCTTTGTTAGAGTAATTTGGAGATACTTATGCAAGATGCTTTAATCATTACACAAACTCCCTCTTCCATCTTGTATTGCTGTAAAGACTTTTCTCATCTTTCCTTCTTAGGAAACAAAAAATAGTGGATTATTTAGATAATTCAAGACATACTTCTTAAAATACTCCCAACATATTGAGCAAGAAAATTTACACTAGATAAATAGTCCATTTTTTTCTACTACTACTAGTATTTCAAAAGGGCTTATTGTATCTTATTATTCCCAAAATAATGACACCATTATTAAGATATCCGAGGGCTGACCCTAGAGTACAAAAAGGCTAAAAGATCATAAAAAGGTTACCTCCAAATCATCTAACTGATACCAATTTTATACTTCAAAAAGCATATATGTTCTAGAACAAAAAAAAAACTACCATCAGTCTTATTACTAACCAACAAAGAAAATGAAAAAACATTATAGTGACAAGGGAAAATATTACTACTATCAGTCTAACACTTAGACATATGAATATTTAAAAAAACCCCATAAGGCACCAAGTTCAGAGTGATCAACAACATAAAAACAAAAAGCAAAAATAAAAATAGGGCTATCTTCCCTCATTCTTTTCTAGTTCCTCATTCTTCTTCTCCTCAAGAGCATCCCTATTCAGGTCCACCCCCTCCTCTTTGACAAGTTTGTGTAGGAGCTTCTTCAGTCTATCCTCCACCAGAAAGCCATTCAATCTCCTTGCTTAAGTCCTTGACATTATTATTCACTTGCAGAAAATAAAGTGTAGTGGTAGAAGAATGCATAACTTTTCTAGAGATTTTTTCCGGTGTGTCAAATTTTTGGTAGATTTCAATGTGATTCCACCATATCCTTCATTAATTGTTCCAACCTATCAAGCCAAGTCTTACTTTGGCTATTGCCATGGCTATGGTTCCCACTTTTGCCCCCACCTTTGGGAGTGCCTTTCATGGGGGAGGTGATGTCCTCCCCCCTACTTCTAGCTAGGAATGAGACAACTTCAAGGGTATCTGAGATGTGTGAGGGAATAGGTGGGCCGAATACTAAAACTTACAAATGTCCTGGTGAAGTCTTTTCTTCTTGATGGGTTTTATCTCACTCTTGGTAGACTCAGAGCAAAAATCTTGTTTTGTGGGGACTTGAATTTTCCCAATTGGAGATGTTTAATAGTTCTCCAAGCATTCTGCTTGCTCTTCCTCATTTCTATATCCAAATCAATGAGGCTAATTTTAACCTCAAGGGAAGGGGTTTTCTTGATTTTTTTGTGGCTTGAGTCAAGGCCGGGGTGCATAGAAATTTGTAGAATGACAACAGCCATCGGGTTGACAAGAAACAAGGAATGAAGGGTTTAAGGAAAGGTGGTAGTTGTATTGTTTATTCATGAAACCCTAGTGAATGAGATAAAATGGTTTAACCCCCCCCTTTCTTTTTCCTAGCCTCATAGACACTATCTTCCATTGAATTCAAAATTAGACATGAAAAGGAAATCTGGTCCAAGTTCCTAAAATGGTTGATAATGGGAAAATTATAGAAATAAAGTGGCTAGAATCAATCCTTGAGCATAATGTACCTCATTATGGTATAGCAAATGACATCCTAGGGCTTAGGAAGATCTTCTCTAGAAAACCCACCACACATTTGAACTAGTTCATCATTAAACTTGAAGAACTCCCTTAGGCTGGTTTCATCATTCGTTCTAGTCTAATTGCACCAATTCTTGCCACTGAGGGAAAATCCTCCAACCTTAGCAATCACCTCTTCTATGATTTTGAATACCATCCCATTCATGTTGAATTTTCTTTCATTCTATGAGTTGAAGAATTGCATTGGGATGTGCTCATCATATTTTTCCATTCCTTCCATAAATGATAATAAATCACCTTTGCAAAGATAAACCATCATAGCTTCACTCTTAGGTATTCAAACCTCAATCCCCATTGGTTCAATATGGTGACCATTGCCACTACAATGTTATTAAAGAACATCACTCCAAAGAAAGCATGGAGGAGTCCCAAGCCTTCAACTACTCACATTCACATAATTGTTTGTTTTGTCTATATTCATGTTCTAGATTAAAAGTGGAAGAAGTTAGATGCAATATCTCAACATAAAACTGTTGTAGATTGTTTTGATGCAACTAGGGGGTAAAATTTCTACAATCATGTTATATTGATGATGTTTTCTATACAAGTAATAGAAAACATATTATGGAGAAATTTTATGTTGACATGAAGTGATAATTTGAGATGTCTCATATATGAGTCATACAATATTTTATGTGCACGAAAGTGTGACGACACTCAAAAGGTATACCTATTTCCTAATTCAAGTATATTGCTATCTTACTAGAGAGGTTTAGAATCTTATCATGAAGTTAGTTTATCAGTCTATATCCCTTTAGGTGAAATTTACCAAGGAAGGTCCTCGATCCAAAGTTGATGCCACCTTCTAAAAAGGTTTTGTTCTGAGCCTCATGTAAGACTTGATATTATGTATGTTGGGCCTTATTTCTAGGTTTAGGAAAGATCTACATGAGACACATTGGTAGACTTAAAATGCATCTTAAGATATGTGAGTGGTACTCTAAATTATGGATGTTGATATAGTCCAATAAATAGTTTGAGCTAGTGCATCATACAAATTTAGATTGGGCTAAACCTCTGGATGATTAAAATTTTACCTCCACTTAAATTATCTCTCTTGGTTTTGGAGCTATTACAATGCGTGCAATGTAACAACCTACTATGGATCTATCTTGTGTAAAGGAAAAAATAATATTACAATAGCACCAACAAGTTGTCAAACTATTTGAATTGGTATGATATGGATCTTTAATTAGCTCAAGATCAAGAAACCACCATTTTCTGTCATAATAATACTATTATTGCCATGATAAAGAATCAACATAGACTATAGATCAAGATTCATCATCATTTTATTCCTAATCTAGTATAAGAGGAAGAAAATGTGGGCCTACAATTTTTTCTTGGATTTGAGCAAGTTGTGACTGGTATGTTGGGCATTGCTTGCATCAAGTGTCTTTTGTTTAGGCTGAAGCCTAGATTCATTATTATTTGTTTGAGATTAATTATTATGTGTGGAACTCTGAGTGGATTCAAACCCAAGACCTCTCTATCGAGTGGGTCACAAGTTACCATTGTGTTGTGGGATCTTGGCTTGATTGTACAAAGAATATAAGTGAAAAATAACACCCCAACATTCTATAGAGATGTAATTAAATTTATTAAATTAATATAAAATAATAATATTGTGATATTGAATTTATAAATTTGTATATATTTTTATAATTTCTATATCTATTTCCACTCCATCAAGCTCTTTCTCTCTATACAATTTTTGTTTAAAGAAAATATAAAATTTTGTAATAAAGTACAATAAACTTTGAAATTAGAGTAACATATGTTTAATTAGAATAATGTAAGCATTCTTTTCCTATACAAATGTAATTTTAAAAAAAAAGAAACAAAAAAGGATCAATCATAATAAATGTTTTCCACAATTGAAAATAAAGAGCTCAGTATATAATAATAGAAATAAAAAGAAATGCTTTTCTATTCACAAACTATTTATAAACCTACGAAATGCCCTAATAATAGAGCACAAACAGAATGTGTTGGAAAATATTTAGCAAGAAAAAGGGTTATCTTTATAGGATTTACAAAGAGAAACTAGTGTTTTGAAGAAATAATTATCAGTTATCTGAATCCGGCTTACCTGCTACTAATTAATACTTGTGTGATTTGATCATAGAATTGGCAAGCAGCTTGTTTCCACTCTGTTGACCCATTTCTTGGCACCGTTATCCCCTTTGATTTTGAAAACTCCTTTTTCATTTCTGGCAACCACTTTTTTCATGATTTGAGGGCAGGCTTGATGAAAAAAAATCCTTGCTACACTCGATGGAGCGTTTCTTAGAAGGAAAACCAAAAAATTCAATGCCTGCGCACCCTTGTCTGTTGGTGGTAGTTAGTAATTTCTGTCATTAAAAGCAGACAACCAACCCAACTCAGCCATCCACAATCAACACTCTAGCCCACAACTCAGCCGTTTATCCACCATCCATAATAAATTACATAGGAGACACTCTGTCGTTCCAGCCACCCATGTTTTTAATATATGTAATATTATATTTAATATAGTGTAACATGTGTAAAATTTTTTGTGTGTAGAGAGTTCCCATACCCTCTATAAATAGAGGCCTTATGTAATGCATTTGTGCTAGGCAGTAAGGCAATAAAATCAGTTATTATCTTTGTGTATTTGTCTCTCTTTGCCTTCAAATTGGTATCAGAGCATGAAGAGCTGGGCTTAGGAAGAAAAGAATTATGTGTTGATATGTATAACTACTGTAGCAGTGAATGAAGCTTCTAATGTTTTCTTAATTGCAGATCATTATTAGCTTCTAAAGTTGGAGACCAGTGGCTGCCAAGATTGAGAGAAGAAATGATCCCAGTTTAATGTTTGAAAAAGGTATGAGCTGATTTTTTGGAGTGAAGCCTAATGATAAAAAAAAAAAAAATGTTAAAAGGGGAAAATAAGCATTATAATGTTGTTTGTTTAAGTTATATGTCATTGGCTTAGACTTGTTTGGTGGATTTTCTTTGTAAAGAAAAGTTTAAAATTGTAAGGTGCAGTTGTAACTATGTATTAATATGGCTTCAGGAAGTAGTATAGCTCAACCACAAATTCCAATATTTTTTGGTAAAAATTATGAATTTTTGGCTATAAAAATGAAGACACTATTTTATTCTCAAGGCATATGGGATCTTATTGAAAAGGGTTTTATTGAACCATAAGATGAGTCTACATTAACACAAGATGAAAAGGATAAATTACAAGATAACAGGAAAAAGGATGCTAAAGCGTTGTTTCTAATTCAAAAATCTTTAGATGAATCAATTTTTCCTAAGTTTTGTGCTGCTAAAAAGTCTAAAATTGCATGGGATATCTTAGAAACAGCATATCAAGGGACATCAAAAGTTAAGATTGCTAAATTGCAAACTTTAAGGCGTGATTTTGGAAATTTGTGTATGAAAGATTCAGACTCAGTTGATCAATTTCTAAATCAAGTAATGAATGTGGTTAATCAAATTAGATCATATGGTGATGATTTGATAGATCAAAAAGTTGTTGAAAAGATACTTCGTTGTTTGCCTAGAAAATTTGATGCCATTGTTGTTTCCATTGAAGAATCTAAAGATTTGACAATACTATCTATTGATGAATTGATGGGCTCACTTTTATCTCATGAATCAAGAATGAATAGAAATAACAATTCTTCTTTGGAGAATGGATTTAGATCGCAGGTATCTTTTGGCAGAGAAAGAGGAAGATCAAACTATAGAGGAAGAGGAAGAGGTAGAAGCATAGATGGACGTGGAAGTCCAAATCAAGAAGAGAGAAAAAATCAATCCATTCATAGTTCTAATAAAGGACATGGAAGAAGTTCATTCCAACACCCATCATTAAGGTTTGATAAATCTCGAATTCAGTGTCATTATTGTAAGAGATTTGGTCATATTGCAAGTGAATGTAGAAAGAAACAAGAGGATATTGAAAAGAATGGTGCTAATTACTCAGATGTATCTGATAACAATTTAGGAAGTTTATTTATAACTTGTAATGTTGCTCAAGAAAGCTCTAGTGATATATGGTTTCTAGATAGTGGATGTAGTAACCATATGACTGGAAATAAAGATTTGTTTGCTAGCTTGGATGATTCTGTAAAATCTGAAGTAAAGCTAGGAAATGATAGTAAAGTCTCTGTAATGGGAAAAGGTGTTATAAATGTCTTGACAAAAAATGGAGGAAAAAGATATATTCCTGATGTGTATTTTGTGCCTGGATTAAAACACAATCTCATGAGTGTTGGTCAACTAGTACAAAAGGGTTACAAAGTTTCTTTTGATAATGATGTTTGCACAATCTTGGATAGAAATCCTAGTGGCAGGTTAATTGCAAGGGTCAACATGACACAAAATTGAATGTTCCCCCTTCATATTCATTGCATTCAAGGAGGAAAAGAAGTTAGTTTCAAGACACTATACTCAGATCAGTCATGGCTATGGCATTTGAGGTATGGTCATCTTCATTTTGATGCTTTAAGCTTATTATAAAAGAAGAATATGGTGAAAGGATTGCCTCAAATATTGAAACCATCAAGTTCATGTGAAAGTTGTATTTTGGCAAAACAACATAGAGAAAGCTTCCCAGTAGGAGGTTCATATAGAGCAAGAGCACCATTGGAATTAGTTCACATTGATATATGTGGACCTATGCAAACTCCATCTTTAGGAGGAAGTATATATTTTCTAACATTTATTGATGATTTTAGTAGGAAGATTTGGGTATACTTTCTCAAACAAAAAAGTGAAGCTTTTGAAAAGTTCAAGGATTTCAAAAATTTGGTTGAAAAAAAAAGTGGTCACTACATCAAGGTATTGCGATCTGATAGAGGTGGTGAATTCAGTTCTAATGATTTTCTAGAATTTTGTAGATTTCATGGAATTAAGAAGCAATTTACCACAAGGTACACACCACAAAAAAATGGTGTAGCAGAAAGGAAGAATAGAACCATAATGGAAATGGCAAGGAGTATGTTGAAGGCCAAAAATCTATCCAATGAGTTTTGGGCAGAAGCAGTAGCATGTGTTGTATACATTTTGAACAGGAGTCCTACAAAGAGTGTTAAGAACACAATTCCACAAGAAGCATGGAATGGTAAGAAACATACAGTATCCCATTTTAGAGTTTTTGGCTATGTTGCTTATTCATTAGTTCCATCTGAATTGAGAAAGAAATTGGATGATAAAAGTGAAAAAATGCATCTTTATTGGTTATAGTGAAGAATCAAAGGCTTATAGATTGTATAATCCTGTTTCAAAGAAATTGATCATTAGCAGGGATGTTAAATTTGAAGAAGAATATTCATGGCATGAAAATGATAACAAACAAGTCACAAGAGGGGCACCAATATTACAAGGTGATGATGAATTAAAGGAACACGGGACTCAATCAACACCCAATACTCCACCAAGGAACTTTGTGCAAGGTGCCTCACCTCCAAGTTCAAATGTAAGTGATAAATCTGATTCAACATTCTCAACACCAGGTTACAAAGGTAAGAAGACAAGAATCTTAAAAGAAATATATGATCAAGAAGAAGAGACTGTAGATATTTACTCAAAATTTTCTTTATTTTCTTGTGATCCATTGTATTTTGATGAAGCAATTAAAGAAGATAAATGGATCAAGGCAATGGATGAAGAAATTGACTCTATTGAAAGAAATAACACATGGGAATTAATGGATTTACCTAAAGGAAAAGAATGTATAGGAGTCAAATGGGTTTACAAAACTAAATTTGATGAAAAAGGTGAAATTGTTAAGCACAAGGCAAGACTAGTTGCTAAAGGTTTTTTCCAACAATATGGAGTTGATTATAAGGAAACATTTGCTCCAGTTGCTAGAATTGACACAGTTCGAACTATTTTAGCAATACCAGCACAAAATGATTGGGAAGTGTATCAAATGAATGTAAAATTAGCTTTTTTGAATGGTTTTCTTGATGAAGAGGTATATATTAAACAACCACCTGGTTATGAGGTTAGTGGGCATGAAAATAAGGTATATAAACTAAACAAGGCACTTTATGGTATGAAACAAGCTCCTAGGGCTTGGTATAAGAGGATTGATTCATACATGATAAGTAATCAATTCAATAGAAGTAACAATGAGCCCACGTTATATGTTAAGACTAATAAGGAAGGTCAGATTTTGATTGTATGCTTGTATGTTGATGACTTAATATTCACTGAAAATCTATCAGTAGACATGTTCAAGTTAGAAATGATGAAAGAATTTGAAATGGCAGATTTGGGGTTGATGAGATATTTCTTAGGTATTGAAGTTATTCAATGTGACAAAGGTATCTTCATTTGTCAATCCAAGTATATAAAGGATGTTTTAAAGAGATTTAAAATGATGAATTGCAATCCAGTGTCAACTCCAGTTGCAACAGGAACAAAACTTAGCAAGGAAGAAAAGGGCTCAAATGTTGATCCAACTATGTTTAAAAGACTTGTTGGAATTTTAATGTATATGACAACTACAATGCTAGACATCATGTATAGTGTCAGTTTAATCTCAAGGTTCATGGAATCACCACAAAATTCTCATTGGCAAGTTGGAAAAAGGATATTGAGATATATTGCAAGAACAATGGGATATGGAATTCTATATTCCAAAGCTAACAATTTTGATTTGATGGGTTATACTGACAGTGATTTTGCAGGTAGCATTGATGACAGGAAGAGCACTTCTGGATATATCTTTCACCTTGGATCAGGAGCTATATCATGGGCATCAAAGAAGCAACCTATAGTGACGATCTCATCAACTGAAGCAGAATATGTAGCTGCCACTTCCACAACATGTCAAGCAGTATGGATGCGTCGAATTTTGTTCGATCTTCACCATCATCAAGAGGAACCAACGCCAATTCTTTGTGATAACAAATCAGCAATAGAATTATCTAAAAATCATGTATTTCGTAAGAGGAGCAAACATATTGATACAAGGTACCACTTCATCAGAGAATTGGTCAATAATGGAGAAATCCACCTTGAGTTCTGCAAATCTGAAGATCAATTGGCAGATATTTTCACTAAGGCATTACCAAAGAATAACTTTGAATATTTGCGAGAGAAATTAGGTATTACTGATGCAAAATTTTTTAATGACAAAAATTAAGGGGGAGTGTTGGCGGTAGTTAGTAATTTCTGTCATTAAAAGCAGACAACCAACCCAACTCAGCCGTCCACAATCAACACTCCAGCCCACAACTCAGCCATCTATCCACCGTCCATAATAAATTACATAGCAGACACTCTGCCGTTCTGATCGCCCATGTTTTTAATATATGTAATATTATATGTAATATAGTGTAACATGTGTAAAATGAGTTGTGTGTAGAGAGTTCTCATACCCTCTATAAATAGAGGCCTTATGTAATGCATTTGTGCAAGGCAGTAAGGCAATAAAATCAATTATTATCTCTGTGTATTTGTCTCTCTTTGCCTTCATTGTCTGCCCCAATGTGGGCGCACACCGTTTTTAGATTCGGCAGTTTCACCTCTGCCCCTAAAATTTAATCTGATACCATCTCCTACATCAAACATAAAATGGGTTCAGTGACAACAATCATACGCACACAGATTTATAACTTGGATGTGTAGAAGACTAACCTAGAAACAAATGCCATGTATCACCAACTGTTGAAGCGTCGCAAACGTATTAAGAAGTGTAATACTAGGGATTCCTACAGGGTTCGGCATCGCTTGCATTGTAATTTTGAAGCCTAATTATTTTAACGGAGCCCCGTATTGAAAATCGGTGTAGTGATCTAAGCGCAAAGAAGGGCTTCCGTGTAGAAGATCTGATGCTGCGATCAAAGTATTCTTAAAAGGAAAACTCCAATTCCACCGCTGTTCACAAGAATTACAATTAAAACTTTCATGCATAGTTGTTAGATTGCATAGTTATCGGCATTCTTTTGTAGTTTGTTAGTAGTTTCTTGTTAAATTCCTAAATTTTCTCTTTAGCAAGGCATGGAATAATGCTAAAACCACTGTCAGAACTCCAGATCTATATTTTGATCTATGTGTTAGAGATTAGTTTTAACAATTTTCTTATTTGAATAAATGTATTGGCTGAACAATAATTAGTGTTGGAATAATATATCAGCTTTTTTTCTCTGCAGTAAAACAGAGCCTCCCCTCTTCTAAATATTACCATTTTAATTATTGTGTTGCTGTTGTTGTTTAAATTATATGTTTGAAAGACAGCAGCATGGAAAACAATTTGCAAATCCCAAAGTTTGATGGAGTTGATTACCAATATTGGTCAATCAAGATGAAGACTTTTTTGATTGGGAAATATTATTGGGAGATCGTTGAATCTGAATATGAAGAGCCTGCATATTGGAATACTCTCCAACCTAATGATAAGAGATTGAAGAAAGAAGTTGAGAAGAAGAATGCAATGGCATTGTTTCACATCCAGATGGCTCTTGATAAGAGCTTGTTTCCCCAAATTGCTGATGCACAAACAACAAAAGAGGCCTGGAAGACTCTAAAAGATGCTTACCATGGCGATGATCAGATCAAGCTTGTGAAGCTACAATCCTTGAAAAGAGAATATGAGAACTTGAAGATGAAGGAGACAGAGAGTGTGGGAGATTTCTGTGTGAGAATGAAAGATGTGACTCATAAAATGGCCACTTTGGGTGAATCTGTTGCTCAAGATCAAATAATACAAAAGGTATTGAGATCTCTAACCCCAAGATGGAATACTATAGTAATTGCCATAGAAGAAAGAAAAAATTTAGCTACTATGGAGTATGATGAATTGGTTGGATCTCTTATATCACATGAGGATAGAATAAGGGACACATCTACTAGTGTTAATGAGAAGGATTTTTCTTCCCAATTGAAAATTTCAAAGAACAATGGTGCTAGTAGTAGTAGTAACAACAACAAAGGCCCGGGAAAGGGCCAAAATAAAAAATTTTCAAGAGGATCTAGAGGAAGAGGAGGTGCTCAAGGAGGAAGAGGTAGAGGCAGATTTGATAAAAGGAACATCCAATGCTATCATTGCAATAAGTATGGACATTTTGAGAGAGAGTGTAGACTGAAATCAGGTAACAATAATGCAAATTATGCCCAACAAGATGAGGATCCTTCCTCAGGTAATTTATTTTTATGTTATGGGAAAGGTGAAAGTAATGTGAATGATGTTTGGTATTTGGATTCTGGATGCTCTAACCATATTTTTGGTAACAGTGAAATATTTCCAAAGCTTGATGATAGTTACAGATCCAATATTACCCTTGGTAATAACAATACTGTGGATGTTGCGGCCAAAGGAGCCATGAATGTTCAAACAAAAGAAGGTATGAAAAGTGTTCAAGATATTTATTATACTCCCAAGTTAAAGCATAATTTGTTGAGTGTTGGGCAGCTATGTGAGAAGAATTATAGAGTGGTATTTGAGAACATGAAATGTACTATCTATGATAAGAATTGGAGAAATAAAGTGATTACAGTTGTTCCTATGACAAAGAATAGAATGTTTCCTTTGAAGTTTGGTGAAAATGACAATTAGTTTGTCAATATGGCCTATGAGGACAAAAGTTGGTTGTGGCATCTCAGGTATGGCCATTTGAATTTCAATATTTTGAAGAATCTAACATCAAATGCATTGGTTCTTGGATTGCCTAAGGTTGAAGAACATAAAAGAATTTGTGAAGGGTGTGCAAAAGGGAAGCATGCAAGAGAATCATTTCCAAAAAATAATGCATGGAGGGCCCAACACCCACTTCAGCTTATTCATTTAGATATTTGTGGTCCTATGTAAACACAAAGCTTGGGTAAGTTATCATATTTCATTACTTTTATTGATGATTACTCATGCATGTGTTGGGTGTATTTTTTGAAGACTAAGGATGAAGCCTTTGATACATTTAAAAGGTTTAAAGCTCGTGTAGAGAATGAGAAAGGGAATACAATTAGATGTTTGAGAACAGATCGTGGAAAAGAGTTTTGCTCAAAAGATTTTCAAAATTTTTGTGAGATGAATGGGATCAAAAGACAACTCACAACTACATACACACCCCAACAGAATGGAGTGGCTGAAAGGAAGAACCGTACTATAGTAGAAATAGCAAGGAGCATGTTACAAACAAAGGGTTTGAACAATTCTTATTGGCCTGATTCAGTTGCTATAGCCATATATATTCTCAACAAGAGTCCTACAAGTGCCCTACACAAGATGACTCCATATGAAGCATGGTATGAGAAAAAGCCTAACGTAAATCATTTTAATTTTTTTTTTTGTTTGGCTTATGTTCGCATCCCTTATCAGAATGGGCAAAAGCTAGATGCTAAAAGTGAATCATGTATTTTTATGGGTTATAGTGAGGAAAGAAAAGCTTAAAGATTATTCAATCCTATTACTAATAAGATTGTTGTTTCAAGAGATGTGATTTTTGATGAAGGGAGAGTTTATGGTCATCAAAAACAACATGTTGGAAAGCCAAAATCAGTTTTGGATGATGATGATATTGCTGATAATGATAATGAGCAGCTAGCTAATGGTTCTATTTCAAAATCACCAAGCCCACCAAGAAACCCCTCACCAATACCAATAGCAAGTCCATCTTCAAGTCCTCCAAGAAAGGTAAGAAGATTGAGTGATATCTATGAGAGATGTCAAAATCAAGCACATGAAGAAGATCCAATAGGTGAGATAGTAAATTTTGCATTACTTGCTAAAGCTGATTTTGAGCCATCATGTTTTGAGGATGCATGTTCTAATGAGGTTTGGATGCAAGCAATGAATGAAGAGATAGATTCCATTGATAGGAATGAAACATGGGAGCTTGTAGATCTTCCACATAAGAAGAAGAAGATTGGCACAAAATGAGTCTATAAGATCAAGTATAATAGTGATGGGAGTGTTGAAAGACACAAAGCAAGATTGGTTGCTAAAGGTTTCACTCAAAGGTATGGCATTGATTATGAAGAAAATTTTGCACCAGTAGCAAGACAAGAAACTATTAGGATGCTAATATTTCTTGCAGCTAAAAAAAAATGGAGTATTCATCACATGGATGTGAAAAGTGCCTTCTTGAATGGGTACTTAGAAGAAGAGGTATATGTGGGATAGCCACAAGATTTTGATATTCAAGGTAAAGAAGATTATGTCTACAAGTTGAAGAAGGCTTTGTATGGCCTCAAGCAAGCACCACATGCATGATATGCAAGAATAGATGGATATTTTCAGCAGAATGGCTTTCAAAGAAGTAAGAGTGAACCTACCCTTTACTACAAACAAGAAGGTAATGAAATTCTCATTGTGAGTTTGTATGTTGATGATTTGTTATATATGGGTAGTAGTTCAAAGATGAAAGATCAATTTAAAGTTGTTATGACGAATGAGTTTGAGATGAAAGATTTAGGTCTCATGAAGTACTTTCTTGGCATGGAGGTTTATCAAGGTAAAGATGAAATTTTTATTTGTCAAAAAAAGTATACAAAAGATATGTTGAAGAAATTTGATATGGCTGATTGTAAATTTCTTTCCACTCCAATTTTTCATGGAGTTACATTATGTAGAGATGATGGTGCTGAAATTGTTGATGAGACATCATACAAGAGCATTGTGGGGAGTTTGATTTTTTAACTCACTCAAGGCCTGATATTGCTTATTTAGTTTCATTGGTTTCAAGGTATATGACAAATCCATCAGAGAAACATATGAAAGCAGCCAAGAGAATTTTGAGGTATGTGAAAAGCATGGTAGATTTTGACATTCACTATTCTTCTAATAAGTTTGAGCTTGTTGGCTTTAGTGATTCAGATTGGGGAGGTTGTTTGGATGACCGAAAATCTACATCTGGTAATTGTTTTTCTTTGGGTTCTAGTTTAATTACATGGAGTTCAAAGAAGCAAAGTATAGTTGCTCTCTCTTCTACAGAAGTGGAATATGTTGCGGTCACTTCAGCTGGCACACAAGCTTTATGGCTTAGAAAGCTTCTTGAAGAAATTGGAAAGATACAGGTTCAGCCTACTATGATTTTTTGTGACAACATAAGTGCCATTAAATTGGCCAAGAATCCGGTTCATCACAGTCAGACCAAACACTTTGATCTGAAACAACATTTCATCAGAGATTTGGTACAAAATAAAGCGGTTGAGTTGAAGTACATTAGCACAAAGGAGCAAATCCTAGACATCTTCACAAAGGCAGTTGCAAAAGATCAGTTTTTGGCACTCAGAGATCGAATTGTTAGTCCTCTTAGCATTAAGGGGGAGTATGTAGAAGATCTGATGCTGCGATCAAAGTATTTTTAAAAGGAAAACTCCAGTTCCACCGCTGTTCACAGGAATTACAATTAAAACTTTCATGCATAGTTGTTAGATTGCATAGTTATCGACATTCTTTTGTAGTTTGTTAGTAGTTTCTTTTTAAATTCCTAAATTTGCTCTTTAGCAAGGCATGGAATAATGCTAAAACCACTGTCAGAACTCCATATCTATATTTTAATCTATGTGTTAGAGATTAGTTTTAACAATTTTCTTATTTGAATAAATGTATTGGCTGAACAGCAATTAGTATTAGAATAATATATCAGTTTTTTTTCTCTGCAGTAAAACAGAGCCTCCCCTGTTCTGAATATTATCATTTTAATTATCGTGTTGCTGCTGTTGTTTAAATCCTACATTCCGATCCGTGAGGTTGATTTCTGTCAACTTAGGGCAGGCAATCTGCATTGAGAAACAAGGATTCATGCATCCCAGTCTGAGATATATGAGTTTCGAAGACCGTATATAGAAACTTTTCACTCCAAAACAAAAGTAAATGGACGGATTTCAAAGATGTGGGCAGAGGTTGATGAACCCGTGAAGCTTCGCATCATCCAAACTCATCACACCTTGACAATGAAATGATCTGAGATGTCGAAAAGTCCCAACATTGTTCGGCACCTTGGAGAATTTGACGAATGCCACTTTTGGGGTAGTGAGGTCTTGACAACTCCAATCTCCGCCATGTTATGATGCCTCACAAGGGAGTCGACAAGCTTTGTCTTCAAATCTCTGTAAAAGATCTGGACGACAATTCGGCAGACCTGTTTTTCAGCAGCAAGATGAATCCAATTGTTCAAGTGGGCAAGCCTGGGGTCATCCAAGCCCACATCATTCTTCAAATGGCGGAGACGACCATCCAGGCGGAGCAGGGCATCGTTGATTATGGCATGTATACTCGCATCATTTTGCCTCTCGAAATCCTCGGGACAATATTGAAGGATGCTTGTTTTCCTCCACAAGAATCGACACCTCTGTGAAAGGGAAGAAGAGCGTACCACATCTCTGTACGAAATCCTTGGAAAGATGTGATTTAAAATAACATCATCTGGTGACGCAGAAAGCCTGTCTTTGGCAAATGCTCTTGCCCTTGACCTTGTCACTTCCATAGTGCCCTCCCCGCGCTCACTGGAGACGGAAATATGTTAATGGTCTTTTGCAGTGCTAGTTTGTGATGTTTGCTTTGCTCTTCTCTGGGCTAAGAACCATTTTCCAAGAACTATTTTCCTGCCTTCTTTATATATATGTTTTGTCTATTTTTGGATGTGTTTAATTATCATACTTATAATTGTTGATGAAATTTATAGATTTTTATAAAATTTTGAGTGAATTTGTCTCTGACAGGATTTTAAAAAAAAATTATGCAAAAACATTCTATTTGACTTGTGTCTATGTTCAAGGTGAATTGAAAAGTCAACTTACTTCTTCCATCTCTTGATTCTAGCCACTCATTTACTAAGCCCTCTCAATCCCCTTCACTAATATAAAAAATGTCTCTTAATCTATGGTCTATTTTCACCATAATCCTATAAAATATATTTTCCAATCATTTTGACATGGGATCTCATTTTATGTAATCACTCATAGCCTCTCAACCTTATCTCCAAATAATGAATCATATTATTTAATTTAAAACGTTGAATTAGAACTCAACATGAAATATTCCAATTTTTTTTCCATATGGCAATTATATGCTTTCATTTTGGATAAATGCACATTTTGAGGGGACTCAAAACCCTTACAAGTAGATTTTGAAGGAAATCTAGAGCCTAGCCAAGATGGATCTTTGGAACCAAGTTGACATGACAAGGTCTAGAAGCCCAAAATAAAAGGACACACAATAGCCAATAAATATATGGGAAAGAAGAACTTGTTGCTAAGGAGAAACCAACACCAAAGGTTGATCTCACCAAAATGATGCAATCCCTAAGTAAAGAGCTCCCCAAATAAAAACTCATAACGATCATGGCTCCTTGATCCATAAGAAAAGCTATGCAATTCCCAAAAATCATATTATGCAAAAATAGATGGACTCTCACAAGGGAATAGAACTTCCCAAAACCTACCAAGGTCATAAACTAAAAATGAATGTCAACTAGAATGGGCCCTTAAAACTTATTAGCATCCATCTAGTCAAAAGCACAAGAACAATAAAAGAGGTGTTTAAAGAAGAACCTAGAAATAAAAGAGGTGAGAAAATATAGCCCCTAAATAATGGAACCTTCAAACAATCCATCAGGTAGACATGACACCATTATTATAGACTGAATGGGGAAAGGTAAGAGAAAAAAAGTTCAATGAAGAGCTCTCTTAGAATCCATGAAACGTAATCTACAAAGAATGAAAATATTCAACTTATTGGGTTGGTTAGAGCCACCCAAAACTGAATCTTGGTTGAGAAAGATATTTGAAACTAGTACATTGGTACTCACAAGATATCAATTACTTAGAAAAAGAACAACCTTCATGCCTCAAAGAAAAGAAATAAAACTACGATTAGCTAACAAACCTCATGCTCTTCGTACTTCAAACCATGTGGGAGAAGAGAGGAATATCCAAACAATTATTTTAGGTGATGCTAGAGCACCCACAACTCCAATCTTGAACCTCCTCTAAAAAATGAGCATTATTGAGTATGCAGGTGCAGTAAGAGAAAGGAACTCCCTCAAAAAAAAATTAAGAAGCCAACATTATAAAAGGATGAGATCCATGTGGCCATTTCTCAAAATAGACTAGATTCACTATAAAGAGAGCCCAACAAAGATGAAGCCAAGTATGCCTAGAGACAAAAAGAATGAGGGAGGCCCTCATGAATCAAGAAGGAGGCTAATCCTTAGTCTAGAGGTTTATCCAAAAGAAATAGTAACTACAAAAAGAGTACAATCATGTAACGCCCCGCTCGGGAACCCAAGAGAAATAAACCTAACATGTTACAATGTTTACTGAACTATTTTTTTTTTTGAAGTTTAAACAACATCAAGATAACATTAATGCGGAAGCAATATGAACATACACAACAAATACACATTTGCAATTACAGATATAGTTTCAATTCCTCAAAGGTTCCTTTACGTTGAGTCACATTTAATAATCTTAAATTAATTAGTTTAAGTTTCAAGTACAATGTCTCAAGATCATAAAGGAATAACAGATACATAGTCGCATAAGCAAATGCATAAGTATAAACAATACAATGAAAGTACATCCAATCAATAACATCCACTGCACATGTCGCAGGGTATGTGAAAATAGATACTGTACAATAGAATACATGATAACATATATACTTCATCTGAAAAGAAGTCTCTGAAATAAGAAGTAAGAATGATAAAGGTACATCTTCTACAATGAACATCCAACAGCTGGAAATGTGAAGGGGAACCCAAATGGTAAGAAGACACTACCTCCCGACCGCGTGGTTACCTAGTCAGGCTTCCACTCCCACCATGCAGGGAAGATAATGAACGATCCACAAACGGCTATCAAACATAAAACACTCCTAGGCATGGAATACCTACTAGCCAAAACTATCTCAAAGGTAACACATACTACTCAAGAAGATAAAATAAACCAAAAAGAAAGAACACTCAATCCAATACTGACATCACATAACCAAACATCATACACAAACCAAGTATAAACCAAATACCAAGATCACAAGATAAAGTCAACAAAAGATAATCCTCCTCAAGTCAAAAACCACATGTCAAAAGTACAACATAATGAAACACCAATCATCATCAATGAAAGTAAGTAACCACAATAAACACATCCAACAATAGATACACCACCAACAATAAGTACACCACATCCAACAATAAGTACAACACCAGAGATACACAAAAACTACAGAGGAGACTTAGGCTACATACTAGGGAGTGTCATCACATGGCTGCTTGAGTTACCCTGGACTGATCTCTTAATAGACCCCGGACCCTCAAGCGTTGAGTTACCCTGGACTGGTTACTCTGAACCCCGGACCCTCAACACCACACATGTGGAAACTAGAAAGCCCTCTCAAGAAGACGAGGCACTCATCTCATTCCCATCCTTAGTCTATACAAGCACTCAAGGCATGGGTAAATCAAAAATCTCTAACTTATCTTTTTAGTGTGTTTTCCCCCCCATAAATTTTAATTACTAGGTTATCACTTATTACATAACTTGCATTAGGTTACCCTGGTACTGACCACTTTGGGTCCCGGACCCCTATGCAAGCCACTCCCAAGTCACATACCTAGAAAGCCTCTCCTAAGCACATAAAAACACAGTTGTGTCCCATACCACAACACTCATAAAGATCAAACTCGGTTCCTTAACAGGCAACCCAAAAATAAGATGGCAAACCCAAGTACACATAATTGCTCCACAAAGTAAATCTCATAAATATAATTTCAATATGAATCACAAAACACATTATGACATCCAGCCATATAAATAGTATAAAATAAATCTCACAAAAACCTCTGGTGTACCCTCTAGACTGGTCGACATCTAATCAACCTCAAAATCCAAAAGCACAGACAATACATGCAAATAATATAATTTCATGGTTTGCATTTGATTTGAAATACACAATAGAGTTACCAGTAGAGCTTCAGTTTTAATTTGTGTTTCAAAGCATAAATTTTAAGTAAATAAGTCTCAAAGATCACCCATACAAATTATCTCGTTCTTAGTTTGAATTTTACCCTTATTGATTTTTAGTCAATTTCCTAAAAACAATCAAAGAATAATTTATTTAAATTATTAAATTAATACTTGCTGATTCTTAAAGATATAACCTATTACTTTTATCAATATTAAATACATTTGTCTCTTAACTGAACATCTTATATTATTAATTAATTCTCATTAAATAAAATTTAACTAGATTAATTAACAATCTCTAACTTTGTTAATATTCATTAATTATAATTTTAAACAAATTTAATATAATTAAATAAGTATATTATTATATATAATATTAAAAATTATTATTGAAAATCATAATATTTAAAATTAATAATTAATAATTTAATTTTAATATAAATTAATTTTAACTAACTTAAATAATATAAAAAAAAACATAATATTAAAACTTTTTAAAAGAAACAACCTACGGCTTAATAATCGCCGACCCTTATAAAGGGTTGTTGCCGTGGTGGCTTCGCTGCTGCAGTAGCAGCAGCGTACTGCCTTTACGGCAGTACCTGCTGCTACGGCAGCAGTCATAGCTGCCGTGCAGCATACCTTATGCCGCCGATCCAAGGAAATGGGTGGGGTACGGTGGGGTACCCACCCCAAATTATATTATTTATTATTATTTTTTTTCTTTTTCTTAATTTAATTTCATTTATAATTTAATACAATTGCTATATATGTTTTTATAAAATTATTATATATGATGTTTAAGAGGAGTTTTGTAAATTTATAAATTACAATTTTTATTTTATTAAAATATATGATACTCATTTTAAACAAACTCCACAATAATATATATATATATATATATATATATATATATATATATATATCACATTATTAATCTAATAGGAACACTAAGTTTAATTATTCGAATTTCTAATTCAAAATTTTCTTTTTATTTCAAACCCTTTCTTGGATTAATATCGTTCTTAAAGTCTATTAGAAAAAAAAAGACAACATTTATCTTCTAAATCTCAAACCCGATTTCAAAATCCAATAGATTATTGTATTTGCTTGATTTCTTATTAAATCTTATTCTTATTAAAAATACAACCCTCTAAAGTAAACTCAGCGAGGTATCCATTAAGTCCATGTACAGATATTTCTCAATCAAGAACAAATATTTGCATACCAGGAAAACAACACATGCAAAAGACACGGAGCAGACAGAAGTTTGAAAAGCGAAAACTACTATACAATTAAATCACAAGATCCTACCTGGATCTGATGCTAACCTCTGACAACTAAATGCAAATTCCTACCGCAAGCAAAATCTTTCAAGCCACGTAAAATCCTTTTCCTTCCAAACCCTTCGAGTTGCTCTCCATAAATCTGTGTGTGCCCTAAAATCTGTGTCTGAAAAACTTGTGTCCCCAATAATGACCTGAAAACCCTCTAATATAGAATCTAATTACCCTTTAGGGTTTCTAACTCCACAACTCTAAAATTACAATTATTTTATTTAATTAATTCTTCATGCACAATTAATTCGCTTTTAATTAAAATATTATTTTATTTTTCCTTCATGCACTTTAAGTGAACTGTTAAATTACTTTATTTAACTAGCCACTTGACTTTAATAAATTTATAACTTTTTTAAATCTCATGTGCACATTATTAAAATATCTTTATTCAAGTTCATATTTTTATCTTTTAATTAATTTTATTTTTAACTCATGCATAATTCATGCGAACTATAATCTTTATGATAATTAAATATCTTTTCACTTTTAATTTCATTTTTAGAAACTTAATTGATAAAATATTTATTAACTTAAATAACAATAATATTTAACATTTATTTAAAAATGCACTCTAAATATATTATTATTAAATTAAATAAATATAATCACGTTCTAAATTTAAACTTTAACTTTTATCTCCAATATTTAATTCTCTCTTATTTAATTAATTCATTCATGCACAATTAATTTTCTTTTTAATTAAGATATTCTTTAATTAATCCTTCATGCACTTTAAGTGAATTGTTAAATTACTTTATTTAACTTTCTACTTTGACTTTGCTTTTAAAGTTAATTTATAATTTTAATCTCATGCGTACTTTATTAAAATACCTTTATTCAAGTTCACATGTTTTTATCTTTTAAATTAATCTCTTATATTTAAAACTCATTCATGCGAACTTAAATCTTTTCCATAAATTAATATCTTTTTTCTTTTTTTAATATATTTTTGAACGTTTTAATTTGATAAATATTTATTAACTTAAATAACAATAATATTTAGCATTTATTTAAAAATGAACTCTAAATATATTATTATTAAATTAATAAATATTATTACGTTCTAAATTTAATCTTAAAACTTTTATCTTCAATTTAATTCTTTATATTTAATTAATTTCTCAATTAATTAAATATAATTAAATATTCATAATATCATAATAATTTTCCATTAAATTAAATTATTAATTTAATCTATTAATTAGACTTAATTAATAGAAAATACATCAAACACTCACAAAACAACATACACACAAAAATACTCACGGGTTTTAAAAAGGGTAGATAGTCTGTTACGAGTCCTCCTTGCAGGACAAGTATTATAGGCTTATGGCTAGGATTGGACCTAATCATTATCTTCCCATTCTCACCATTTGAGTATTTGTAATAGGGCGCGCTCATCCTGGCAATTCAGGGAAGTCGATGCCCAGTACCTACATCCTGCATAAAAGACGAGCATGTACATGTATATAATATATCTAAACTAAACAGACAATGGCGGGGAGTGGTTCATCGTGTAGATCCTGACTAGCAGGTGACTACGACTCCCTCCCTTAACCACATCAAACACGTCAGACAGAAAGATAAAATAAACACACACACCATACACATGCAAGTATGGGGTAAGTATAATAATCACAAATCTAAGATCAAATGCGTACATATAATAATGCATCTCTATCAATACAACATAATCATCATTAAAGACATCATGTTAACATTTTTTGAAAAAAACCACATTTACTAACTAGGATCATCAAAATACCATTAACAACACATGAATGAAATCAACTAAGCAATAATAACCGATGCATTTGTAATCAAAGTCGTGGAATAATATCATAATAATGTAAATCTAGTATCTCTAAAACTAATCAATGCATAAAATTAGCTTAAAAGAATTTGACAATGATAATAGAATGTGAACTAGGGGCAGGCACTACATCCACCCCCCCTAGAATTAGGCTTACTCCTGGAAGCCCACAAGAATGATAACACTAAAGGACTCACTGTGCGGGTCCCATTGAACCCTTCCCCCCTATAGAAGGATATGACTCTACTAATAACATTACAACACACTTAGAGCAATATGATTCTAGTTTAATAATAAACCGAAAATTATATTGATCCAACATTCATCTTTTAAACAAATACTGAAATAAATCCCATAGCACTGGATCTAGAACTAGAAGTCATCTCTCCTACAACACCTAAACACAACAACGACATCTAAGAATCCATCATAACCATAGGGTCATAACTACCAACACAAACCAATAATCCAAAAAGTTTTATAAGTTTTCTAGTTCCATGTTTAGAATCTATATCATTTCAAAGTTTGTTGTTCAACAGTTTGGTTTCAAGTTTGATGTCAATATAAGTTTGTCATTTAAATACGTTGTAAGTTTACTAATTGCTCAAGTGATGGCGCACATAATGCCCAGAGTTTCCAATGTTGAAACTCAGGCTCTGATACCATATGTAACGCCCCGCTCGGGAACCCAAGAGAAATAAACCTAACATGTTACAATGTTTACTACATTATTTTTTTTTTTGAAGTTTTAAAAACATCAAGATAACATTAATGCGGAAGCAATATGAACATACACAACAAATACACATTTGCAATTACAGATATAGTTTCAATTCCTCAAAGGTTCCTTTACGTTGAGTCACATTTAATAATCTTAAATTAATTAGTTTAAGTTTCAAGTACAATGTCTCAAGATCATAAAGGAATAACAGATACATAGTCGCATAAGCAAATGCATAAGTATAAACAATACAATGAAAGTACATCCAATCAATAACATCCACTGCACATGTCGCAGGGTATGTGAAAATAGATACTGTACAATAGAATACATGATAACATATATACTTCATCTGAAAAGAAGTCTCTGAGATAAGAAGTAAGAATGATAAAGGTACATCTTCTACAATGAACATCCAACAGCTGGAAATGTGAAGGGGAACCCAAATGGTAAGAAGACACTACCTCTCGACCGCGTGGTTACCTAGTCAGGCTTCCACTCCCACCGTGCAGGGAAGATAATGAACGATCCACAAACGGCTATCAAACATAAAACACTCCTAGGCATGGAATACCTACTAGCCAAAACTATCTCAAAGGTAACACATACTACTCAAGAAGATAAAATAAACCAGAAAGAAAGAACACTCAATCAAATACTGACATCACATAACCAAACATCATACACAAACCAAGTATAAACAAAATACCAAGATCACAAGATAAAGTCAACAAAAGATAATCCTCCTCAAGTCAAAAACCACATGTCAAAAGTACAACATAATGAAACACCAATCATCATCAATGAAAGTAAGTAACCACAATAAACACATCCAACAATAGATACACCACCAACAATAAGTACACCACATCCAACAATAAGTACACCACCAGAGATACACAAAAACTACAGAGGAGACTTAGGCTACATACTAGGGAGTGTCATCACATGGCTGCTTGAGTTACCCTAGACTGATCTCTTAATAGACCCCGGACCCTCAAGCATTGAGTTACCCTGGACTGGTTACTCTGAACCCCGGACCCTCAACATCACACATGTGGAAACTAGAAAGCCCTCTCAAGAAGACGAGGCACTCATCTCATTCCCATCCTTAGTCTATACAAGCACTCAAGGCATGGGTAAATCAAAAATCTCTAACTTATCTTTTTAGTGTGTTTTCCCCCCCATAAATTTTAATTACTAGGTTATCACTTATTACATAACTTGCATTAGGTTACCCTAGTACTGACCACTTTGGGTCCTGGACCCCTATGCAAGCCAATCCCAAGTCACATACCTAGACAACCTCTCCTAAGCACATAAAAACACAGTTGTGTCCCATACCACAACACTCATAAAGATCAAACTCGGTTCCTTAATAGGCAACCCAAAAATAAGATGGCAAACCCAAGTACACATAATTGCTCCACAAAGTAAATCTCATAAATATAATTTCAATATGAATCACAAAACACATTATGACATCCAGCCATATAAATAGTATAAAATAAATCTCACAAAAACATCTGGTGTACCCTCTAGACTGGTCGACATCTAATCAACCTCAAAATCCAAAAGCACAGACAATACATGCAAATAATATAATTTCATGGTTTGCATTTGATTTGAAATACACAATAGAGTTACCAGTAGAGCTTCAGTTTTAATTTGTGTTTCAAAGCATAAATTTTAAGTAAATAAGTCTCAAAGATCACCCATACAAATTATCTCGTTCTTAGTTTGAATTTTACCCTTATTGATTTTTAGTCAATTTCCTAAAAACAATCAAAGAATAATTTATTTAAATTATTAAATTAATACTTGCTAATTCTTAAAGATATAACCTATTACTTTTATCAATATTAAATACATTTGTCTCTTAACTGAACATCTTATTTTATTAATTAATTCTCATTAAATAAAATTTAACTAGATTAATTAACAATCTCTAACTTTGTTAATATTCATTAATTATAATTTTAAACAAATTTAATATAATTAAATAAGTATATTATTATATATAATATTAAAAATTATTATTGAAAATCATAATATTTAAAATTAATAATTAATAATTTAATTTTAATATAAATTAATTTTAAATAACTTAAATAATATAAAAAAAAACATAATATTAAAACTTTTTAAAAGAAACAACCTACGGCTTAATAATCGCCGACCCTTATAAAGGGTGGCTGCCGTGGTGGCTTCGCTGCTGCAGTAGCAGCAGCGTACTGCCTTTACGGCAGTACCTGCTGCTACGACAGCAGTCATAGCTGTTGTGCAGCATACCTTATGCTGCCGATCCAAGGAAATGGGTGGGGTACCCACCCCAAATTATATTATTTATTATTTTTTTTTCTTTTTCTTAATTTAATTTCATTTATAATTTAATACAATTGCTATATATGTTTTTATAAAATTATTATATATGATGTTTAAGAGGAGTTTTGTAAATTTATATATTACAATTTTTATTTTATTAAAATATATGATACTCATTTTAAACAAACTCCACAATAATAATATATATATATATATATATATATATATATATATATATATATATATCACATTATTAATCTAATAGGAACACTAAGTTTAATTATTCGAATTTCTAATTCAAAATTTTCTTTTTATTTCAAACCCTTTCTCGGATTAATATCGTTCTTAAAGTCTATTAGAAAAAAAAAGACAACATTTATCTTCTAAATCTCAAACCCGATTTCAAAATCCAATAGATTATTGTATTTTCTTGATTTCTTATTAAATCTTATTCTTATTAAAAATACAACCCTCTAAAGTAAACTCGGCGAGGTATCCATTAAGTCCATGTACAGATATTTCTCAATCAAGAACAAATATTTGCATACCAGGAAAACAACACATGCAAAAGACACGGAGCAGACAGAAGTTTGAAAAGCGAAAACTACTATACAATTAAATCACAAGATCCTACCTGGATCTGATGCTAACCTCTGACAACTAAATGCAAATTCCTACCGCAAGCAAAATCTTTCAAGCCACGTAAAATCCTTTTCCTTCCAAACCCTTCGAGTTGCTCTCCATAAATCTGTGTGTGCCCTAAAATCTGTGTCTGAAAAACTTGTGTCCCCAATAATGACCCGAAAACCCTCTAATATAGAATCTAATTACCCTTTAGGGTTTCTAACTCCACAACTCTAAAATTACAATTATTTTATTTAATTAATTCTTCATGCACAATTAATTCGCTTTTAATTAAAATATTATTTTATTTTTCCTTCATGCACTTTAAGTGAACTGTTAAATTACTTTATTTAACTAGCCACTTGACTTTAATAAATTTATAAGTTTTTTTAAATCTCATGTGCACATTATTAAAATATCTTTATTCAAGTTCACATTTTTATCTTTTAATTAATTTTATTTTTAACTCATGCATAATTCATGCGAACTATAATCTTTATGATAATTAAATATCTTTTCACTTTTAATTTCATTTTTAGAAACTTAATTGATAAAATATTTATTAACTTAAATAACAATAATATTTAACATTTATTTAAAAATGCACTCTAAATATATTATTATTAAATTAAATAAATATAATCACGTTCTAAATTTAAACTTTAACTTTTATCTCCAATATTTAATTCTCTCTTATTTAATTAATTCATTCATGCACAATTAATTTTCTTTTTAATTAAGATATTCTTTTATTAATCCTTCATGCACTTTAAGTGAATTGTTAAATTACTTTATTTAACTTTCCACTTTGACTTTGCTTTTAAAGTTAATTTATAATTTTAATCTCATGCGTACTTTATTAAAATACCTTTATTCAAGTTCACATGTTTTTATCTTTTAAATTAATCTCTTATATTTAAAACTCATTCATGCGAACTTAAATCTTTTCCATAAATTAATATCTTTTTTCTTTTTTTAATATATTTTTGAACGTTTTAATTTGATAAATATTTATTAACTTAAATAACAATAATATTTAGCATTTATTTAAAAATGAACTCTAAATATATTATTATTAAATTAATAAATATTATTACGTTCTAAATTTAATCTTAAAACTTTTATCTTCAATTTAATTCTTTATATTTAATTAATTTCTCAATTAATTAAATATAATTAAATATTCATAATATCATAATAATTTTCCATTAAATTAAATTATTAATTTAATCTATTAATTAGACTTAATTAATAGAAAATACATCAAACACTCACAAAACAACATACACACAAAAATACTCACGGGTTTTAAAAAGGGTAGATAGTCTGTTACGAGTCCTCCTTGCAGGACAAGTATTATAGGCTTATGGCTAGGATTGGACCTGATCATTATCTTCCCATTCTCACCATTTGAGTATTTGTAATAGGGCGCGCTCATCCTGGCAATTCAAGGAAGTCGATGCCCGGTACCTACATCCTGCATAAAAGACGAGCATGTACATGTATATAATATATCTAAACTAAACAGACAATGGCGGGGAGTGGTTCATCGTGTAGATCCCGACTAGCAAGTGACTACGACTCCCTCCCTTAACCACATCAAACACGTCAGACAGAAAGATAAAATAAACACACACACCATACACATGCAAGTATGGGGTAAGTATAATAATCACAAATCTAAGATCAAATGCGTACATATAATAATGCATCTCTATCAATACAACATAATCATCATTAAAGACATCATGTTAACATTTTTATGAAAAAAACCACATTTACTAACTAGGATCATCAAAATACCATTAACAACACATGAATGAAATCAACTAAGCAATAATAACCGATGCATTTGTAATCAAAGTCGTGAAATAATATCATAATAATGTAAATCTAGTATCTCTAAAACTAATCAATGCATAAAATTAGCTTAAAAGAATTTGACAATGATAATAGAATGTGAACTAGGGGCAGGCACTACAAATCAAGATGCATCAATATTTAAGAATATTAAGGAAAGAAAGGATACTAAGAGAGGGGGTGAATCACCATTCTATATTACTTTTGTACCCTTTCAATTTTGATTAGTATTAACAGTTAAATATCCACTTTGGTAAACATGCACATACATTACTTCAATACTGAAATTAAATTAAATGTGACTAATATAATTCAACATACATATGTAAAGGTAAAATATAATACCATTAAACATGACATAGTAATGGGTCACACAAAAATTCTTGATTGGAGGAAAAGCTATGGTGGGGATGGTTCACACAAATCCTTCGCTATTGCAGTAAGAGGTTGCCTTGTTAAGGCTATGATATTGTGCCACTTTTGGTGACTTCCTCTGTTAGGAGTAGATTTTCAAGTTCTACCTTTTTAGACGATTTTACAACACAATGCTATATATGTACTCTATTATGAGATTTATAGAAAAAAAAAATGAAGTCTACCTTGTGAAATGATATAACATCTACAATGATTTTAAAATAGTAGTAAACTAATATTTATAATAGAAACTTTCTTTGTTGCTCAAATCTTTTCCTCTATTAGGAGTAGATTTTCAAGTTCTACCTTTTTAGACGATTTTACAACGCAATGCTATATATGTACTCTATTATGAGATTTATAGAAAAAAAAAATTAAGTCTACCTTGTGAAATGATATAACATCTACAATGATTATAAAATAGTAGTAAACTAATATTTATAATAGAAACCTTCTTTGTTGCTCAAATCTTTCATATATTCATTGATTCATCACCTCTGATTGACGTATATAATCCTTTCTTGTGCTGTTAGAAAACCCTAATATACAATACAACTACCTTCTAAAACCTTTAGATCATTCCTCTCATAGCTTTAATAATAGTAGTAATCAACTTCATCGACAATATCAGCAGCAACAACAACATCAAACTATTCCTTATAGGTCTTTAAATATTAGTTATTTTCCTCTCTAATCATTAACCTAATTAGGATTTAAGAATTATGTAGAATTTATATAGATTAAAATCAATGATCTAGAATCATCCTTTTCTCTTCATGTTCCCTCTATTTCATTCCTTTTATTAATCTCTATTCTACCTAGGAATCATACAAAATCATGTTAATTTTCTCACTAGATCTGACCAAATACATTGCTTGATTTTGCAAATGTAGTTTCATACTCACTCGAACAGGTACACATAAGATTTTGTACCATTCCAAAAAAAAAGTTTGTTTCCTGCATAACTCTCTCTACACTCTATTTATGTTTGGTGGGAATGTTATACCTCGGTGTCTTATCTCAGCTCAGGAAAATAGATTATTGCCCAGTAATTTAGTGTTCACAGACTGATACCTCCTGCTCTCATAAACTCTCTTTTGACACTAACGACAATATGAATGTATCTTCAGGTAACATTATTCATGCACGATAGGTACAAATCGACTTCGTCAAAATTATGTAGCCCCCCTGCATACATACTTCCTTTACTTCACAAATTCATCCCCGATATAACATGTGGCTTGCGAAATTCTTTTTTCCAAAAACGTTTTTTTGTATACATTTTATATGCACTCCTTGTATATTATATCTGAGTATATAAAGCATAGTCATTTTCCCCTTTTTGATACTTACGCTAGAAACTTCAAAACTTTGAACCAATGAAAAAGTTTACTTAAAACTTACTCTCAAATGGTCAAGAGATTATTGATGACTACAAATCTAATCATATGACCTGCAATGGATAATCTAGGTGTACAAATCAAGTCTTTTTCTTACTTTATATCTCCTTTCATGACCTCTATGAGGCAGTAACATAGCCTTCATTTTATTTATTTTAATCCTTATTCTTTCTTCTTCTACTAATAAGACATCTTGGAACCCATGTCGAACCTTCACTTAAGAATAGTGAATAATGTAAGATCTAGGGGTAGTGTTATATTTTTCTACATATGACTTCATATATTATGCATTTTATCTCTGATATCCTATGTAAGATGTGGAATATTGCACAAATTCTTAAACAATGAAAGAAAATTTTGGAAAATGGTGTTTGACTGGGTAACTAAAGTGGAAAACTCTAGTTGTTGCAATGCAATATCTTTAACAACAAATTCTAACATTTTATTTTCAAATTATTCTTAGATATCTTCATAGTTTTTTCTTGTGCATCCACATCAAAATCATTCAACTTTTCAACTATATGTACAAGTTTTTCAACTATGGAGATCTTATCATCAAGTTCAACATAATAAAAAAGATCTAACTATATATCCTTGATATCATATAACACTTATTTTTGCTTGTGCTCCTTCCCTAACTAACCTTTCTCTTCTATTTTACTATGTATAATTCACCATATACTTCTAGAGCATCTAGATCTACTATATTTTGATTCCAATTTGGTATTATAATGACTTCATCTAGTGTAACAAGATTGAATTTGAGTATTGCTATCTTTTTCTTTTGTTACTTGGTTCTTTTAAGACTAACTATGCTTCTGCTTGGTGTTGGTCCTTTGGGGCAATGTCACCTTCCTCTCTTGGTTAGTTTTGCTAGGCTCGGTCTTTCTTTTTATCATCCTGCTTGCAATTTTATTTTTTTGTGGAACTAATTGTATCTGTGGTACGTGAGGCTTTAACTCATATTGTTTCAATGTATCCTTGTTTTGTTCACTTAGTAAACTTTTGTTGGGTTGAGCATCCTCCCTTTAATTCCCTCACTAGGAGGCCCCTGGGCTTGTATCCTAGTAGTAGTAGAAGAATAATCTTCTCTATTTTCTATTGTTTCTCCTCCTATTTGTGTATTTTCATCATAAACATTTTCAATATGGTATTCATTATTTGTGTCTCCTACTCTAGTAGTTTGGGTCTGATGCTTGAGTTTCTTTACATCTCCATCCATTGGAATAATTTTTATAATTAAATATTTTAAATATTCAAGAGTTTTATTATTTAACCTTTGAGATTTATTTTGCACTCTAGGCTTCTTTTATTCCTTGATTTTTTCGATGACAGGTGCTTAGACAGGTATATGTGTATTTGTTGACTCAGTTGGTGTATGACCTTTTGTATTAGGCTCAATGTTATTCATAAAATCTTCATATTTCTTCACTTTTTCTCCCATGTCTTCTCCATTAATATCATTAATGGTAATATTATCATCTTTGTTAGTAATATCTTTGACCATATTGTGTACTTCATCAGTTAAATTTTGAACAAACTCATCTCCTTGGTTATCAAGCTCTATATATCAACAATATTGATACTCTCCTTAGGGTCTTTGATATTGTATCTTTATTTCCATACCCTTTAGCCATGTAGATTAACATCACTCAATCATCCTCCCAACACATGTAATGCCCTTTGTTTTCATTGAAATCTCTTCTTGCATATTTTTCTGCAGCACTGATTTCTATAACCAAAAATTATGGCATGATTGTTTCTAGAGTTATCTCTCATTCATTTTTTAGTTATTAAGGCATGTTTTAATCTATTATGAACCCTTTTGTATAATTCTTCTAGCATCAAGTTTCCAATTTCAATAAGTGCATACTTTAACTTGGCCATCATATCAATCAAAGCATCTTCAATCTCTTTCTTATCATCATCATTGATATCTTGATACTTAAAGAATTTAAAAGTAGAAAACCCTCCTTGTTTCCTTAGGGATTCTATCATTTCACCATTGATTTCAGGCTTGATGTTCAAAGCAGCTCTAAAATATATTACATCATCAAAATAAATCAAGTGTCATTGTCCTTTTCTACAATTAACTTTCTTCTCCTTCATCCTATCCATTGAATTGAGGATGTAGTTGTATTCTTCCTTTTTCTATTTAACATTTTTATTCGTGATTGAGATCCCTTTTTTATTTTTACAAATCTATTTTACATAGGAGGGGTGGCATCAATAGCATCTTTTCTCATCAATCTTGTATTCCTAGGACTTGATAGAGTGGAAGGCAGATTTATCTTTCCCTTCTTCTCCTCAAGTACAACTATAACCAATTGTTTTCCATTATCCTCTTCTCCTTCAACATCTTCTCCTTTTCTCATGGTAATCATTAGGGTTGGATTTTTATTCTCTTCTCAAGATGTTCCCTTGATTGGTAATCATTTCATATGTTTTCCTTTTAATATTAGGAGTAATGATATCTATTTTTATCCTCTATTTTGCCTCATCATATGTGCAAAAGGCTTTGGCCCATCTATTCACAAGTTCCTTTAGAATTTCCTCAATGGCTTCTATAGCTTGATCAATATTTATCCCATACTCCATGGACTCTATCAACACGACTCTAGGTTGAACAACTTGTATCAAAGTGTTATCATTGTCAACTAGGAAACATATACCATTTGTGCATTTTTCAAGAAGTGGAATTCTAATTTTTTGTCTTAGGTGAATTCTACCAACAAAGAAAACATATACCATGCATGCATTTTTCAGGAAGTGGGAGTATAACTCTTTGTCTTAGGTGAATTCTACTAACAAAATATTTAAAGTGTGAAGATAAAATATCATTAAAGTTATCTTTCAACCTTTTAATGTATTTATTAATCTAGTAAATTACTAGTCTTTTGACATCCAAATCAATAGTTCTAATCGTGGGAATATAGATTTTCATGTAGAAAAATTTACATATCAATAGTGACCTAAATTTCTAGGTGTTAGCCTTTAAGATCCAAATAGTTTTCATATTTTTTATTATCTCAATTATATCTTAGAGATGTCTAAATTCAAACCTTTGTTCACTATTTTATAGAATAAGTCCACAACTCCACAAGATACAATATCAGGCCTTCTATATAGATATATCTTATAAGAAAAAATGTATGATGAAAATCACATCTCTAAACAAGTGATTGTAGAGACATTGAAACCTCTTACATCCTATTTGTCTTTTGTGTTGTAATGTTCCCAACTTTTAATAAAATATTTAATTGAGTTAATTAATTAAATGAACCTATAATTCAAATAATATCACAAGGGCTTATTTAATTAATTGATTTAATTAATAAAGGGATTGCTCTTTATTTTATTTTATATTTTTTTTAGTACTTGTTGACTTATTGTCATTTTGTAATCCTTCAGGAAGTTTCTGTGAAGCCCCTTATAACGCCTTCTTGTAAGTTTTTTTAGGCATGCTTTTGGATTATTTTCTATGTAGAACGAATTCCTATTAGAGTTCTAGATCATTCGCCATTTTAGAAGTGAAAGATCTTCCCTATTTGGCTTGCGTGGTTTTGATGGGATTTAACCCTCACCCTATTCTATCTGTATTTGATTTTGGCAAATATTGATATATTTTATGGAGTGACTTTGTCGGTATCTCTTGTTTGTGTATCTAAATTACTTTTCAAATATTGTTGATTACTAGGAATTGTATGTAACTCACTAACCGTGGTGTAGGACCTCCCTCACTACATTCTCCATGATTTCCTTCTCCATCCTGCACCATACAAATTTTTGTTTACTTACTATATGGCTACCCAAGGCCCACTGTACAACCCTACTGCTACTGTACTAGACCATTAGATGACTTAACCCATCACCATATGGACATCCTTCTTGGACTGTATGATCACCTCTTTTGCCTCCTAGTTCCACCATACCTGATGCACTAACTACTTGAGGCATGAAGGAGAACTACCTAAGGCACTAGAAAGACTACTCAAGGCATGAAGGAGAACTACCTGAGACACTAGTAAGGCTACCTAAAGCATGGAGGGAGAACTACTTGAAGCATTGCTATGGGGAGCACACGACAAGATTACCTAAGTAATTTCCTATAGATCAAGATCACCTGCAAGTTGAGTTCAACTTAGGAACATTATAGTGGTATCAGAGCTGGTGATCTTGCGAGCCTATTAGGAAATTGAGCTCAAATCATGGTGTCGAATGATGCATTGATTGAGACATTGAAGAAAATCAAGGAGTGGGTGATTGGTGGATGGGAGAGAGACACATCTCTGAAGGATTATATGGAATTGCAAATGAAGTATCCATCATCTTAGCACACTAAAATCTTCAACAATTTTCCAAAGTAGCAAATTGATAAGTGGCTACAAGGTGAAGTTATACAAGCACAAGAGGTAAATGAAGAGTCACATGAGGAATCACAAGAATCTATTGCTATACCTACAAGTGGAAAGCATCTTAAACATCAAGATGAAAAAAATGATGAAGATCTTTGCAATAATTTCATCAAACCAACACTCATGGATCACATTGATGAAAATTTAGGCCTATTGGTTATCCTCAAAAGGAGAAATCTCTACCAAATATTGTTCAAATTCATGGAGATGCTACAGATGATTCCTTGCATGAGAAACCCAATTGATTGATTATGGAGTTTATCCTTTGGTTGAGCCCATCTTTAAGGCACTATCAGGTATGGAGGTTGTGTCTTTTGTCAAGGCTACATGTCTATCACCGAAGCTATGTCCATATTCTTGGTCATGTTTATTGCCAAGGATGCATGCCCGTCACCATTATTGTATTTATTGTCGTATCCATCATCATATAGTGGATCATGAACATTAAAATGGTTATCTCTATTGCCATTTTGTGTTTGTCACTATGGCTACATCCATAATAGTGACTACTTCTATTGCCATGTACATTACTAAGGAGATCTTCATTATTGACACTTTATTCATCATTGAATTTTTGTGTGTTGTTGAAGCTCTATTTGTAGCTGAAATTTTCTCCATCATCAAGGTTTCATCTATTGCTAAGCTACTCTCTATTGAGGCTCTCTCTATCATGGTACTCATGGTTGGGGATCCGTTTTTTGAGTTACTCTTCCTTAAGGTTCCCTTCACTGAGGCTCCCTTCATTGCACTACTTTTTGTTGAGGCTTTATCCATCACAAATATTCTATAGCATTTATCCAGAGGGCATTTTCCAGTCAAGAGTGTAATACTAGTCACTATGGTCATGTTAGTGCCTAAATTTGTGCCGGCCTCAATGGCTATGCCTATGACCATAACCAAAGTGATCTTTGAACATGATAGTGTAAAAAAAATTTATTTATTGGTGTCATTGGCATCGTACTGATCAGTATGAAAATATTTATATTAGAGTGGCACAACGAAAGTTGGATGATGGTGTGTTACAATAGAGATTTGATGTCAACTCACATGATCTACTTGTGCATTTTATTTGGGATCTAGGAATTGATGGTGTGGATTAGATAGAAAATTTCTCGAGGACAAGCAATCTTTGGGCAGCAAGGATTTGTAATGTTCCCAATTTTTAATAAAATATTTAATTAAGTTAATAAAATAAATGGTCCTATAATTCAAATAATATCACAAGGGCTTATTTAACTTTAATTGATTTAATTAATAAAGGGGTCAATCTTTATTTTTGTTTAGTACTTGTTAGCTTATTGTCATTTTGTAATACTTCAGCAAGGTTTCTCGAAGCCCTTTATAAGGCCTTTTGTAAGTTGTTTTAGGCATGCTTTTGGATTATTTTCTATGTACGATGAATTCCTTTTGGTGTTTTGGATCGTTTTCCATTTTAGAAGTGAAAGATCTTCCCTATTTAGCTTGTGTGGTTTTGGTGGGATTTAACGCTTGCCCTATTATGTCTGTATTTGATTTTGGAAAATATCAATATATTTTGTAGAGTGACTTTATTGGTATCTCTTGTTTGTATATTTGAAGTACTTGTCAAATATTGTTGATTATTGGGAATCGTATGTAACTCACTAACCGTGGTGCAAGACCTCCCTCACTCCATTATCCACAATTTTATTCTCCATCCTGCACCATACAAATTTTTTTTTACTTATCATACGGCTACCCAAGGCCCATTGTACGACCCTATTGCTATTTTATGACTTGTCCACAAACTACCATAATGCCTTGTAGCCTGACACTAGACTACCATATGACCTATTATAAACTATCGTATGGCTTATCTTAGACTACCATATGGCTTCACCCATCACCATATGAACATCCTTCTTGGACCGAGCGATCACCCCTTTCGCCTCCTGATTCCACTGTACCTGATGCATTGACTAACTGAGGCACGAAGGAGAACTACCTGAGGCATTGGAAAGACTACCCTAGGCACAAAAGAGAACTACTTGAGGCACTAGAAGGACTACCCAAAGCACAAAGGGAGAACTACTTGAAGCATTTGCTATTGGGAGCACATGACAAGGCTACTTAAGTAATTGCCTACAGATCGAGATCACCTATAGACCGAGTTCACCTTAGGTACATTACATGTGTTCTCTTCTATTTCCTTCTTTGAAAATGACCTAATTGATTTATCTTTTTCCATAATATGGGGACCAATTATCATTTGAATAATGTCTTGGACAATTTTGACTAACTAATCTAGCTATTATGCTAGGTTTTGCACTTAGCTCAACAATATGTGTATCACTTCTATTTTGACCACCTTAGGAAAATTCAAAATGTATGTCAATCCCTTAGTTTCCAAGTGTTTATGTTAATCCTTCAATTGCCCATCAACATAGTTTCTTGTAATTCTCTTGCAAGTCATAATCTCCTACTTCTCAAATCTTGCAATGATAAAGCACAAATATGTCTCAAACAAATAAAACTTAGGTGTAATCAAATATAATGCTCACGTCTCATAAATTTGTGTAGCCATTTCAAGGTGAGGCTTGTATTTTGGATCTTTACAATCTTTATTTTGAATCAATTAGATTTTCCTACCTTCTTTTTATCAATTGTGAAATTTATGGTTTCACTAACTACTTTAGAGATTAGCTCAGTACAATTTCAAATTTATTTTCTTACTTAAAATATTTGTTGACTATAGTAGCTCAAGATTATATATTCAATGACACATGCTAGTATCTCAAATCCATACTATTCTTCTTTGTAAACTAAAAAATGCAAGGTGAACAAATGAACAATTAAAGTCCTTACTTAAATGAAAATCTTACCATTGATGTTAGGTAGTGAATAATTTTTTTGGTACCATGTCCTCAATTAACAGACTCTCTCAATTTTAACTTATTTGCCATAGAATATTTGGTTAAGCAACACTTTCTATTTCCATTTTGGTTTATATTGTGAATATCCCATCAATTGTACTTGTTTAGTTAAGAGTCAACTTCTACTAAGTATGATGCTTGGAGTGAGTAACTCTTTGTGCTAAATTCCACATGAGTTATCATAGTTCATATTACATTATGAAATTATGAACTTTGTTTTGTTAATGTAAGAAACTATTTAAAATTTGACATTGCTAATGTAGTTCCACACCTCTTTAAATGCTTCAGTTGATAGTAGTAGTTTCATCTAATCCATTGGATGAGGTGATACCAACTGTAACATTTAATTATCCACATTCTTCTATCTTCATTTTCAAATTCTTATCCATCGCATGGGTGAGTGTACCAAGATTGAGCATAAATACATGTGAAATAGTAGTACCAATTATGCAAGTATTAGAGTTTTTGGTGTCTGGGAATGCTAAATTTGGTCTATTTTCATGTGTCAATATCTTATTATAAGTTTAATTTTGCATCTTATTATTGAGCATAAAATAATCATGCAATTTTTTTATTAATTTTTTGTATTTGATCATGTATTTATTCATGTCATTGTTTATAGGGTAATTTTCTTTGAAATGATTAATCTTTTCTATTAAATATTTTGTCCATAGGTTAGTTTATATTTGTATCTTGTGATTGAGCATAAAATAGTGATGCAAATTTTTTACTTTTGTATTTTATTGTGTGTTTTATTCATGCTATTATTTATAGGATAATCTGCATTTACTATCATGGGAAAGAACAAGAGAGGAATGCTTGGAGAATGAGAGACATCAAAGGCACAAACAAGGGAGCATATGAGGAGATTGCTTGAAGGTACATCATCAAATGCCTCTAATGTAAGTGATGAAAATCTTCCTACTGATGTTGATGTCACAAATGCACCTAATTTCACAAATAAAAGTGTATGAGGACATTAAATGAAGGTACATCATCAAATGCCTCTAATGTAAGTGATAGAAATCTTTCTATTGATGTTGATGTCACAAATACACCTAATTTGACAAATGAAAATCTTTAACATGCCACAATTGAAATGATTCTGACAAATACACTTGCGTCACCTAATGACTCTAATGCAACATCTCAAGTTGGAATGATGAATATCAATATGTCTTAGAATAATTTGTAGAAAGACAAAGTTTATAATTGAAATTTATGAAAATATTTTGAAGCGAATGCGTGATAATATGTTAGAAAGAATTTGCAGAAGAATTATTCAAACTATTTGGAATAGCTATTTTGAAAATTCAAATCAAAGTGGAAGGTATTGAATTCTTGTTGAAATGGTTAAAAATCTGAAAATTAGAGAGACAATGAGAACTTTGGGGTTAAGAACATTTGAAAATAGTGTTGAAAGAAGCATTGTTCAAAATCTCTTTGATTTGTACCAATCCATTGGTTCAAAAACATGTACTAAATATGTCAATTCAAGTTGGTGGTGTTGGATACAATTGTTCAAATTGTGTGTTGTCTTTGATGTCACACAAATGTCCTATCAATCATTAGATAGTGTCTATCGAGCTCAGAAGGTCAGCCAAGCAAAGAAGCAGTTCTTATCGAGTTCACTCGATCATCAAAGGTAATATGGAAGAAGCAGTTCTTATCGATTTCACTCGGTCATCAAAGGTAATATGGAAGAAGCAGTTCTTACCGAGTTCACTTGGTCATGAAATGTAATTTGGAAGATGCAGTTCTTACCGAGCTTTCAAGGTAATCAAAGAAATTTAGTTCTTACTGAGCTCACTCGGTCATCAAAGGGAATTTGGTAGAAGTAGTTCTTATCGAGTAAATTCAATAGGCAAAGGATTTTAAGGATATTGCAATGCTAACTGAGTCAAGAAGGTTAACTTAGGAAATTTTAGGAAGTAGTATTTACCAAGCAGGGTTGGCCAGTAAAGGATTTCATTATTTTATGAGATAACATTTATTTGTTTGGAGTAATATTTGTAGCCAATTAATGTATGGTTTATTGGTAAATATAACATGTAAATGCACCAAATTGACAATTTGAGTGGTATAAGTAAGAGGTCAAGTTGTGAATTCCAAGGTTTATGAAGTGGAAGTATGAGGAATTAATATGATATGAAGACTGATTATTGTGAAAGTGAATTTGAAGGATGATCAAAGATCATTAAGGAGTAGCAGAGCCATATTTGATCAAGGAGGATCTAATGATGTTGAACAGAAACCTGTAGGCATCAAATTCAGTTGCATCTTGTTCAGGTCAATTCATTATTGCTTTCTAACCATTGTAGCAGTGATTTTAAATCTCTTAATAGAGTTGGTTTAACAACCATTTTGTAAATCCTCTAACAAGGTGACAGTTTAGTTCAATTGTTCTAAAGACCTCTAGCAAGGCCACTTCTAATAGGGTGATTAAATCCTTTAACAGGGTCACACCTAACAGTGTGTATTGTAAGCTTTAACAGGGTTGGCTCCTAATAGGGCTCACTTCAGAAGAGTGAAAAATTGGTAGCTAGTTACTTGGTGGTTTTTCCCATATTGGGTTTCCACGTTAAATTTGGTGTCTCTTGTGTTCATTTTATATAAAATTTTGCATACATATTGATAACTATGAATGGTAAATAATTAGTAACTAGTTAACCTACCGAGTTACAACATTCTTGCATTATTTACCAAGTATCACCAGTAAGTAAACATTATAGACATCTAAGAGATTTGTGAATTGTTTTTGGAATAACTAATTCACCACCCACACCCCTCTTAGTTACTCCTTCTATAATTCCAATAGGTGGGTCCTCACATTGAACATAATCGGAAATGAAATGATAAAAACTTATATGGTAAGAAAAACAAGTAAATCATCAAGGGTAAGTATAATAACATTACTAAAAGCCTTAGTGAGGTGAGAGAATATTGAGAGTTCTTATGAGACACATTTTTTGTCATTCCAAGGTAGACTCCCATGTAAGGATAAAGTTATTGTTGATGCACTAAGAATATTAATAGAAACTTTTGGGTATGACAACACAAGGGCTTAACCAAACTAGAAAGATGTTGTTAAAAGAAAAATTGGAAAAATAAACCATGAGCCACATGCAAAACATTTTTTTGGATATGAATCAAACACAATTTTATGAAACCTTTCTTCAATTATATTTTTTTATTAAATTTTTAATACCCTCTACTCCTCATTATGTCCATCCCCACAAAGAAGGTCATTAAATGATGACATGTCAATATCATCACTAGCACAACAATAGACTTTACAAAAGTGTTCTAAAGTGTTAACATTCACAAAATTAGGTGTAACTAGATTGAGCATTAATATATGTTGGTTAAGATTTAGGATTTAACATTTTTGATTAAAAATTTTCTTTTTACAAATAAGGTTACAATTTAGCATTTAGGATTTAAGTTTTAGGCTTAAATCTTTAATTTCTACATTAATTATAATTTTTTTAGGAATAAGATTTGAAACAAGCGTATATTATCTAATTGTGCATTTAACATTTATTATTTGTTTTAGGATTAGGTTAAGGGTTTGGGATTATGCATTAGTCAAGGTTTAGTTAGAGTGTACATATTACAATTAGGGTTATTGTGGCTCTAGGTCTAGGATTGCATTATGGTTAGGATTCAAACTAGGATAGACTTATATAGTTTAATATTATTATGGTTGAAGCACAATTTGTGGTAGACGTAAGGATGGAATAGGGCTATGTACAAGTAAAATGAAATAGTGTAGCTAGAGTTAAGGTCAAGAAGTGAATTATAGTTACGATTCAAGATTATGATTATCTAATCTGGTTATTAAATTGAAGGGTTAATTTATACCTATCATTTGTATTATAGATGAATTAAGGATAGAATATTCATGCTAGGATGATAAATAATATATATTAGGTTTAAAGAAACATTGAATCATAAACATGCATAATTGTAAAGTCTAGATTTAAGTATATAGTTTTAGTAAATTCTAACCCTTAATCTTGGTTAGTGTTTAATATGTACAACATAAAATTAATTTATGATTACTATTTAGTTAAAATAAATCTAAATAGATCAATATAATTACATCTTTGAGGCTTACATTAACTGACAATTATGCAATGTAGTTAAAATTATTGTTACACAAAGGACTAGGGTTACCATATGGATTATGATTCAAATTATATTTAGATTAGGGTCAAGATTAGGCTAAGGATCATAAGTTTTTTTTTGAAATAAATAATATATTTGAATTATAATAAGAGTTAGGTCAGAGGTTATGGTTTAGGAATATATGGTTAGGGTTTAGGTTGACATATAAAATAAGCATTTTAGGGGTTAAGGTTACTAGATTAGGGTTACATTGTTAAGTTTTAAAAATAGAATTTTAGGGTATGAACATAAAATTTTTTTAGGTTTAGTATTAGATTATTCATATAGCCTAACATCATGGTTTACGTCTATGTTTAGAATTTAGTGTCTATATGGCAGGGTTAGGAATATAATGTTTCAAACTTAACTTATTATCTAGAGCTAGGCAATTAGGGCCCATTTTGTTGTAGGCATAGGAATTGAAAATTAGAATAGAAAAATGGAATAGGAATGGAGATGGGGACTGAGAATTGCAAAGGGAAATTCCAATCCTCTTTGGTTCACTTGGAGTTTGATTATGAATATGTTAATCCATTGTTTAATTGTACAAAAGTGGAATAGGAATAAGGTTATTTTTTTATATTTTCTATAATACTTTTTGTTTTTTCATTAATTTTTCAATAATGGTAAAAGAGTTAATTTATTTTATTTTTCATTTTATTCATTGAAGTTAATGAGAAATATAATTTATTTCATTTTTCTAAACAAATAGATATAATTTTAAAAATTATTTAAAATTATTTTTAAAATTATTAAAAAACCTCATTAAACTAGTAGAATATATTCATTTATATATGAAAACACACACAAATTAGTCTCCATGATAATTCTTGAAAAAAATTATGCACACACAATCACAACGGATTTGAAAAAATATGTAATTTGGCAAAAAAAAAAGATTGGGAATACGAATAACCTATTTCAATAATAGATATTTTTTGGCATAGATATATGCTTATTTTAGGGGGAAAATTGGAATATGTCTTCCTATTCCTAATTCTGATTGAGGGTAAGAAACAATGAATATAAAACATATTCTAATTTTCTCTTCCTATTTTAGTCCTATTCAAGCAACCAAATGGGCCCTTAAGGTTTAGGGTTATTTTTAGGACTGAATTAAGGTTTTCAGAATGTATTATGTAGGGTTTGGTTTGAATGTATTAGGTAGGGTTTAGTTAGGATGTACATATTAAGGTCAATGTTACTATGGCTCTAGTTAAGATCATATTATGGTTAGCATTCAAATTTGGATATAGTTATATAGTTCAATTTTTCTTATAGTTGAAGCATAATTTTTACTAAAATTAAGGATAGAATATGGTTATGGGTCAAGTAGAGAGATAAGTAACCAGTTATAGTTAAGGTGAAAAAGAAATTTATAGTTATGGTTTATGATTATGGTTAGAGTTTGATTATTAAATTCAAGGTCTCATATATATCGAAGATTTGGATTATATTTGAATTAGGGATACAAATATGGTAACAAGTTAATATATTAGAGTTGGAAAAATATTTCATAAACATGTACTTAAGTGTAAACTGTAGGTTCAAGTATAGGGTTTATACAAATCCCAACAATAAGGTTTGGTTAATATTTAGTATCTACAACAAAATAATCTACAATTACTACTTAGTTGAAATAAATCTAAAACACCAATGTAAATACATGTTTAAACAATCTAAACATCTAATGCATCTAGAATATATTAAAAATTTGTTCAGTGCTCCCCTCAGGATTCATGACAAGGGCTTAACTGCCTCCTATGTACTTTAAGTTGAGTGGTTGTATCAAGCATTTATAGATCAGCCCTTTGGTGCAATGACAAGCCCACTCTAACAAGTGGTATTAGAGCTTGGTCACATGTACAAATCCTTAGACCTTAGGTAATGTTGAGGTGGAGATTGTTAGAAATTTGTTCAGTGCTGGCCTCAGGATTCATGACAAAGGGGTTAACTACCTCCTATATACTATAAGTTGAGTGGTTGTATTAGGGAATGATAGATTGGTTTTTTGATGCAATGACAACCCCACTCTAACAAAATCATCCATCACTTTAATTATGTGTCATATAAATAACGTACACTGAAACATCTAAAATACTAATTTTTGAATGAACATAAAGAAAAAATTTAAATGAACATCTAAGGAGGGAAAACATAATCTAGAAATATAATTTGAATAATAATCCATATGAAACAATTATTTAAAATACAAATCTAGAATTTTACATATATAAAATTATTTATCATGAACCAAAAAAGAAATAATTTGATGAAATGTTAAAGGAAAAAAACTAAAAAATAGTGAAATAAAATAATATAAAACAAATTAAAATACTTGGAAGTGTGAAAAATCAGCTAGGGTTAGTACAAAGCTGAAAATGGGTTCTTGCTTCCAAGCACAAATTGGGCTCCTGTCTCCAAATAGTGATCAATGATGAAAATGACAAAAAAACCCACAAAAAATGAGCTTTATGTTTTTACAAATTGGGAATAAGGTTTAGGTGTCTGACCCATAATTAGAAAAACTAGTACCTAATTTTTTTAATACAGTTCAAGCACTCGAACCATAACTGGTACCCATTTCTTAAAAATTGGGTGCCCATTTCTAAATAAGTCTCATTCCAAAAAATGGACTTTCATAGAAATAAAACCCAACTTCTTATGTTCACTTGGATATTTGAATACCATTTGGTGAGATGCATATTTCTAGTTGAGAGTATAAAAAAATATTGACTTTTATTGGGATAGCTAGATATGATTCCATGTTTAACTAAGTGGTTTGATTTGAAAAAATAACTTGTAGGATTTATGAAGAGATTTTATATTTCATCAACATACATATCAAATAATATTAGCTTTTTAAATTGGAAAGACCTTGCACTATACTAGTTAGCACCACCACTCTAATTAATAATTCAGCCATACAAGTTGTGTACTACCTCTATACTATCACTATACCATCTTCTCATAAGTCTCATATTAACTCCATTCTAGCTTTACACAATGAATTGTACACTATATGTAATATTAAAAGGCATGGTATCTATGGATTATATGAGAAGTGCTAGGAAGATATATCTCATATGGAAATGCACATATGAGAGAAAAGTAATCAATCTTTTCCATACAACCCTCATTCCAAAAATCATTTTATTAGAGCAAGGAGGGTTTGTCTAACATAAATACAATGAGTAATGGAATATAAAAGCACATGATATGTTCCACTAAATCAAATTCAATAAGACCTCTTCAATTATTATTAAACAAGAGATGATGACATTATATGAGATAGTCAATTGGGGTTCCCTAATGCAAGTGATGACCAAAATGGGACTCCCAATTAAATTAACAAAATACATCCTATCATGCATATCAAGAGTTAAATTTAAGATAGAAGGTGTTATGTCCATTTCTCATCCACTTAAGAAATAATCAAAGGTGATCCTTTGTCACTTGGTTTATCATAATCTTATTAGAAGATTATTCAAACCAAACATAAAAATGCACTATGAGACTACAAACTTTGCCTTATCAAGATATTTTTTTTTTCTTCAAAACTACATCATGACTACATTTCAAGTACCCAAAGACATTATCATCTAGTAGAGAAATAGATTCATAAATTCTTGTGGAAATTGAATATGGATTAAAAACGTGAAATTTTTCACACATCTTGTAGAAACCTTCAACAATAGAGGTGATAATCAAACATATACTTATCATATACATAATATAAATATTTTATTGGGAATGAACCTAGTACTCAAATAATCTAGATTTTTTTTTATGGTTACTTGCTCCTTTAAGGGTTCATCCATATGAAATTTTCTCATTAAAAAGAAAACAAGTTACTCAAGCTTTGATGCCTTGGATTGTACAATTAGATAAAAATAACTTAATAGTTTTGAAAAAATCTAAATTGGTCTTCCCCCTTTGATCTTGTAATTCTTGACAATTAGTTCTATAAGTTTGGATTTAATTAGATTTAGTCACATAAGATTCATCCCCCTTGCCCATGTCCTGGTTGTGTAAGGATTTCACTTTTTAACAATTGGTACCAAAAAATTAAGTTCTCCTTGAAAACAAATATTATCATCTTGAGGAAGTCTACAATGTATAAAAAGAAAGAGATTCCTAGATTTGATGGTGATAACTATGAAAGTTGGAAGAGAAAGATGAGAACATGTTTAATATGTATGGTGATTGATTATTGGTTAATCAAAGAGGATAAAACTACTGTTAAAAAGTGAAAACAATGTATCTTCATCGAAAGATGAAGAAAGTAAGATATTCTAGTAGAACCTGATTGCAAGAGAAGTATTGGTTAAAACTATATAAATCCAAATTCCTTGAAGTAAAAGAAAATAATTTGGTAAACCATATTTGGATAGTATTAGAAAAGTTGTATGAAGGTGATGAATAAAAATAAGGATAATTGAACCAAGGGATCGTATATATTTTCACAATAATAAAGAACACGAGGAGTTATATTAGGAAATTAGATAGTACATAGAATTATTCTATCTTTCACACCATCCCATGAGAAAAAATTCAATGCTATTAAGGAAGTAATTACTCCCATAAAAGGAAGTATTTAACGATATTTTTATTGGTAAGTTACAATGTGTTGAAACAATACAACTAAGAGATTCTTTATAAAATCATTTTAGGCTGTTGTGTATAAAGATAAAAGGATACCTATGAAGAGTCTGAGTAATAGTAGATTATGCCAATAATTGGAAAGAAATTGAAGAACAATAAAGAAGGATGCAAGAACTTGAATCTTTGGTAATAAAGAGAAAGGGAAATGGAACATGATTATCTAGAAGATAATTACCATTTGTTTTCTACTTATATAAGAAAATTGGTTATTTGTATCAAGATGACCTACAAGAGAACCTAAGCTTAAGTATAGACCCAACAAATTAATTAAGGAATGTTCTTATATTAGTGATGATAAGTAAGAGGACAATGAAATTAACTCTCAAGATTTTCATAATTAAGGACAAAAATAACTTGCATTAGAATTGAAGATTAAAAATCAAACTATAGAAGAAAAGGCTCTAGTTCTCAGATTTGGTGTCAATATACCTTGTTTGATAAAGAGAAGTAGTTCTATTAAACTTTAAAGTAAGACTAATATGGATAATCTTTTTCTTGTTGATGGTTAGAAAGATATATTTCCAACTTTTTGGACTACTTTTAGACAAGGGTTACCACTTATAGTTCATTGATGAAAAATATTCAGTCTAAGATAAAGTAGAAATTTGATATTATAATTAGTACTATGACTAGAGTTAATATATTTTAGTTAAATCCTTATAATTTATTTTTTTCCCAAAAGTTTATGATAGCTGGTTTTGTCATAGAAATATTCTCATATAAATTTGATAACATATTTAAAGTCATTGATTTGAGTGCAAAGGGAAATTTACCTAAGATTGGTAGATCTTCTTACATGATATATAAGGAATGCTTGCTTGATGAAAAAGAAGAAAATGAGTAAATTTTAGGGTTGTTGCTAATTTTAGCATCCTAATAAAACTACTGGACCTATATAGTTATATAACTAAATAAGGTACATTGATACAATTTTAAATTTTAGGATGTTTGCATTGTGTTTGTGCTTGAATTATATGAGTAAGAAGTAATTGAAATAGTCAATGTATAAGTAAATGACATTTTCAATTATTTATGAAGGAGTGTATCGTATTATTAAATAAAAATATACATTTAAATTTAAAATCACTAGAAGAGTTTTTTTTTTCATAAAACTTTTTCACAAAAATTTACAATAGAGAAAAGTTATAATAGATCAACCCACACATCTTATGGATATGCTATAAATATGATGCAAAAGATAGTAAAGAATGAATAAAATTCAATATAGGAACAAGGTTTAGAATTTTCATTGCTTGAGGGGTAGTATGGGACTGAAGTTATATCTATTAGAATTTTTTCTACCAACTCAAATTTGTATAACAAAGTAGTTATTACTAAGATAAGTTACAACTCTAAATTTTTAACCCTACAAAAGTTTCAGAAATTCTTATTCGGAAGGAAGTTATTGATGAAAAGAAATAACAAAAATAATTACAAGAGCATTCTCATAAGAGTAGAACATATGTGGAGAAAAATAAAAATGGTTCGGTTTTAGTTCCACACAAAAAGCGGATAGACAACTAAAATAATGCATCTCTAATATAATGTATTTGATGAAAATAAATCAAGTAATTAAGAAAGAGCTAGAAAGAGCTAGAAAGAGATTCCCTATTTCCTAGTTATAGTGAAGGCAAGTTCAATCTATTGACTTGTGGAATCTGGATCCACCATGTTCTATATACCTGCAAAGACAAAAGAACAAATAGGTGTCACTGAGGATTGTGAAATAGATGATCTCAATCATCTTTCTTAATAAAATGGCCTTCCTGCATTGTAAATAATATGTTCAAATAAGAAACAATAGAAGCATCTATAAAAAAAAAAATAAGGTTAAAATATAATAGACAAGAAGACTTAAAATATTGAATGAATTACACAGATCTTTTATCGAGGAATATTAAAAACTCTGAATGTTCAGGGCTCAAATTTAAAAACAATGGAACAGGCAAGTATAGAGTCTGATTCATAGGAACCAGCTCAGGTATTGATTAAAAATAATAGATTTCTTGAAACAGAAGCAGTTTATAGTATGAAAATACATAGATATGCTCATGATGAGAGCTGTATTTTGTACAAATTTATTTATTAAATTATTAATATCAAAAAATAGAATTAATATAAAAAATTCTACTTATTCTTCTGTCATTTTTAAATATATTTTTTAAAAATGCATAAATTGGTTATTTAGAGGGATAATAGTAACGGGTTTAGAGAAAGTTGGTATAACAGTTACAGGTTTAAGGAAAAGTAGTCATTTTAAACAATACAAATAATAAAAAATTACCACGCTCATTGGTAAGGACGCATGTTTTTAAGACCTTCATCTGCTGCTCATTAGTTATTTAGAGCTGAAACATTCAACAAAGACCATTAATGGCGTTCGACTTCTTTTATATTTGAACAAGCAGAGAGGGTCCATGACACATGCAAAGTCACTATGCGAAATCAGATAATTGTTTCAGTACTTCAGTGTTACAGAAAGTGGCCCTATTACAATAGAAGAATGAGAAAAACCCATCTTACAGTAGAAGAATCCAAACCCGTGATAAATCAATTATTTTCACTTCCAACACAATAACCTAAGAACAGCTAATGTTAAATATTTGCTAAAATCAATCATCTGTTATAAGATATCAAAAAGACATATTAATTATGTAACACATAACTAAAGTAAGACATATTAATTATGTAACACATAACTAAAGTTTCTTTACATCTCATACGGTATTATTAATTTTAATAAAAAAATATCTATAGAAGACACTATGATACCAAACATTTATAATTTCTTAAGTAAAGATTTTACTTCCATGCTTACCATAATCACACCTACTCAGTATCCATACTTCATTTTGTTGGAAGGTAATTTCTTCCCCACACACATAGATAAATAGATAAACTGAAGTTTATTTATTGTTGATTTGTTCATTGTTAGCTGTAACCTACTAATATAGACACACATGTGGTTAAGAAGATTACATAGAATTCCACAAAAAATGTTAGAAAATGAAAGACTGTTAAAGCACCTTCCTCCATCCACAGCAAAGCAGCAGTCTTTGTTTAGTCTTCTCCAAAATGTGCCTAGAAAATTCTATTGGCTGAGCATGGAATAAAAGAGATTTTTTTCTATTGTAATAGAGTTGTGTTATATAACTATTTGTGTATTTTGTGTTTGAGATGACAATGCTCTAATGCTAAATTTCTTATATACTACTGTTATCTGAATTCTACACACTTTACTACCTTTTTTTCCCTTTGTCACACCAGTATTGGAGTGGACAATGAGAAAGATTTCATACTAAATATAACTCTGTCTAAGTGACATGAGAAAAATTCTGTCAAAAAAAACTATCACTTGATGAGCTTAAGGGGCTTTCCAATGAATGGTTCATAAGGCACAACTCTTGGTGAAGGTTTTGCAAATGGGGTTGCAAGCAGAGTGGGTTTAACCATGGAGGAAACTCCATAGTTCACTGCATTCAAGCTGGAGTAGTACTTGGATGGATGACCTCCTAGGAGGTGCTTCACCTCTGGAGCATCACCTAGATCCAATCAGTGCTAAGTGTTCCATTTATTCTCATGAGAGATGGATTAATGTGTGAATCAGTACTATCAAACATAAGTCAATGAGTTTGACAAAACTACACGGCTAAAATCCTAATAGCAATATCACAATTCGACCAATATATTTCAAACCTACAACAAAATTATATCTACTAAAGATAGTTCTACAGCAATAGAAAAAATGCAATGCTCCGAATAAAACTGTAACCACATTTATTTTCAGGCAAGTCCCACAAATACAGTTTGCGGGTCAAAACATAGGTCCTGTGTCTTATATTACTGATTGTTATTCCTTTATTTGTAATCGTATGTTCGACGATAAATGAACATAGATAAAATATATTTCATATGGTGCATATTTGATTTTTTACTGTATGAAAGAAAGTAATAAAATTCAAATATTTATTCTATGCATCCTGCAAAAGCTGAAAGATTGCATAAAACATTGAATACGATGCCACACATGAATAAATCTTGTACATCATCAAAGTTACAATCTATAAAATGTTATAAGATCACTCGTAGTATAAGGTTACGATTTTTATGATTGTAGGGATACAATAACATGCCTAATGAAGCGGATATTCCTATTTTAAAGTAATAAAATCATAAATAATAAAAAATAAACTTATAAATCAGATATAAAAATAATCTAAACTCTCTATCAATTTGACGAAGGAAACATTCATGTAAGTAAAAAAAAATATATAATTGAATTCACAAATAAGAATTGAAAGAAATGATATTACTCAACATGAACATATATTACTAAACAAATATTAAGACCATGGATGACCAACACGTCAAGCTCCAAGAATCTATTAAGAATATATATTCAAATTTGAAAAACGTTGGCAAAGGTCCGTGAATCCTTCAAGCATGCCATCATCCACAATGGGCATAGCAAAAAAGATAAAATGATGTTAGGGATTTAAAAACTTATCGGAAAAATTTACGAATTTTAATTGTAGGGCAATGAGATTTTCACACCTGGAAATGTAGTCTCCGATTTCCACCATGTTAGAAGTCTAATTTCACATTCGAGACAATGTTTTTTTCCGTGATCCATCAATTTTCTCTCCTTTATCCATCAAGAAAATTCTTGGTTACCTTCTTAGTTAGTTTACATCCAAGATTATATAATTCAATGTGCTTAAGGGTATATAAAATTCAGTCTCAGAAGTTTTCAATACCAATCTAGGAACTATTAAATGTATGTTCTTCTTTTCAGCGTGGGACAGGCAAAGAGTGAAACAGTGGAAGGGAATTGTGATCACTTCCGCAGTGGAATGTTGCAACTAGCATAGCCAGGAAAAGTGTTAGGTGGATTCCTCCACCTAATCGTTTTGTGAAAATTAATTTTGATAGTGTATAAAGAAGTAACTTGGGCCTCTAGGAATCAATATCTTCATTAGAGATCATTAGGGAATTCTTTATGCTATTAAATGCTCTTTTATTCTTCAAGGGACTAATAATTTTGCAGAGGTTACTGCTTTATAGCAAGGCTTGAGGCTGGCAAAGTAAGGTTCTATGGCAATTGTGAATGCTTCTTACATTTTAAAATAATGTATCATCTTACAGTTTTAAATAATGTATTGCGTTGATTAGATTCTTTTCATAATTTTCATGTTTCTCATATTATGCACAAGCAGTTAGGAAAATTAGTTAACTTGGATGCTTTGCCTATATGATTAGCATGTTGGTTGCATCTAAAGATTGGCGTGAGGAATTAAGGGAAGTTGGTAGTAGTCACCATGTGTTAGTTAGGGATTATTGATATATCATTAATTATGAGCTGGTGGTTTTTTGGATTTTTGATAGTTCTTCAATCTCCATTAGTAGTTCTTATCTTTTGGTATGCACTTCAAATATCATTTTGAGCAGCTCATTATCAAAGTAGCCTTTCTCCTTTGTATGTCAATGAGGAAGTTGGGTTTTCTTACTAGTTCTTTCCCTATGGAGTTATGGAAATGGATATATATATTTTCACATATATGCTTATGAGATAAAAAGTCACCACAATTTAATCTTTGTTCTAGAAAACACTTATTGTTAGGAAGAGGTATTCTAGTACGTGATGACAATTTTGATCATGGTGATGATAATATCCTTTTGAATTGCATTCCATCACAAAATAATATTAGGAAATGAAATATCTTCTCAAGTATTTCAAATTAGAACACATTTGTGGAGATGTCTTCTCCTTTAATCTAAATATATCTCTACTATCCTTTGGATTTTGAGTTATCTTCTTTTAAAAGAAGTAGAATTTTATAGCTCAATACATTCTTAATTTTTCAACATAATCTCATCACATGCCCAACATGTCTAGGAATGTCAAAAATTCTAGCATTGATTCTCAAAAAGAAACTCAAGATTCCTTTTCTAACATCATGCTTAGTCTCTCTGCAACATGGAATATGAAATATTCAATAAAATAATTACATTTTCTTGGGCAACCATAGTTCCAAAAATCATTTTGTAAGAGAAAGAATGCTTTGTGCATGGAATTTTGCACTATATCCAATGCAATAAGATGTTTTTAATGATTGTTAAGTAAAATATAATGAAATCATCTTGCATAGCTAATAGAGATTTCATAATGGAGATCATGAAAAAAATGTGATAGATAATTGGGGTTTTTTGATGGAGGGTGCCACAAAAATGGGATTCCAAATTAAATTATCCAGATGGGCCCTATCATGCATATCACAACTTAAGTTTTTCATGACTTTTAATAGAATTCCTTCTATCTATTTGTCCCCCACTTAAAATATCAGACAATGAAATCCTTTATTTCCTTTGGTATTTATCATCATGTTATGACAAGAACATTATAGACTCAATCTAGCAAAACTAGAGATGTAGTTATTCAGGCCAAACATAAAAATATGGTATGAGGCTTCAAACTTATCTTAATCAAGTTAGATCTACATTCTTTTTAAAACAATATCATGACTAGCACCCTAAGACATATTTCATTAGGTAGAGAAATTGATTCATAAATGAAATATAGATAGAAATGTAAATCAAGAATATATCAAATTAGATGAGATGAATGAGAGTCTATAAGTAGAATTAAGCTAGAAAAAAGATAATCCAATTTAATTTCTAGTAAACCAATAAATAAAATAGGATTAAAACCAAAAGGCTAGCAACAATGACTAGAGTAAGATAAAAAACACAAACAACCAAAAAAAAAGCCCAAACATAAACATTTTCCTTAGCAGCCTTGCATCTTCAATCTTTGTTATCTTAGGTTCATTTTTGGTTTTGTTTAGTGCCATGGTCACCTTCTTCATATTAAGTGAACATATATATATGAAGTTCTAATAAAAATACTCCATTGGGATTGATCCTAGCTCAAACCTTTAAGAACTCATCCTTATGGAATTTTCTCATAAAAGAGTAAGCAAGTTTTTGGACCCTTAATGTGGCTTGGATTGTGATATTAGAGAACAAAAAAATGTTTTCTGAAGTCTAGTGGACTAATCTTCCCCATTGGATAATCATGAAAATGTTTTATAGGCCAAAACTTCTTTCTTAGAATAATATGGAGATAATTGTGCAAGACTCTTTAAAAATTACAAAACTCTCTCTTCCATTTTATAATGATGTAAAGACTTTTCTCACCTACCTTTCTTGGAAATCCAAAAATAATGGGTTATTTGGATACTTCAAGACATACTTCTTAAAATACTCTAGACATATTGAGCAAAAAATTTTACACTGGATGAATATTCTATTTTTCCTTACTACTACTAATGGTATTTTAAAAGGGCTTATTGTATCTTATACCTCCTAAAAAAATGACACCATTATGAAGATATCCCAAAGCATCTTAAAGAGAAAATTTCTTCCTAATTATTATTGGAGAGTAGTAGTTGTTACAACAATCTATTCTTTTAATAAAATCACTACAATGTTATTAAAGAACATAACTCCAAAGGAAGCATGGAGGACTCCCAAGCCTTAAATGCTCACATTGAAATAGTTGTTTATCTTGTCTATATTTATGTTCTAGATTAGAAGTGGAAGAAGTTAGATGCAATATCTCAACATAATACTTTTGTAGATTGTTTTGATGCAACTAAGGGGTAAAACTTCTACAATCCATAGACACATTAATGGATCATTATTCATGATGAGAGTTTTGATTATTAGTGGGGGTATGGAAATAGGATAAAGCTACTCCACAATCAACACCATTAATCATGGGTAATGAATATATTAATGTTCCCTCTGAACCAAAACTTCAATTAAAATTTCTAGCACTAGCGAAAATTCAGCCATGAACTTATCAAGTTTAAGTCCACCATTCTCTCTAGATAGATCATCTACTAGTAATAGTTATAGTTTGAGTAGATTTAGAAATGAACAAAGAATAAATTATTATAATGAGAGGATCTCTAACATGATCCCAGTGGGAAAATTATCTTTATGCTTTTCCATTCATGTTGAACATTTTGTATAGAAAGAAGTGGTCCAAAACAAACTCTAGATTGATGCTATGAAAGATGAGATGCACATATTTGGGAAGAACAATGCACGAGAGCTCACAAAGCTTCCTAAGGATGGACAACTTATTGGTGTAAAATGGGTCTAGAAGGTAACATATCATGGTGATTATTCAATGAAAAGACACATGACAAGATTAGTTTCCAAAGGATTTTCTCTAAATCTTTGAGTAGATTAGTTTTAGATATTTCTATAGTTGAACATTTTAATACAACTAGACTATCTTTTTTTATTGGTCCATAATACAAGTGGAGGATTTTTTAGATGGGCCAAATTATGTGATATAATATTAAAGGTACAAATTACTTGGTTTAAAACTTGGAAAAAGAACTATATGGGTTTAGGCAAGCCCATTTGCCTAGTATGCAAGGATTGATAGTTATTCATTGAAGGAAGAATTTTATCAAAATCCCTATGAGCCAACCTCTATATCAATTAATTTAAATATTTTATTCTCATTATTTTTCATTATGTTGATGATTTTTTATATACAAGTAATAGAAAACCTCTTATGGAGAAATTTTAGGTTGACATTAATTAATAATTTGAGATGTGTCATATATGAATTGTACAATATTTTATATGCACAGAAGTGCAAAAGCACTCAAAAGGTATACTGATTTCTTAATAGAGAGGTTTAGAACTCTATTATGAAGTTCAATTATCACTACTATATCCCTTGGGTGAAATTTAACAAGGAAGGTTCTAGACCAGAACATGATGCCGCTTTATAAAAAAGTTTTGTTGGAAGCGTCATGTAAGACTTGATATTATGTATGTTGAGACTTATTTCTAGGTTTAGGTAGATCTACATGAGACCCATTAGCATACTATAAAATTCATCCTAAGATATGTGGGTGGTACTATAGTCTAATAAAAAGTTTTGTCTACTACATCATACAAATTCAAATTGGGCTAAATCTTTGGATGATTAAAATTTCATGTCTACTTATATTATCTCTCTTGGTTATGGAGCTATTACATTGAGTGCAATGTAACAACCTACAATGGATCTGTCTTTCGTAAAGGAAAAAAGTAATATTGGGATATAACCAACAAGTTGTCAATCTATTTGAATTGATATGATATAGAGGATCTTTAGTTGGATCAAGATTAGGAAACCACCCTTTTCTATCATAACAATACTATTATTGGCATGATAAAGAATCCGGTATACTAAGGATGAACTATAGATCAAGACTCGTCATCATTTTATTTCTAACTCATGATCATTTTATTCCTAATCTAGTACAAGATCAGAATGTCAGGCTACAATTTTTTATTGGATCTCAGCTAGTTGTCGATATCTATATTGAAAATCTTCCTACAACAGATTTTGTAGAATGCCTTAGGACAACAAGCTTGCCCCCAGCCCTCTTAGCCCTTCCCATATCTTTGACACCCTAGAGGCTAGCCCAGCTAGAAGTACAGGGACGATATCACTTCCTCTAGGAAAGAAACTGCCAAAGATGTTGGGAAAAAAGGGAAGCATAACCACAGTAATACCAGACTAGAAAGGCTAGAGTAGTCTATGAAGAACCTAGCTGACAATCAAACTAGTAGCTACCAGAGATTCAAAACTTTGGTTGAGTTTTCAATTGAGGATGTGGACAAGGATGCTCCTAAGGAAAAGGAGGACAAGCATGGGCATGAAGAGGGAAGCTAGCCCTAGTTCTAGTGATTTTTTGTGTTTTTTTATGCTCATAGCTATAAACTTAGTACCCTAAAAGGTTTTAGTTTTTATGTTTATGTCAATTAATAGTAGCATTTTGTTTGGATGTTGTTGTCTATTTTACAATCTCTTTTGCATATTAGCTTAAGGACCGATATGACCATCAATTATGCTATGGACATATCTTGCTTTCTAAAGTTTAAAAACTTTTTGTTCTTTGGGGTCAACCCCCCATCTAATACTTCAAAAACAAATTTTGTAGAGTTAAGAAGGAAATTGAGACTCATTCCCTATGATCATGTAAGCGGAGAATGAATGAAATGATAAGTTGTTAACTATTTTTCTTGATAAATGCATGATCAACAATTAACTTTCCAAAATCTCCTTACAATGAATTCATGCAATATCAACAATCTTTTTTTCAAATAGATAATGCATTGCATACTCTTACTATGTAGACATCAGTTTGAGAGAAATTATAAATAATTGACAATTTTTTGTGAGATTTTTATAATTAAGTGCCTTCTTTCTAGCATGATTAATATCCCCACATATCCCATGCACACCATTTTAGAGTTGTTTGTACAAAGAATACAATTGAAAAATAACACCCCAACATTCTATAGAGATGTAATTAAATTTATTAAATTAATTTAAGAAAATAAGTTAGTGATATTGAATTTATAGATTTGTATATATTTTTATAATTTCTATATTTATTTCCACTCCATTAATCTCTTTCTCTCTATATAATTTTTATTTAAATAAAATATAAAAAATTGTAATAATGTACAATGAACTTTGAAATTAGAGATATCTTGTGATCATTCCACAGATCCCCTAAAATGTGCATGGGCAAATACAAAACTCTTCCAAGCATACATGCAGAATCTAGTGGCTTATGATTAGATTTTTCTTAGTCGGGCCATAGTTCCTTTTAAAAAATATTTTATTTCCACTAATGATTTTAATTTCTTAATTCGAGTTTAGACATTATAGTGCTTCTTTTAGCACTATTGGAGGAACAATATAAGTATGAGCACTAGCTCTAAGACTACATTACTGACGATGGGTCCAGATGATTTAGACATGATAGTTCATGATCTCACCTATCATAACAAGCCTATTCATTTCTCATATATTATCAGTGATCTTAAAGGTAAGAAGATCCCCCAACATCAACCTTTGAAAGTAGCCACAATTCTGTCAACAACTTTTGCATCTAAATTTATTGATGAAATTGCAATTGAGGAAGGGGTTTTTATAAAGGAAATTATTCACCCAAGTGACATAACACCTATTAATCAATCTAATTGTCCAAATGGGACTCAAATGGTGAATGTGGAAAATCCCCAAGGCTTAAATGTAGTACTAGAGGCAACAACTAATTCCTTATTTCCAATATCATTTGATAGTTATCAGATGAATGCTCTCATCTAGTCTAAATTATTAGCATCTAATAATCTTGAAGAAGTTTAAAGTTTAAATGATATGGATAAATTGGAGCTTCCTTTAGATTATTGTCAGATGAATGAGTTTGTAGAACCTCAAATGAGGACAATTAATCTCTCTCAAGAAGGTCATATTTTAAATGAATTGAATGATGTAGATGTGATGGATTTGACTAGTAAAGAATTAGAAAATAGTCAAAAAAATGGTAATAAAATAGATAGAGGGTATTTTGACTTCTCAATTCATTTGTCATTAGATCAATCCCCTACTATTTTCACCATAGTGAAGAAGACTCCAAAAAAGAGAGGTAGGAAGAAAAAATCTGCAAAGACAATATTGGAAGTGGATACTAGTATTCAGTCCACTCTTGATGACAAATTTTCATCAGTCAAAGGATTGACAAGGAGAACTCAGCAATGAAGATCAAAAGAGGTAGAATCAAGTAGTTGCTAGATTCTACAAAAGGAGATATTATTCTTCTATAGGAAACTAAACTATCAGAGAAATATTTTGATAAGACATTGGCTAAATGGAAAAATTGGCTTTCAGTTCATGCAACATGGGGCCTCTAGGGGTTTAGCAATTTTATAGAATTTGTCTACCCATAAGAACTATCCATGATTTTTTTTTCATTTGTGGAAGATAATAACTTAAGTGATTATACACATGGACTAATAGACGTATTGGTCTTTTAGAAATCGTTGAGAGATTGGATAGGTTCTTGTTTTCATAATCATGGTAGCTATTGAGTTTTAATTTTAAATCTGAAATCTTACCTTTCGCGGTATCATATCATTTTCCAATTCACTTATTGATATCAAAGAACAACATACCACAATATCTTAATAGGGCTAGTTCTTTTAAGTTTGAATGCAGGATGGTGGATAAATGCTCTAATTTATAGGGATCCTAAGATGGTCCAATTCTCTAAAAAGCTTTATTACATGAAAGGAATGATCAAAGAGTGGAATGCAAAGGTTTCCAAAAATATTTTCAAATAGAAACAATAAGTCTCAAAAAAACTTGAGAAGGTAAATTTAGTCATCATTCAAAAAGGTCTTAGTCTGGATTTATACCATGAACAAAAATCCTTGAAGAGGAGATTTATTGAAGACAAAAGTATCCTAAACTATGGTTAAAAGATGGGGATAAGAAAATGACTTTTTTAATGAATCTACAATAGTTAAAAGGGTTGTTAATACTTATTTTTCAATTAAGCACTTAGAATTTGGTCATCTTGTAGAAGAAGACAGTGGTATTAAGGAGGAAGGTATTAACCTTTTGCAAATCTCTTGGCTTCTCCCCATTTGGATCCTATTGATGACAATTTGATTAATGATTATTATAGAAGTTCATAATAGGATGTTTCTTGGTCCTTTCACATTGGAAGAAATTAAAAAAGCCCCAAGCCCAAATGGATTTACATATCTTTTTTATCAAAAATACTAGGATTTTATTGGTTCTAATTTATTAGCAATGGTAGAAGAGTTGAGGAGTGTTAAGATGGTTAGGAGCTTAAATTCAATTAACGTTCTTATTATTCCAAAAGTTAAGCATCCTACCTCTTTTGCTGATTTCAGGCCTATCTGATTATGTAACATGGTTTATAAATTGATTGCTAAACCTATATACATGAGGTTGTAGAAATTTTATTCCTCATATCATTTCTTCAGATCAAGGTGGTTTCATGCTCGGAAGAGAAACATGGGAAGGTGTTGTAGCTGTGCATGAGACTCTTCATTCCATCAATTCTCATCACATAAATTCTCATTAGTTTTCTAGTTTTGTGATCAAGCTTGACATGATGAAGGCATATGACAGGGTAGGATGGTTGTTCCTCTTTAAAGTTATTTTCAAATTTGGTTTTTTGGATAAGTGGTGCAGAGGGATCAAAAAGTGTATTTCTAGTGTCTGGTTTTTAGTCATTATTAACGAAGAGTCAATCGGTTTTTTTTCCCTCTTCTCAAGGGATTCGTCAAGGTGATCTACTATCTCTAGTTTTATTTATTCTTATGGCTGATGCCTTTAGTAGATTCATCAATAGATTTTCATAATTGGGCTTATGGCAAGGAATTTTGATTCCTCATACATCTATTATAGTTACCCATTCCATTTTTGTTGATGATACTCTTCTTTTTGGTAAGTCAAATGCAAAGGAAGTTACCCATATTAAGTATGCCTTGGACCTATATTCAGAAGTTTCTGGTAAGAGACTCAATGCAAACAAATCTAAAATTTTCATTTTCAACACTAATGATGCAGTAGCACAGAGGATTTCTTCAACTTTGAGCTTTCTGATGGATCACCTCCAATGAGTTTATCTAGGCATTCCATTTTTTATGGAAACCAACAAGATGACTTTTTGGCTTCCTATCATTGACAAAATGAGGGCTAGGATCTTGCCCTAGAAAGCTAGATGGTTATCTTTGTTGATAATATTTTGCTAGTCAAAGTTGTCCTAATAGTTATCCCAAACAATTACTTGTCAATTCTTAATCCTCCCTCTTCTATAGTCTTGGAATTCTAGAAGATCATTCAAGATTTTATATGGAAAGGAAATTTATCAAATAAAAAGAAGCTTCCTCTTGTTTCTTTACTTGAAATGGCTCATGATAAGGCATTTGGGGGTGTGGGGTTGCATGATATTGCTAATAGAAATAAGGCTTTTGGGGGAAAGCTTGTGTGGCAAATGTATACAAAATCTCATGCAAAATGGTGTTCAATCATGCACAAAAAATAATTAGATTCTCCAAGTCCCGCCAGAATTTTTACTTTGTCCAATTATCCTTTAGGTTTAGCCATATGGAATTTTATGATGTCTTCAAAGGATATTGTTTGTAATTATGTTACTTGGCAAATTCACAGTGGGGAGAAAGTAAATTTTTGGGAAGACTCATGGAATGGATTCCCCACTCTATGCAGACAAGAAAAGTTGGATGAAATACACCAAGTCCTGAAAGCTGAGTGGGGCTCCTCTTTTTGGGACTATGTTTTGGCAATTGAAATTCATTCAAGAAGAGTTCTATGGAAAGAACCTCCAGCACATCTTCTTAGTCAATCATGTCTCCTTTCTTTGACGGACTCTCTTGCTGAAAGAATTTTTTTCCTTTCTAATAGGGAATATATAGTTAGATGGCCCCATCCAAAGGTGGTTATTACTCAATTAAGGAAGGTTATTATGGTCTTCAACAAATAGATAATTCAAGAAGGAAGTGTAGAGCTTTTTCCTTTCATTGGAACTCTACTATGTTCCCCAACTGGATGTTTTGCTTGGCTAGCCCTTAGAAAAAGGATACCCACTAGTGAATGGTTGTTTAGGCTAGGTATTGCTCAATCTTTTGTTTGCAAATTATGTAACAAGGAGCTAGAAGCTACGTATTGCCTCCTTCTTTAATGTCCCTTTTCTTATCAATGTTGGGTTTTTGCATTGAACAAGCTTTAGATGTCTTTAGCTCTTCCAAATAGTCTTTGGGACCTATTTCAATCTTGGCTTGTTACATTTTTGGGATCTCTCTTTGCTTGTATTTGGAAGTGCATCCCAGATGCTGTGATTTGGGCCATCTAGTGGGAGCGCAACAAGATCATTTTTCATAATGAAAAATCAAACCTAGAATGTATTCTAGATGGGATTGAGAATGCAATTTTAGAAAGAGTGAATGCAAATATATTCAATTGTGTGAATAATATTTCAATATTTGCTTGAGATTATCTACTTCTAAAAATGTGGAAACAAATAAAGTTGCCTCTAGGTCTCTCCCCAAACTAAGATTCTAATCATCAATGTGATCAATTTCATATCAAATGGTCTCCCCCTTCTAGAAATTTTCTAAAATTAAATTTTGATGGCTACTTTCATGGGAACCTTGATAAGTCAGGCTTGGGTGCTTGTATTAGGAACTGGCAAGGTGAAGTAGTTGCAATCAAAGAAGATGTTTTACCAAATGGTACTAACAACCTTGCAGAAGTTCAAGCCCTATTGGCAGGTCTACTTTTGGCCAAGAGATGTAATGTTTCCACCATCCATATCGAGGGTGATTCTTAGGTAATTATAAACTCTTGTCTCTCACGGTCTTCTCATAGCTGAAACTCACATATATCCTTGAACAATGCTAGGATTTAATTGAGTCTTTTCATGCTATTTGTTTCTCTCATACTCTAAGGGAGAGTAATAAATTGGCTAATTGTCTAGCTAATCTTGGTTGTGAAGGCTCCATATTTGATTCTTGCCATTCAGAGGTTATTTTTTTAAAATTCCCATGCTCAGTAGTGTGTTATACTTGGGACACAAAGAAGATGAATGAAGCTTAATAGAAACTAGTGCTATAGTTGTTCAATACACTTATCATTTATTTGGCTATTAGTTTTCACACTCTTTGTGGATGAGGATTTGTCTTTTTTCTGAAAATGGAAGGTACAAGGTTGGCCTTCATGGTTCATGTCCCAGATGTTGATTTGGATGGTATTTTTCTATTTCACAAATGCTCCAATTAGAGAGGTAGTTCAATGTTCTCTTTATTTTAGGTAAATCTTATAGAGGTAGAGGTTCATTGGCATAATTGGGCCCTACTTATTGCATAGTATAATTGGACCCTGCTCATTGCAGAGTATTTGTATATACCATGTTTTGGATACTCTTGCTCAATGCAGAGTAATTGTATTTTGTTGTAAGTATGCCTCGTATGACCTATTAGCCATTAGAAGTTTTGTACTTCGACAAGGATTCAAAGTTTTGTAGCTAGTTCTTTCTATGATGAGCCCTTGACCTAGTTTATTAATAAATATAATATATAAGTGCTATGTAAATTTTTTATTTAAAAAAAAAAAACACTTTGAAATTAGAGCGACATATGCTTAATTAGAATAATGTAGGCCTTCTTTTTCTACACAAATGAAAAAAAGAAAAAAGAAAAAGAAAAGGACTAACCATATTTAAAAAGAAAATTAATCAGAATATGCTTTCCACAATTGAGAATTAAGAGCTCGGTATATAATAATAGAATTAAAATAAAGTGTTTTTCTCTTCACAAACTCTTTGTAAATCTATGAAATGCCATAATAATAAAGCACAAAGTGTGTTGGAAAATATTGAAGCAAGAAAAATGGTTATCTTTATGGAATTTAGAAAAAGAAAGCAGTGTTTTGAAGGAATAATGTATTGTGAAAAATAATTATCGTTTATCTGAATCCTGCTTACCTGCTATTAATACTCGGTGATTTGATCACAGTATTGGCAAGCAGCTCGTTTCCACTCCGTTGAGCCATTTCTTGGCGCCTTTATCAACCTTGATTTTGAAAACTCCTTTTTCATTTCTGACAACCTTTTTTTCATGATTTGAGGGCAGGCTTCATGAAAAAAAATACTTACTACACTCGATGGAGCATTTCTAAGAAGGAAAGCCAGAAAATTCAATGCCTGTGTACCCTTGTCTGCTCCAATATGGGCGCGCACCAATTTCAGATTCGGCAATTTCACTTCTGCCACTGAAATCTCATCTGATATCATCTCCTACATCAAACATAATATGGGTTCAGTGACAACAAATATATAAAAGAATTTGAAAGAAAAACAAACATATACATACACAAATGTGAAAGCAAAAATCATACATGGACAGATGTGTCAAATACAAACCTGGAAACAAATGCCATGTATCACCAACTGTTCAAGCGCCACAAACGTATTAAGAAGTGTGATACTAGGGATTCCTGCAGGGTTCACGACATCGCTTGCATTGTAATTTTGAAGCCTAATTATGTTAACGGAGCCCCGTATTGAAACTAGGTGTGGTAATCTAAGCGCAAAGAAGGGATTCCGTTCCGTGAGGTTGATTTCTGTCAACTTAGGGCAAGCAATCTTCATTAAGAAATTAGGATTCATGCATCCCAGTCTGAGGTACATGAGTTTCGAAGACCGTATATACAACCTTTTCACTCCAAAACAACAGTGAATGGACAGATTTCGAAGATGTGGGCAGAGGTCGATGAATCCTTGAAGCTTCGCATCATCCAAACTCATCACACTTTGACAATGAAATGATTTTAAACATCGAAAAACCCGAACATTGTTGGGCACCTTGGGGAATTTGACGAATACAACTTGTAGGGTATTGAGATCTGTACACCTCAAAATAGAGTCGCCAATCTCCGCCATGCTATGACGCATCCGGATGGAGTCGAGAAACTTCATCTTCGAGTTTCTGTAAAAAATCTGGACAGCTATTCGGCATACCTCTTTTTCAGCAGCAAGATGAATCCAATTGTTCAGATCGGCAAGCCTGGGATCATCCAAGCCCACATCAATCTTCAAACTACGAAGACGACCATCGAGGCGGAGCAGGGCATCGTTGATTATGGCATGTATACGACCATCATTTTGCCTCTCGAAATCCTCGGGACAAAATTGAAGGATGCTTATTTTCCTCCACAAGAATCGCCACCTCTGGGAAAGCGAAGAAGAGCGTACCACATCTCTGTACAAAATCCTTGGAAAAATTTGATTTAAAATAACATCATCTGGTAACGCAGAAAGCCTGTCTTTTGCAAATGCTCTTGCCCTTGACCTTGTCACTGCCATACTACCCGCCCCGCGCTCACTGGAGACGAACAGTTGCTAATGGTTTTTTGCAGTGCTAGTTTGTGATTTTTGCTTTGCTGTTCTCTCGGTTAAGAACCCTACTTATAACAACCATTTTCCTCCCTTCTTAATTATATATATAACCTATTTTCATGTTTTGTTTTTTTTAATATGTGTCCAATTATCATACTTATAATCCGTGATGACATTTGTATATTTTTATAAAATTTTGAGCGAGTTTGCTTATGACAGATTAATTTTATGCCTTTTTTAACCAAAAAAAATTATACTTCCTCGTGTCTATGTACAATGGGAATTGAAAAGTCAAACCATATATATATATTTTTATAAAATTTTGAGAGAATTAGTTTAGGTTGTTTTTATAAAATTAATGCATTTTTAATGCAGAAAATTTTTATTTGACTTGTGTCTATGTTGAATGTGAATTGAAAAGTCAACTTACTTCTTTGTGTCTTGATCCTAGTCACTCATTTACTAAACCTTCTCAATCTCCTTCACTCATATAAAACATGCCTCTTAATCCACACATGAGAATCTTGTAAAATATATTTTCCAATCATTTTGACATGAGATCTCATTTTATGCAATCAATCATGGCCTCTCAACCTTACGTCCTAATAATGAATCACATTAGATAATTTTAAAAATTGAAAAAATCAGCATCTAATTTACCAATATTCTATATGGCAATTATATGTTTTCAATCTAGATAAAATAATGTTTTGAGGGGACTCAAAACCCCTTACAAGTAGATTTTGAAGGGGATGTAGAGCCCCACCAAGATGGATATCTCGAACAAAGTTGAAATGAAAAGGTCGAGTAGCCCAAAATAAAAAGATACACGACAATCGAGAAAGATAAGGGAAAGAAAAACTTGTTGCCAAGGAGAAACCAACACCAAAGGTTGGTCTCACCTAAATGACCAAATCTCTAAGTGAGAGAGATGATTAGGGAATTGAGGCTCCCCAAACAAAAACTCATAGTGATTATGGATCCTTGAACTATCAACAAAGCTACAAGTCCCACAAAACATGTTATGCGAAAAGAGATAGACTCTCATCATGAAATAGAACCTCTGAAACCTATGAAGATAAAAATTTGAAAACAAACATCTACCAGAATGGGCCCTTGAAAATTATTGCAATGCATCTAGTCAAAAGCACAAGAACAATAAAAAAGCGTCTAAAGAAGAACCTAGAAACAAAAGAGTTGAAAAAACCTTGCCCTTAAGCACTGGAACCTTCAAAAAATCCACTAGGTAGACATGGCACCATTATTATAAACTAAATGGGGAGAGGTAAGAAAAATATAAGATAAATGAAGAAATCTCTTAAAATCCATGACACATAATCTGCAAATAATAAAAAAACTCAACTTATTGTGTTGATCTCGGTTGATATTTTGCTTTTGCTAAGCTTAGGGTAGATTATTTTTATGTCATGTTGGGAAGTGGCTTGCAATGGAGGCAAGAGCCCTAAAGAGGCTTCCTAGGTAACCCATTGTAGGTTATGTTAATAAGTGATAACATTTCATTAAATAGGTTTAAAATAAATTAACAAGATATGGTACCACATAAAGTCACTAGGGGGCCAGAGTCTTGAGAGACTGCCAAGGTAACCTTAGATTTGACTCGTTAGTATGCCTTACCTGTACAAAAGGATACTGATGCGCATAGAGACACTAGGGGGCCAGAGTCAAGAGAGGCTATCAGGGTAACAATAGAGTTGGTTCATGTGATAAAACTTACCCATTTACATAGTAGATTTCCTAGGTGTCAATATTGCCTTTGAGTTTAGTTGATACTTGTGTCTTGGTACCATTTGAGATAGTTTTCTTTCAATGATTCCTTGAATCTAGATGTTGGTTTTGACTTTTGAGTTTGTTATCCTATTTGGGACTTGAGTTTATCTCCTTAGCATGGTGGGAGTGGACCTTTTTGGGTTTTATGAGGTTGGGTGGTAGTGCTTTCTCTTATACCATTGAGATCTGACCGTTAGATGCTGTTGTTGGATGTGTTTGTGTAGATGTTCATTTCTATCTATTCTTGTATTTCTATGATGGATAGTTATATATAGTGTATTGTTTTTTATTTCATTGATCTTACAAGATGATGTAATCTATTTCATGATGTATACCATTTCAACCTCTCATACCCTATGACTTGTACAATACATGATTGTGCATTATGATTATTGCCAAGTGTCATTTGAGATGACTGTATATTACAATTGAACACTTGAACTAGTTAAACTGAGACTAAACTTTAACAGTGTTAATGTATCTTTTGCAAATTGAACACTTGAAACTTAAGACTCGATTTCTTAAAAGTAGAAAAAGGAAAATTTTGTGAGTTGGATTTCAAACATGTTTTCTTATGACTATGCTTTAAAGTAGTATGCCTTTGATTGTCTTTGCAAGTATTATGTTATTCTTGTTTGGGTGTTTTTAGTCAAGTTACAAACTTAAACCTAAATAGTTTGAGCAAAAGAATTAGTAGTGGAACTTTTGAACATGAAAATTGGAAACTCATAACATTTATGTTCTTGACATTTGATTTATGCCTACACATTATAACTTTTATGTTTTTTGATAGAATTAGAGATGCTGATATTTTGTTTAGAGTGTTTTAGGGGATCTATTGCAGTATTTTTTAAAAAGATGAATGTTGGATCAATATGCTTTTCAATTTATTATTAAACTAGAATCATATTGCTCTAAGTGACTGAAAGCATATACATAG